>WAAE01023454.1:0-82743 GCA_013400495.1 Nicator chloris | reverse complement strand
TTCACACGTTCATTGGAAGTTATCCCAACCAAACAGACAGTTCAATTACAAGCACAGGTATATATCAGCTATCCCACTACTGTGTCTAAGTAAAAAGAACTATACAGCAGAGTCATTCTGACACTACACATATAACATTCACTACACATATAACATTCATCTTAATACTTGTGAAAAGCCAATATCATAACATGTGTCTATAACATGGCCGTGTCTGGAAAACCTGGGCACAGCAGCAGGAGTGGAAGTGCCTGGAGGTGTGCTACTTCCCTGATGGGCACTAATTAAAAGTACATTATGCACCATTCATTTATTGGTGTAGAGTCCTTAAAATCTGGCACTGTTAAGGCCAGTTTTAAACATTTATTATGCCTGCCAGCATCAGCTGACAGCAGGGTTGGGATCACTGCCGCTCGTTTAGTTGTCAACTGCATTTAAAAGAAAGAATTTTTCCATCTGTGACCCTCCCCTTCACTCTGCTTCCCTTTTTATGTGGGTCCTACATTTGTGGTGGTCCTCTCTGGCAAATCAATAATGATCAGGTGAACAATCCCAGGGAGCAATTTCTCTTCCCCTGCCAGCCTTCCACACACCAAGGAAAGCCAAGATCATCTAACCTGTTCCCAGGTGTTTCTGCTTTTCCCCTTTTTGAAGCAGAAACACTGCATACTGTTTCATCCCTGTTATGAGTTTGCTGATGTCAGAAATAATATCAGATGTGATTTTGCCCTGTGCTTTCCCAGGATATCCATAGGGAATATGGTTCATACATGCAAAAGCAGGTCACAGACATACTAAACCCAACCGAAATTGAGTCAGGTCTTCAAAACAAACTGCCTCCATACTCAAATTAAAACACTGAGGTATCTTGAATCATTAAGACTATTTATGCCACCTTCTCTTCCAATAAATACATGCTGAAAATTTCAGACACTTTTCCCCTTTTGTTCCCAGTCAAGGAGTTGTTTGTTGTTCCCAAGATAGTGCTTCAGTACAAGAATGCAGGACAGTAGTAATTTCCCCAGGAAGCTCATAAAAATCCTTATTCAGTATATTCCAGAAAATTATTCCAAGAAATAAAAAGCAAATTAGAGCACCCACCTCTCATATTTCTCAGAGTACTTACATGCATTATGGATCTTGAGATGATTAAATGCCACTGAGTAAGCAAGGATACTTCTACCGAGAAAAACCCCAAGCTTTGTTTAAATTAATAAGTTATCTTTGACCTCAGCATCCAGTTATAAAGTGAGGATTACCAAAGACACCAGTGTTTCTGTGAAGATCGTGTTCATGAGATGACACATAGCCCATCCAACACCTTCCTTCCTGTGGCACTGATGGTGCCAGCCCCAGTTTTCCCTGGGAACTCCAGCCCTCTGAGCTCCTGGCCCTTTGCCACTCAGCCTGGGACACTTGACAACAGTGACAAGGGCAGTTGTTCCAAATAAGGAGAAATCTAGAAACTGGTTTGTCTCGGCACTCTCTGAGCCAAGCAAATCCGCCAAGGCTCACAGGGCCGGACGCAGGCGGGGGAAAAATGCCCACAAAAAACCCAAATGAAGCAAAAGTGAACTTCTGACTGTCTGTCTCGCCAGCACCAGCCAAATCTCATTAAAGAGCCACGATGATGAAATACATTGACAGTAAGTGCAACAGACTTGATGAAAGACCTTAAAATGTTTATGCTAACCCAAAGTTTCAGTTTCACGTTCCATACAAGCTTTCCAAACAAGAACAATGCCAGAAAGCGTGGAAGAATGATCTTGACTTTTACCTTGCTGAAAAAAATCCAAACAAAATATCAAGCAAAGCCCCCAAGAGCCAAACCCCCAGGTTTCTATTTTTTTTTCCTCACCACCTGCATATTTTGCTGGACAGGTAAAGAAAAAAAAACCAACTTTCCTCAGTTTGGTCTGTTTGCTTGTGAGACAAACCTGTGTTGGAGATATGAGCTCCTTCAGAGTCTGGAGGAAAAACATGGAGCAGCTGGTGTCTGATTTGCACCATGGAGGAACCACCCCAGTAACTTCACAGTTACTCCACACCTACCAAGGAGGCACCCCTGTGCAGAGACTGAATAACTCAGCACTTTGAAAACAAAAGAAAACCCCCGAGAAAGCTCCAGTCTCAGTTCTACTCCAAATCTGTTATTTAGTCTGACTGCCCCCACTCTATTTCCTCCACTTTGATCAACTAATGACCAAGAAAAGCAATTACCAGCATAAGGAAAATATATTCTTGGTATCTTTGAACTTCTGTGGCAAGTGTAAATGCATTCCTTTCGTGAGAACAGAGGAGATATTTCTTCAGTGGCTAAGATGAGAAATGAGGGGGAAACAAGTAGGAGGAGGTAGGGGAGAGACTATTATTTTATTAACTAATTAGATCAGCGTTGAAGGAAAATGAGCCTGCAAATCTCTTCATTATTGATTGTGAAGAGATGGCTGCAACGTACCACAGAGATGATGGAATGCTGGGATGTGCATTTGGAAATGGCTTGTCCTGCCTGGACAGGGGAGTACAACAAGCTACAGAATATCTGAGTTATTGTCACAGGAGGGGGATAAATACATCACTGATAAGTTTGGGAAAATGGTGTGTGCAGGTAACAACTGGCCTCGTACCCTGTTCTTCAAAGTCTTCCAGTGCCAGCACATGAGAGAGAAGAAGAAATCCCTCTGCCATTTCTCTGGGTTTTGTGGATTTCCATGAACATCTCCACTGTCACTGTTCCAGTCAGCTCGAGCACCACCAAACACACCAGAACAAACGCAAGCAGCTCTGCAAGAACAAGGAGCCCCAGACTGACTGACCCATTTCAGCAGCAGCTGTGGGCTGGGGCAGACACCACCGGAGCAGTGCCCCCACCCTGCCCCACACTGTTCCCTGGGGTGGAGATGATGCTGAAGGACATAAACTGAAAATCCCAATACCCTCTCAAAAACGAACACATGGGAGCAAATATTTAACACTAAACTCTACATTTCTACAAAAACCCTCCAAGAAAGAACAAAACATAATGCCTTAAGAAAATAAAAACCAAGAGTGGAATTTGGGGAAATATAAATCATCCTTTATTAGTGATTTCCCTGGGCACTCTTTCAACAACACACTCTGAAGTCCTGAAGGTACAGAGCAGCTGCCTTCCAAACCAGCAACACTGCAGTTGAAAGCCATGGTGGAGTTTAGAATAATATTATTGCTCAGGATCTGGCCCGGCAGCTCAGAGGCTCAGCAGGGCAGTGAGCTCCTCGTGCTGGTGCAGGCTGTCAGGCATCAAGAAGAAAGGATGGATGTTTCTCTTTCTGACCTGTGCTCTTTTAAAAGGGAGAGAAGTGATGAAACAAAGATTTCCTGGCAGGGGGGTAAAAGAAAGAGAACCCACAGGAGGCAGCTGCAGAAAGGACAGGCTGCAAGTGGAGTTCCTGAGAGAAAGAGATGGAGATTGTTGGGGCTTAAAGGTACCAAAGTTACCAAATAAACTGTGAACTCCTGGATTTCCAAGGACGGGAAGGCTGGGAAGTGAGGCTGGTGAGAGCTTTCAGAGTCCTGAGAAGGTCACACTTCACGTGAAAAACCAACTCTGCATTACCTGCCAAGGGACTTGGACTACCCAGGGGAGGTGCAGATCATCTGCTCAGCACAGCCATGGCAGGGCTGTGAACACCCCCTGCCTCCCTCTCCTCACACTCACAACTCCAAACCAGTAAAAACACAAGGAAAACTCCCTAAAGTCCAACCATTAACACCCAAACTGCTGCTACACCCCCCTCCATGCAGGGTGCAAGGCTGACTGAAGGCTGGGGAGCCTCACACTGCATTCTGGCAGCTCTAACTCCGCCTGTTGGCTTTGGTGTCCCCCAGACCGGGGGCCTGGCCTTCATCCTCCTCCGAGCACTTCATTTGCTGGTGCAAACGTATGTTTTTGAAAGAAAATACAGGTACTTACATGGAGTAATCACGTTTTTAAATGGCCTTCATCATTATTTATGTCAGCATCTTCCAGATGTGATTCAGGCAATGATAGCAGCTCATGTCATTTGTGTCTCTGTTCCTCTCCCCAGGGGAAAATTAAGTTATGATTAAAGCTGTGCCTTCACCCAGCCCATCCACTTCAGTGGAGCTCTGCATCAACAGCTGTTGGGAACCTGTGGAAAACTCTTTCTCGAGAATATTAAGTCTTTTTCTCAGCAAGCACTATTTTCAAAGTCACTGAGGCTGAGATTGTTGTTGTTTTTGTTTTTAGAGCTCCCTGAGTTAGCAGGAGGTGCTGGTGGCATCCAGCACAGTCCAGCACAGCTGGAGGTTTGTGGCACCTGAGAACAAACTCAGCCTCAGCCACCAGCACCAACTCTGGTGTCTGCTGTGGGAAATCCTGGGGAGAAGGGAACCAACACCAGTGGGATTTATTCAGCCTCTATGTTGCATGGTTTACTCAGACTCCAGGAATGGCAGTGCTCCACCTCAGGCGTCCTTCATCAAAGGTTATCAGGTTTTTTCCCATACTGAAAGTATTCCACAGATATTTTCCTCCTGGCTATCAGTACTGGGGAAGATCTATCCCCTTCTATGGTGCATCTGGCTGCAAGCAGTAACTCTGCAACCAGAGTGAGCCAAAATGCCTCCCTGGAGTGGAGCCCAGTGGGGTCTGTACTGCTTTCAGGAGCCCTCCCATTCCCTCAAGGCATTCATGTCTCCTTTTGGGATGTATTTGCCTTACATTAGAGCAATTGCTGTTGCTAATAGGTTTCACAACTCCTTCCTAGTAATGGTGGCACAGAGAAGAGTTTAGAGCTCTGCACATTGGACTATTATTCCTGAATAAAATTAGATTTTCCATCTCCCCCCTTCCCCAGAAAGGACAGCATTCCACACTTGTTCTACTGGGAAAAGCTCTGACTCCTTCAGATGGCCCTTTCCATAATCAGTGTTTCTCTTCAGAAACTTGGTATTTCCTCCCAAGGTTGAATACAGACTAGTAACAATCAACCAAATCTCATGAACCCTGCACAGAACTAATTTCATTTCCCTTCTTACACATTCTGGGCTGACTAACCTGACCCAGGGCCATGTGTAAGCACAAGGCATCTCACGTGAGACCAGTTCTTCACCCAGAGCGAGCCCAGGGTTTATGTCCCACGGGGCTGGCCTCAGTCTGTGAGATCAGAGACCTTTCTGCTGCAGCCCAGCCCCAGCATCACCAGTTCAGCCCCTCCATCCCGTGTTCCAAGCAGTTCAAACATCCTGCTGTGCATTTATGCACTGCACACAATCCTTGGCTGCCACACAGGAACTCACTGATGTACAAAGGCTCTTGTCCCACCCCTCCCATCACAGCATGCAGGGCAGGCACCACAATGGCATCCTCTCCCTCTCCAATCCCAGCTAAAAAGGGAAAATTCACTGCAGATGCTGTCATTTTTAACCCCAAACTAACAGGAGCCTCAGCTTATGGGAAGAGAACGTGCACGAGAAAGAACTGTGCTTTAGAAGATAAAGAGCTCGAGTTTGTGACTTCAGATCCACATCATTGAAACCAGATTTAATTAAACCCTGCTTTTCAGTAGCCACTTCAAAATGAATGTCTCTGTGATGCAGAGAACACTGGAAGTCTTCAGTGGAAGACACTTTTTACTTGACCTCAAGATCTATTTTTATTCCAGAATCCTAATTCTCCATGGCTGGAACTTTCTCTTGCCCCGGCACGGGTGGGAGCAACGGAAAGACAAAGACAGAAAAATGCAAATGAATGGGAAAAACACCTCCCTAGGTGTGAGACAGGTCTGCAGAAGGACACAGAGGAACACAGAGGGACAGTGGGTGTGTGCCCCCCATGGCCAGGGTCTGCCAAAGGTGCCTGTGTGCCAGGAGCTGCCCAAGGGAACAGGGCTGGAGGGGGCTCAGCCCTTCCCTCGCTCTCCAAGATGCCCTCAGCTGACAGAGGCACTGGGACCTTTGCACAAGAGGCTCTCATGCTCTGAAGTTAAAGAGATATGGCAGAATAGCCCTTATTACAGCTTTTTACCATAAAACCTGTCTGAAAGCTACTTCTGCCCTGAATCTGACATAATTGATATAACTGACTGAATACCTGGTACAGGGAAATAACAGAATGAAAGTCTGTTTGGGCTATCTTGGAAGAAATATAAAAATTTGGGCCCATTAACAGCTCCCTTCCCTGCTCTGGTCCCCCAGTGTGAGGGAAGGAGCGAGGCCCAGGCTGAGCCATCCAATGCCTTTCCCTACACCAGGCACACACAGGAATGCTGGCACAGGGTGGCCAGCACCTGCAGTGACCCTCAGACCTGTATTTACACATAAAGAGATTATAAACCACCTCCTCCCTGCTCCAGAAAGGGAACAATTTAAAATACGAGGTAAAAACATCCCTCTCATCCGTGTCCTGGTTATTTCAACTCTGTTATGTACATTCCAGTCCAAATAAAACCTGATGCTTCTTTCTGGAATGGACCCACTCAAATGTCCAGCAAACACAAGAGGAACATTTCTTCTTCTTCTCATTTGATCTCACTTGGTCTCTGGGATCACTGGATCTCCCAAGGAATACAACAGCAGAGTGCAGAGAGGTCAGATTTTATCGAGACAGGAGCAAGTAAAGCTGAGCAGAGCAGGCCTTGCTCAGGCAGGTCACAGCAGGGCCATTTCCATCCTGGGGAACACACCAACAATCTGAGTTTTTACACATCTAAAACAGATGCCCCAAGGTAGCTATAATTCCTTATGAGGTTTGCAGCTGTTGTCTTCCTCATCAGTTTATCAGCTTGCACAGCTCTTGTGTAGCTGTTTTTAATTCACCTCAACCAGGCAAGGGGTGGGGTGGCCACAAAGGAGCAAAGGGAATAAATAAAACCTACTCAAAATCTAAGAAATACAGCCCAGGCCTGAATTCTTTCCACTGAGACCTCCTGTGCACGTGGACACACACACACACAGAGGTTACCCAGCCAAATAAAGTGGAAAGAGCACTCCTGGAGATGGGGATTGAGCTTTCGGGATCTGGACCAGTTAAAGGATAAATAATAAATAATTTTTCCCTGCTAATGGGATTTTATGATCTCAGACACATAAAATTCCCATTCAAGGCCACTGACACCACATGAAAGCACGTCCCCCCTGTGGGTGGGGCTGAGGCTGCTCAAGTTCAGCCACGGGCACTGCCCCAAGACAGAGCAAAGGGTACAGGGCTGACTGCTCCCACGCCCCCTTGAACTGCCAAGGAGAACTCTTTGGGCTGGGAAAAGGTACAACCCTCCTCTGGTTAATCTGGAAGCAGAAGAATGTGAAATTACCTCCTGAAATCCTTCCCCTTGCTTTGGCCAGCTGCACCAAGCAACCCTTTCCAACCTTTCCCAACTACAGATGAAGGCACCCTTCTTCCTAGCAGAGCATTTTCCTTCTAATAGTATGCAAAGCCTTTCCTAAAACTTTCTTCATCAATTACCTGTCTAGAAAATGAAGAGGTGGTGCAAAAAACTGTCAGATCCTTAATATGATTGACTGTGGCTGGTTTTAGTCAGCAAAAGGTCTCCCAGTAACAAATGACTTGTCCATTTGTTCTCTGACAAGAAGTACAGTCGAGGCCTGGGTATCATTTGTGCTCAATCAAATCCTAATGCTGATGGAAAACTCTGGGTTTTGGTGACTCCTGACGTGCCCCAGCAGGGCTTGGAGAAATGTGTCACCTCTGAACGTGTGCAGGATGGATCTGGAAGGCCTGGAGCTGTCAGATAGGAATTAACTGGAATGACAAATTGCACAAACATGTGTTTCTCAGTGGCACCTCCCTGTTACAAAATGCTTACAAAACTGTTAACTAAGGGAAACAAAAGACAGATGGAAGAAGACCTTTTACTAAATGGTTTTTATAGAAAAAAAAGAAACAGAATTTTGATGTATGCAAGCTCACTGATAGTCCCTGTTTTACAGTTGGGGAACAATAATAATTTTTCCCTGCTAATGGGATTTTATGATCTCAGATACATAAAGACTTGCCCTTTATTTTAAGGATGTCCAAATTAAAGAAGTGACTTGAAGTGGTAGAAACTGGCCTGGGGATGTAGTGAATACAGCACATTAACTCTCACCAAATAGGTGATGTTGACAAGATTTTTAGATGCAATTTTTACAGCATAATAAAATTGCTGAATATGGTATAAAACCATGTCAGATTTAATTTCTCCATTTCTCTTTGTGTACACATTGATCAAAATAAGATCGACTGTAGAAAAGAACAGGTTATTCTTTTGCCAAGAAAGGTTGTATAAGATGATCCTTGAGGCCCCATCCAACCTAGGATTCTAGGATTATTAATCTGCAGAGAAATAAACATCCATATCTTGTAGCTAAGTTTTTCTTTTAAAACATTCTGTAGAATACTGACAGCTGGAACAAAGGAAGCTCAGAAAATTGCAACACTGGAGCTTTTTGGGGAAGGAAAAAAAATAAAACAGCCACAAAGAAGTTCTGATATTAATTCCTAAATTCTAATAAATACTTTGTTTATATTATGCTTTTCCAGATATGGCCTCCAACTTTGGACTTCATCCAGTTCCCTGAAGAGCCAGAGGAAATCGAGCTCAAAACTTTGGTTGTGCTCTTTTCTAAACAGCAGAATACAACCCACCAATTTCACTGGCATTTTTCTCTGCATCATTTGGCAACACCATTGGAAGCATTTTCCCGAAGCAGAGAAACAAATCCCCTCTTTGTCTGTTTAAAACTGCAAGTTATTGCTCAGGGGTGGTAACATCGCACCATTTAAGGTAGTGGAGATGGCCAAATCACTCTGTCATGGTCCAGATGGCCACAACACTCAGAGTGCTTCTGCAAAAACTTCAGGGGGCTCCAAGCATCAGCACCTCATTATCTAAAGGTCTCTCATACTTACCAGAAGGCTTCACAAACCAGCACCTTGTTATTCAAGAGTCTCTATGTAGCCTCCCATGGGCAGCTGCACACAGCTCTCAGGGCCTGTCCATTTATGCCAGCAGCTGATCTGTGAACTCAATGGCTCAGCTCTTCTGCTTCTCTCTTCCTTCTGCTGTTCCAGCCAGCTTCTTCCTATCCCTGTCTGTCCCTGGTACAAGTCTTACCTTACCTGTCCCTTACATGACCTCCTCTCCCTAGTTCTTCACAGCACGGCAGCAAACACCAACTGCGACTGACGGCAACTGCACGGGAACTGAGCCGACTCCAACTGAGACTCCAACTGAGACTCCAACTGAGACTCCAACTGCAACAACTGCAACTGAGACTCCAACTGCAACAACTGCAACTGAGAGCCCTCCCAGTTGGCTCCTCTATCACACCCATAGCTGGGAGGGCAGGGCTGTTCCCACTCTTTGATAATCAATACAGCTGCAATACATTGGGGGAAAGAATAGCTTTAGTACTAACTCTGTCTGTCTCCCCACACTATCTTTATCTATTTTACCACAATCAGGGACATGCCCAAGCTTTAAAATAAGGAGCAGTAATTATTATTTCATTATTTCCATCTGGACATTTCTTTATGAATTACAAAGCTTCAAATCTGCACTTACATGTTATTGAGTGAGGAACAGAAGAACACCAACACCTTTAAAGACAACTACTAAAAAAGGCAATGTGAGATTTTACCTTGAAGTGTAGCACTCTGGTAAAGCCTTGGTCTTGCAAACATTCAGCACATGAGCACTCCCACTAAAGCAAGACTCATCCATAGGCTTTTTCACTGGTGGAGTTTCCTTTTATTTGTATATATTTTAAGGCAACATATTATGAAAGTTAGAAGGAGCAAAATAACCCAGGAGCAGGAGGTGGGGTCACCATCAGTGTCCACGGACGGCCTTGGACTCAGCATCTCAGCAGAGACACCCCAGCGAGGCCACTGGCCTGCCCAAACCAGAACTTTATGTCAGAAAGAGAAACCATTTCATGTTTGTTTGTTTTTTCCCAATACTCCCACGTGAACACCTTCCCTCTCTAGTGCAATACCCTTCAGAAGTGACTACATGTAAAAATAATTGCTAAGAAAAGGTTCCTGCATTTATCACAAGGTCTGTACTGCCTTTCTAACCCTTCCTTCGTTCGTTGGCAGATGATGATGTACAGAATTGCATAAGAAAACAGAACATAAAAAGATAAAAATTAACTTAATTTACACAACCAATAAGAAAGTTTAAAGCAATGATAGAAAAATAATAATATAAGGCTAGATACATGAAATGCCAGTTCAACGGTATTAAGCTTTGGTAGAACAGTTAAAGAGCATAGCACCAATAAAATCCAACGTCAGCACAGGCTTCAGTAGGCATGAGCCGTGATGAAAATGTAGATTTTGGCAAGAAAAGTAGTGTAGGTTCCCTGCCGCCAGAGTTTCATCTCCACATCCAACAGGAAGTCTTTGGGCTCCTTGACCTGGCGCTGCAGGTACACGATGCCGGTGTAGGAGTTGAGCCTGCGGGTGCTGAAGAAGCCGTCCTCGTTGCCCTTGGTGATGGTGAGGATGATGTTGTCCCCGGCATAGGCGGGCGAGGGCCCGATGCGGAAGATGTGGGCCGGCACCACGATGTTGGTCTGGAAGTTGAGCTGGTAGTAGGTGATGCGCACCGGCGTGTTCTGGCACTCCAGGTAGTTGAAGCAGCCAATGCGTTCACACCTCCTGGGGAAAGAGGAGTGAGGCACCTTCAGTGGCCAGGGAACAGCAGGGAAAAACATCAGAACCTCGGGGCATTGCAAAGGATTGGACTGATGCCTTAGGATTTTGGCTTTTATATTCTTCATGTATTTGTAATCCTGCAATTCTTTAGTGTAGAACTCTAAATTCCATACACAGTGTGAGCTGCTGCTTTCACATTTTGGTCAGACAAAACAATTCCTCTCCAGGCCTGGGAATCAAGGACACCTCACTGCCTCAGGCCCCAAGAAATTTAAACAAAACTGAATTGGGAGGAGCAAACTTGGCCTAAATGACTTAATCACCTGAAGCTGTAATTGGAAGATGAACCCCCAATACGCAAATGGACCAAACTGATAAAAGTGTGAAAACTCATGACTGGCCATCCATTTTCGGGTGTAGTCCCTGGGGGGCTTTGTCTGCCCTAAATGTACCTGAAAGCCCTTCAATAAATATAACTGTTTTTTATTCCCTTTGTTTTGTCTGGCCCGTGTTTTTAGGTAGTCCCGAAAGGCACCAGGACAAAGCGCAGTCCCAAACCTCAGCGTGAGATCAGCAGCTACTTGTTCTGCCCTCCCAGTGCCTGTGAACATCTCTGAGTGTGCCGTTTTCAGAGCAGAGCAGCCCGAGGCAGAGATCAGGGGCCTGGGGAGCTGTGTGGGGAAGCTGCAGCAGCAGCAGCAGGCAGAGTCAGGCTGCCAGCAGCACAGAGCTGGGAAGGGCAGCCAGGCGCTCATTCCTGACAGGGCTGGGGCACTGCTCCAAGGAAACGAGGCCCCGGGAAAAGGTACCTACAACACAGCAGAAACTAACTCCTCAACTGGCAAAGCTGCACAGTTCTGGAAGGCAGGAAAAGTATGTTTTAAGCCATAGGCAACTAAATGTGGGTTCCCAAATCACTGGCAGCCGCCGAGGCAGGAAATGGGTAGGGAGATTCTGGGGCTCCTGAGCCCCAGCTGCTGAGGAGCTGGGGATGTGCCATTCCCAGAACCCTGTGGCCTGGCAAGCTCAGCATTCTGCTCCCCTTCAACACTCCCTGAGGAACTGCAACCTGAATATTAAACAGGGAGCCCCAAACCCACTGTAAAAGTGAGCGGCCTGGCTGCTCCTGCTCTGATACAAACAGCACAGATGACCTTACTTTAAAACTTAATTATAAACAGAGCCATTGTAGAGCCGAAAGGAGAGCTGCAGGCTCTGATCTCTGCTGTTCCAGCAGCAGCTGGAGGGCAAACAGGGGCTCTAGGGCTTGGGAGAACGAAGGATAACCAGACACAAACCCTGCACGGGAAAGGTCTGTGAGCTCCAGGTGCCAAAGCAGCTTCTGAGAGCTCTGAGCAGCCACAGCCACCCACAAACTAAGCACCACATAACCCCAGAGGCACTGGGCTGGCTCTGGTGCTGCCCCAAGGCCATACTCACATGTCAGACACCTTCCTGTAGTTGGAAGGGCACTCGAAGGACAAGCAGCGGAAGCTGCCCTGGATGTTGTAGCAAGTCTCTGCAGCTGAACAGTTGTGGGTTCCTATTGCACATTCATCAATATCTAAGAAGAAGCAGAAGAAAAAGATGTTCTAAGTTCAAAAGTAAGAATTAATTCCTAGTATTTTTCAGGAATAAACAAACCCCAGCAGGATATCATTAACCCATGCTAAAAGCCAACAGGACCTTCTCACTGACTTCTTAAAACTGGAGAAAGCATGTCTGTTGCACCTGAATTTCATATGCATCTGTGCATAAAGGTAGCTCTGGATTAAAGCAGAGCAACTAAAATAAATCTGGAGTTAAAGCAAGCAAATGCAAAGTGGTCACTGCTGTCCTACAGGATCCAGGAGATGTGAAACATGGGGACTTAGAACAACACCTCAGAACAAGGCACACAGTTTTGAAAACCTAAATACAAATCTCTCCCCATAAGGAGATGTAATTACAGAAGACACAGTAAAGAGCACTTAAAGCTCAAAGACACTTCACGACCCTGAGCACAAACGTGGTTACCTAAATAACACATACCCACAAGCCCAAGCCATGGGCCTGACAATGCTGAAAACCAGATGCAGTGACAAGGATCCAGCCTGAGCAGAAAGCACTGGCAGAGCCCTCACAGTCACACTGTGTACTCCCAAATGTCTAGACAATGCACGGAGGCTTTAAAATGAAATAAATTCTAACAGACAAGGCATGTGGACTGTGTCGGGCTCTGCAGCTCTGCCAATTGTCACAGAGCAGAGAGACTCCTAGAGGGAAGCTATAACCTTCCACTCCCTCCATTCCCCTGGGATGAGAACTGATCTCACACACTGAACTGACTGGTTTGAGAGTCTTGCAAAGAAAAGTATACAATAGGAAATAGGAGAGAATCAAAGTCAAGTAAATCCTTGCTGATTCTCAGCAGTGCCCGTAGGTGAAAAGAAAATTTCTTCCATATTGCAATCATTGTCATGAAAGCACTCCCTGCACCAGTTTGGCTGCGCTGCAAAATACCACAGGCAGTTTCTGCAAAAAAGATCCATATGTTGAGACACTGCTCCATGAGATACAACTCATCTTTTGAAAAAAGGGTACAAGGAACATTCCACCAGTAACTCTTCAGAACTGGCCAGATGATGAGCAACTGGAGCCAGATCTTTAGCTGGGGGAAAGCAAGATCATCTCCCTGCACTCAACAGAACCAACACCAACCCAGCCTTCCTCCAACCACATTTTCAGACACACCTCAGTATCTGCCCAGACGTGTAACTACAGACCTGCAGAGCTCCAAACAAGGGGATGTATCCAGGGGAGTTACAGCTGCCGTTTTCTAAAGGCGAATTTTACGTAAGAATTTAAGTGCATGTGATATTACTGCAATGATACTTTAAAACACATTAAAAATATTTTAGAATGTTTTAAAAGGATTTTAATTGTCATTTAATCTGCCTCACTGCTCCACAGTCAGGATTAAGTATGCTCATGCTGCTCATGATTTACGCAGAGCCAATTCACTGCCATTGGCAGTCAGAATTCAAGCACAGGAGATACATAACCAAAGTTACATGAAGGGTTCCTGAAAGCAAGGGCAGGAAATGCCTGGCAGTTGGTGTAAGGACTACAGGAATGTAAAGGTAATCAGATCCTCCATCAGGTTACACAGGCAGTGCATCCTTTGGAAAGGGGCGTTCAGCTCAGAACCACACAGCTGCACGCCAGATGAAAACCACCAGACCCCCAGAAGACATCTCCACAGTTCTGAAGAAAAGGGGTGTGTGAGGGGAGGGTACTTGTCATTTCACTGACATTTATTAATGCCAGCAGGATTAAGCTTAGGTGACACCGCTGGATGGCCAAGTTCCAATTACAGCTCCAACATTTAATCTCCCAGTTTTCTGGAGGGGAAAGCTGTAACTCATAAAGAAGCCACAGATTGCTACATCTGGCACCTCTAAAACCCCCGATCACGGAGTGCTGTGCCAAGGTGCACACACAGCTCCCATGAGCCATCAAGTGCCTCAGCTTGAATGATGAAGTGGCTCCTTGGGAATTCATTTAAGCCATTAGCTCACGCTGACAGCTGAGCTGCCACAGCACTTTCTTCTAGCACAGGAAGACTGACTTTGCAGATACCAATATTTGGCAACTTTGCCGGAGACTGCCTTTGAACAGTGCCTGATAGAAAATACAGAGACTTGACTGAGCAGCTGTAATGGCTGAGCTCATTCCAGGGGTATGAATGAGCGATCCTCAGAGCTCTTACCTCTGCAGGTCCTGCCATTGGCTGCCATGGTGTAGCCCTGCTCAGGACAGGCACACTGGTAGCTGCCGGGGACATTGACGCAGCGGAAGGTGCAGAGGATGCCGGCGCTCTGCGTGCACTCATCGATATCTGTGCAGAGAACACAGTCACAGCCCCAGCAAACAAAACTCAACTCAACTCAACTCAACTCAACTCAACTCAACTCAACTCAACTCAACTCAACTCAACTCAACTCAACTCAACACAGATCTGCAAAGGGAGGCTGCAGGACACCAGGAAACTCTCACCTGACACATTTATAATACACTGCTAAACATGAGTGCAACCATGGAGGTCTGGCATTGCTCTGCTGCTTTCTGAAATGCTGAACACAAGCCTGCCCCGAGAAACACAAGCTGCAAGTAGTACACACTCATGGGAAGGAATGATGAGGCTGGGGCACATCTGAGTTTGAAACTGGTGCCTCTGTAATTGACAGAATCATAGAATCACAGGCTGGTTTAGGTTGGAAGGGAGCTTAAAGCTCATTCCACACCCTGCCATGGGCAGGGACACCTTCCATGAGACCAGGCTGAACCTGGCTTTGAACACCCCAGGGAGGTGGAATCTCTCTGGGCAACCTGTGCCAGGGCCTTACTACCCTTCCAGCAATGAATTTTTCTAGGATTCCTTGCCAGGCTTCCCTGTGCTACAAAGGGTGTTGGCTTCTTCACCATTCCTTAAACACAGACTCTTCAGTGTGACAGTGCTGGTGACTTCAGGTATAGAGGTAAAACCCTTCCTTTCTCCATTCTGATCACTCTGCTCCTCACTCACCACGAGCAGCAGTCAGAGCAAACCCTCACTCAGCAGTGCAGGTGTTCATTGATGCAGTGCAGGAATACCTTCCCACCTGATTTCCTCAGTCATAAGCTCTGGCCCCATGAAACTATTACAGAACAACCTCCCTGGCTGTGCAGTCCCACAGGTGTCCTCCACCCACTGAACTGCACTGCCCAGTAGCAGGAGTGACCTTCTGCAGCCTCTGTGGCAGCTGTAACTCACAACCATCCTCAGGCATCACCTGCAGCGTCAGGGGCTGCTGGGGGTCAGAGCTCTTCCTGCTACAGAGAATTAACACACACACCCTGAGCTGGTGAGGCAGCACCTTACCTTTACAGGAATGCCCATCTTCTGCCAGCTGGAAGCCTTGCCTGCAGTAACACTGGTAGGAACCATAAACGTTGGCACACTCCTGGCTGCAGGGACTGTTATCACATTCATTCACATCTGCATCCAAAAACAAACCCACAGAGTTGGCCACAGGGCTTCAGAACAGTGTCTTCCACCTCTTCCTGCCCCTGAAAACCTTTGTCTTCTGGTCAGAGTGACTAAGGAAGGACTAATTTGTCCCTATTTTTTCTGCTCCCTAGGCAGAATGCCAAGAAGCCTGAGCATGGCTGTTGCACCTGCATTTCATTTCTCCATATGCCAGTGGAAACACACACACGTGCAGACATTTGTTTCAGACTTTATAGGTTTCAGTTCACTAAAGTATGTAATTGTTGCCCTAAAAAAATCCTGGAGAACTCACACATTTTCCATCCATTCAAAATCCTTTTTTTTTTGTGTGTGTTTTGTTCTATCACTATCAAGTTTCATCTTTATCAAAATTTGAATGGTTTCTTGTTTTAACTTTGTTCTGTTCTCCTTTTCTGTCATGTGAAAGGAAAGCAAAAAGCACACGGGGAAAGGAAGAAAGAGGAGAAACTTGTTGACACTCATCTGATAATTCCAGCGTTCGGCTGCAAATCTGAGCACACAAAGCTTACTGTCTTTTTATCAACGCCTTCTCTAAAGTCCCCTAATTGTCAATTTCTTCTTCATGGAGAAGCAGCCTGGTACCTTCACAGTGCTTGCCATCGTAGGAGAGGCGGAAGCCCGAGGAGCAGGTGCAGTGGTAGGAGCCGGGCGTGTTCTCACACGTGTGCTGGCACAGGCGCCCGGGGTAGTTCCAGCACTCGTTTATGTCTGCCAGCACGACAAGCAAACGCACAATCAGCTGAGGGCACCAGCAAATGAGGTACAGGAGGTTATTTTTTTAAGTGTCAGAAATTGATGTGCAGAGTGTGAAGTGCTGCAGCCTCGGGTTTGAGGCTGGAGCTCTAACTGCTGCGGGAGGACAAAAGACAAAGTGCTGTGTCATGGCTCTTGGGAGGAAAGCAGTGAAACCTCCAGCCAGATGAATTCCCCCAGCAGCAGAAGCATAACCCCCAGGGCAGTGCTCTGCAGGTGCCTTTAAGTGACAACCTGCAGTCAAACCAAGCCAAGGGCGCCGGGGCCCAAATCCCAGCCGGGAGTGACAGAGCTCTGGATGTGCTGCCCTGCCCAGCCCAGCTCCGGAGGTGACCCCATCCTCTGCTGAGCACTGCGTGGCAGAACTCCCACTGCAGTGGTGCTGAACACTGCCTGGGGGCGCAGGGCTGAGGCAGGCTGAGCTCCCAGCCCCTCCCGTGGCCCACGTACCGATGCAGCTGCGGCTGAAGGCGTCGTACTGATAGCCCATCTTGCAGTCACAGCGGTAGCCGCCGGGCAGGTTGTGGCACAGCTGCCCCTCTCCACAGCGGTGCACCCCCGTCTGGCACTCGTCCACATCTGCAGAGCCACACAGAGCAAGCTGCTTCAGGACAGTTTGGTTAAAACCAGTGTTTATAGAGAGACACCTAAAGGTGCATTGAACAGCAGGATTAGAAACTGGACAGGAGAAATTCACCGGCTTCTCCCTCCGCGCTCTTCGCGGTGGCCGTTGAGTCAAACTTGGGGAAAGCAGAGCATTACCTTCAAAGTGAAAATGGTAACTGGTCTTGCAATGGGCCTCCCCCAGTGTATTCTGCATTTCAGTGTAAAGACACTTTGATTCTGATCAAACCATGACATTTAACAACCCCATTCTGATGTTCTGCCATTCCACGAGTCACACCAAGCCATTTAAAGCATAACAAGAACCAGCCAGAAATTCTGCTCATCCCTTCAATTAAAGCAACTACTATTTTCATCCCCACTTGCCCTCTCAGTCTTTTCCTGCTGTCTACTTTTTGCTCTTCCCCAGTGTTGATATTTTTTCTTTATCAGCCCCCATTTTGATACTCCCCATGGCCTGTCATCCAAAATCCAATACCAACAAATTAGTTGCTTCTCCACTCACACACATCATTTCCAATCTCATTTAAACATCCTCAGAGGAAGATGAGAGTTTTCAATACAGGCTGATTTACAAGACTTGCAACATGACTAAATAGCTCATCAGCATCTAACAAATCCCTCTTACCATCTGGGACAAGAAGCATCAAAAAGTCTGATTAACCCTGAAAATTGCATATTTCTTGAAGTATTCCAAGTTCTCCCACTTCCTAAGCCAACAGATCCTGCTTTTTTCCTATTGTTCACAGCTTTAACTACTTTTACAACCCAAATCCCTGTTCATGTAATAATCATTAGCATGGATCTCTAAGGCTGGAAATTTGCCATACTGCCCTATTTGAAGTCATACATTTGAGCACTAAATCATTTCAGAGGGTTCCTGGCAGTTCTCCATCAAACAACAGCCTTGGAGAGGCTGCACCCACACAGCCCCTGCTGGCACTGGGGTCAGGATGGCAGGGAATCCCTCTCACCACACAGGAACTCCTGACAGCAACTGAGATTTCTGCTGGAACACTGACTCCTTGTTTGCTTTTAATCAGAGGTAGCACCAAAGCCAAGGAAGTCTCTAACGCAGTTAACAATTTGTAAAGTAGCAGCTTTGTTTGTAATGAATTCGTGTGTGCAACCATTTCATCAGTTTGTCCAAAGTTCTGTGTTCTATTGCATTTAGCCTTTAATTAGTTCTAGGGCATCACACCATCAGAACTGTGCCATATTTCATACTTACAGTAGTTTTCAGCTAAATCGGAGAGGCCGTTTTTAATAACTCATTTGCTAAATCAGAAAAATCTGAGCATTTTAAAAAAATTGTAAAAGACAGATGAATTCTCTAAACAGAGGAGATGACCCTACAAGTGTTGTTCTGCTGAAGAAACACGTGCAGATGATGTTTTTACTGCTGTGAATAAATCTGATTCAGGAATCTAATTAGCTATTGTAATGCCTCAAAGACACTAGTCTTTATCACAGAGAAAGGAAATTAGGACCATATGCTTTTCTTCTTTCTTCTCTGTGCTCTCTGCCTACTTAAGCCATTCAAAAAAATACCAAACACAGACCAGCATCAGGGACAGAGTGCACACAGTAAAGACAGAGAAATCACCAGCTAACATCAACTATTCCCAAAATCAAGCTAGAGAAGCCTCCTTATGCCTTCTCCTGAACAGCCTTGTCAGTGGTGTAAAGCAGAGACAGAGGGCCATCAGGAACACAAGGCATTGTGTTACCTCACTGTGCTCTAGAGCAGGGATGCTGGAGGACTAATGGCAGTTTCCTCCTCTCTCATGGATTTACACACAGTCACTTTTTTTAGGAACAACTGGACAGAAAAGCTGGGTTCTTTCTGCACCATCAATTTGAAATTTAAGGAACGTAACTTGCCCCAGCCACTACAGAATCACAGAATCATTAAGGCTGGAAAAGGCCTCCAAGATCACCAAGTGCAACTGTTGATCCAGCACCATCACGTTCACCACTAAGCCGTGTCCCCAAGTGCCACATCCACACATCCAGGGATGGGGCCTGCACCCCTGCCCTTGTTTGTGGGGCATGCAGAGCAAAGGCTGCTGGCCCTGCAGCCAGGACGGCTGTGCTGCTCAGGGCTGACTGCTGCCTTGTGGGGAAAATGGCATTCAGGGAGACTCTGGCATGGTGCTCACCCTGAAAACAACCTCAGCATGACCACACTCCAGGTGGTGCAACCACACGTAGCCCAGGTGACCTGGCTGAGACAGGACTGATCAAAAGCAGCTGCAGAACTGTGTCTGCACAGAACTGAGAGAGACAGGACTTTTGGAGCTTCTTTTTGGAAGAACTGAAATATGCCAGGCTGTAACAGGACAGCAAAGAACACAGCACTGCTTTGCCCTGAACTCACAAAACCCAGTATTTGGAAGCTTTCTCAATTTCCTCAGTTGCACACACGAACTGATCCTTCCAAATCTGCTACTTCCAAATCTTCTCCACCTTTCCACTGGCCACACATGGTCTGGATAGTCCTGGGGGTAAAACCATGAGGGGAGGTAGAGGATAATGAAGAGCAAACAGGTGAACGCAGAACTATTTGTGGAAATGGGGTCTGGCTGTACCACTGGTGTGCACTCCAAGTTGCTAACCATGACCAAATTAATGGCTCTCAACACAGTTCCCACCCACCTGCAGCCCTACAAAGCACATTTTGTTAATCTGTCACCCTTTATTCCAGGGGAAGGCAGGTAAAGATCACTGGGGTAGCACCACTAAGCAAACTGCTGCGCTGTAATTTCTTTTTTTGTTTCCCTCGCTGTCATTTTGGGATTTCCTGTCGTGTGTAACTGGGAACAAACACCCAGCCAGCCTTGCCTTGGGCACCAGGGACTGAGCTTCCCAGCCCTTGGTGCCTCACGTGCTCATTTACAAACAAATAAAATAAAATAAAACAAAAACAGGCCCTGAAATCTGCCATTCTGAGTCAGTAAGTCCCTAAATACACTGGAACAAATACAAATCAGGATCAAGCTGCATGCCAGCCTCTATGAATATTTCATGTACTCATTCTCCTCAGAATTCCTTCCACACAATAAGAATTTATCCCAAACACTCTCACAAGTGGATGCAATAAAATAAAATAAAACAGAACATCTACAGAACACAGAACACCTACAAAGAACATCCACTTGGTGCTACTCTTGTGAGCCCCCAAACCCAGCATTCCTCCTTTGCTGCAGATCACTTCACTTCCAGGGCGGTACTACAAAAACCACCAAGGGATTGACTGACAGGATGAGTTCAAAAAGGAACTAAAACACATTCTCTCCAGAGTGGAAGCCAGCAAATCCCATCTGCAGCCAAAACCAGTGGCTGAGCATACCAAGAGAAACTCCACGGAGCAATGAGACACCAGGATCCTGCAGCACGAACCAAGCCCAGAGCTGTAGGGACAGCAAATTTCCATTCCTCGAACACATTTAGGAATCTGGAGGTAACTCCAAACAGCTCTTTGGAAGTGAAATAGATGTTTCCCCCGAGAGAGCCCCGCCCAGCCCCAGCTTGCCCTCACCCACGCAGCGCGTGCCCTCCTCGTTGGAGTGGTACCCTCTGCTGCAGCTCAGCATGTTCCTCTGGCACGTGTAGGACCCCACGGTGTTGATGCAGTTGAATCCTGGCTTGCAGGGCTCAGGGAGAGACGTGCACTCATTGATATCTGGTGAAGAAAATTAATAAGAGCAGTGAGAGATGCTATTTGATGTCGCCCTGATATTTTAGCCTTCTGATGTTTTAGTTTCTGAAATTCTTTTCCCATGGATTTTGCTGTAAACAAGGGAATTGTTTGTGCTAATTTTATCTATGTTTGCATTCCTTCTTAGAGGAGGGAATCCTTTGATAGACATCTATTTTGCCCAATGTGATTGAAGAAGTGTTAACTTTGCCTGCCAATCACTGGGCTTGTTTAAAATACTATAGAGAGGGTCAGATTTAAAATAAATTATTAACTTTCAAAATTCTAACACAGCCCGTGTCTTCATTTCGTGTCCCATTGCAACAATTTAACACTTCTGGTCTGCTTTCTTCTTCACTTCAATTTCTTGTGCTACAAAGATAAGGCTGATGAAGGTCCACTGTGGGGACAGCTCCAAATTCAACCTGCAAGTATTCGCATCTTTACACGGACAGCAGTGCTGACATGCACTTCACAGCAGGGTTTGAGGAAAACTCCACATCCAGGGGGTCAGTGCCCAGCTCCTGAGAGGCCCAGCAGGTGCAGCACAGGGCACAGAGCCCTGCTGCTCACACTCACCCACGCAGTTGCCCTCGGGGTCCTGCAGGAAGCCGTCCATGCAGCGCTGCTTTGACTCGCAGTAGAAGGAGCCCTCTGTGTTCTGACAAACAAAGTTCACTTTGCAGCTGTGAGCTCCTGTCTCGCACTCATCGATATCTGTTCGTCACACCAAAACACCAAACTGGGGTGAGTTCAGCTCTACCTGTCAGCAGCCTTCGTGGCCAGCTAACCTCCAGAAAGGAATTAGGAGGCATTATTTCAACAGACACGTGTTACCAGTGGGAAATCTGAGGGTTAAGTGTGTGTGCTCTTGGACATCACTTCAGGATTTGTCAGGTCCTGCAGCAAATTTGATTCTCTACTGCCTCATTCTACTGCCTCATTCACAGCATCTCTTGCAACCCACAAACACCAAAATATCTGCAGTTTTTTATAGGCTACTGCAAAACAATTTGTAAGTATTATAATCCTCTATAATCTAATTTCAAGACCAGAAAGTAAATATATTAGTAATAAATGTTAGAAATGCTCTAGAATCAGACAACAGAACAAGACATTCACAAAACAGCCTCTTCAAGCAAACCAGGCTTTATTTATGACAGCTGTTTATAAAGGGAGATTTCTGATAATTTCTATTTTATAACTTCATATTCTATGTCAAAAGCTAAGCTCTTTCCCTAGGCATCTCTTACTCCAGCTGTCAGGAATCTGTAAAACTTGTAGGTGTAAATAACAGTGAGTTTTGCCCTGAAGGCAGGGCACGTGTGTCCCTTGCACACTCCTGTGCTGCTGGGAGCACTGATGCTCCTTTGTTAGATACCTGCAGAGAGCAGGACAGGGGGGATGAAGAGTAACTTCTTAACCTCGTGACCATTCCAAATGGTTAAACACAAATCTAAAATGTAAATAAATGCTGACAGAGATTCTGAACACAGGAAGGATGAGGCTGTCAGCGCCGTGATCCATTCAGCATGGGAATTTTTGCTGGAATCGCCAGCAAACAGCATCAGCTGGGCCAGGCAGAGGAGCTAAGGGGGATTCCTCCATCAGGGAGACGGCAAATCCTAATTCAGAAGGTTTCATCCATGTTCTAAGTAATTTATAGTTACCCCTGGGAACCATTTCAAATGAATGAATGCGCAGGAGGAGCCTGCAAAGCCCAACACTTCCATGATGAGCAGCCTCTTTTCGCTGCAGCGCTGGTGCAACAGAGCAGCAACCCCAAGATGCAGTGTAACCCTTCCCTTCCCTCTGTGTACGGGCTGAAGAACACTCTCCTTACCCACGCACTCCCCGTCCCTCAGCTCGTGGCCGGGCGGGCAGCTCAGCTCCTGCAGGCAGCGGAAGGAGCCCATGGTGTTGACACAGTGCTCTCTCCTCTGGCAGGTGTGTCTCTCTGTCACACACTCGTTGATGTCTGTGAGAAAGAGGGAACAAATCAGTGCCACAGGCTGCCAAGGCATCTCCCTCTTCCTGCTCTTTTGGGAGGAGCAGAAAGCTCTAATGAAAGACAGTCAATACAGTTACAGTGCTCTGAGGGAAGATGCTTTTAGTCCAGGGTCTTTAGTTAGCACTGAAGTCACTTTAGTTAGAGTGACTGAAGAGACACAAATCACAGGGGATTTCCTCCTCCTCCCCTCTTCCCAAATGCCACGGGGATGGTGCAGGCACTGGGGACAAGGATGGACAGAACTGAGGAAAGGCGGGGTGGGCAGAGGATTGATGAGCAGCCGGTGATGACGGGATGGGAACTCCTGGACAAGGGAACGAGAAAGGGATTAATGCCCACTGCTCCTCACCAGACTTCCACAGCCCAGGCCACTGAGCAGTCCTGCTGCCTCAGGCCAGGCTGACAGGGGCTGCCGGGGTAGCACTGCTCCAGGGATGGGAGCTGAGGCTGGATCATGCTGGTACCTGTTCCCTAAGGAATGCATCACTGCAACTGGATCTGCAGGAACTTACGGAGAGGAACCCTGATGGCTCAATCAAGTTTGTAAATTTGTATTTAGAGCTTTAAAGAGATCTGATTTCAGCAGGTGGAGTAGAGGAAAAGTTCTTTTTAAAAAATCACTTGAACACAAGATTGCAGAGCATGGGACAATTAGGGAAGGAATATGAAACACCTTTGAAATGATACATTTTGATAGGTTTGGATGAAATCATCTCAAATTCAGGTTTTGCTTATGTTAATAATGAAAGCTAGAACAGCATGATGAGCAAATACTTAAAAGCAACAAAAAGTGGCAGGGACTGGGAAATTTTCTTGCCAAACTCTACAAAACCTCACACGTTCCCAGTTCTATATAAGGCTAAGAACTGCTAGAGCTAACAAAAGCCAAATGTGACCAGAACCATTACCAGTGCTCTGGCTGCTCTGTACATGAAGCTGTTTTCATACTACACAATAAAGCAAGTATTGTTTAAATCAGATTTTCATTTTGGCTGTAGAACCTCATTCTCAGATAAGTACATCAAGTATATGACTTCCCCTGTGGAGCACGAAAACAGGAAAAGCCATTTGAAAAGATTTTTGTCTTTAAAAATGTGTCAGCTGGTTTTCTAGCAAAGAAACGAGGAGGAGCACCAAAAAACTTCAGTTCCTGGGCTGGGATAAGTGGTGATGTGCACTGAGTTCTGCAAGACCTGCATTAGCTCGGTTACATTGCACTTCTCACTTATTCCTAGTTTCCTTTTTTTTTTTTTTTTTTGCTGTTTGCCATTGCTGCTCTTCACATGCTGTGGACTTGCTTTCCAAAGCAAGGTCCTGGCCATCACCTGGATCTTTTTCTACCTGTCTCACACGAAGTTGGAGCTCCTCCACTGAGGGGCAGGTTCTTGCCTGCCCCAAAGTTCCTACAGGGTTACATCCCCCTACTGCCTGTGCACTTTCCCAGTTTCTATTCATTAGAGTGAGGAGTATTTTCACAAGTGATCCTGTGGGGGTAGCAAAACCCTCTCATATGCTGGGAGATGAATACAAGGTGCTGTGGTAGATCCCTCTCACCAGTCTACTTAGACCTGGGTCTTTAATAATTTTGATTTTTTTCATTTTATTGTAGAGAAGACCAGCAATGGATAGCTACTTAACAGCACCCAAAGCACTGCAAGACTTTCTGCTGGCTGTACCACAGGTCTGAGATTATCTGTTCCTGCAAACCACAGAAAGGCCTCTCACATAAACAACTGACAGCACCACACTGCAGGTCATGAGCTTGAGTCAGTCCAGAACCATGTCAAAAGAGAAAGTATGTTTGTCTGAAATATGAACCAGAGAGGGTAGGAGGCATTCCATGTGATCAGCAGGTGGAATACTAAGTAACAGGCATAAAAAAAGGTTGTGATTTCACAGAGGGAAAAGACCCATCTAGTATGATTTCACGTTTTGTCTATATTTTTGATTCAATTTTCAAAACTCTGAGTACTTGAAAAAATATGCAAACTGGCTGGAACACATTTAAGGAAACGAAAATGATGATGGAAACTGGCAGATTACAATGCAGAATTCTTGCTTTCCATGGACTTTTGTGCACGTGAGACACTGACAAGCTCGAAAGCCTGACTGTGAGCTGGGCTGAGCTGCAAGGCTTAAACCCTGAGCCATGGCCATGCAAAGCTCTGCTCTGCCAGTCCAGAGTCAGGGCATGAACCTCTGGCTGTGCCATCAGGCCAGCTGCCAGCCCACCACGGTACCCTGCTCAGTTTATCATGCAAACACGCCTGGTTTTGTTCATTTTCCTAAACAAATTCCTAAATTTGCCACAGAATCCAGAGTGCCCATGACCCTGGAAGCCAACTCCACAAGTCAGTAAGATGCTTGACAGAGCACTAGGAATAACAGAGTTATGCTTTCAGTCTCAAACACAGCTAATTCCAACACGGTGGTATTTGTCCAACCCAATTAAGGCTGTGACGGAGGGTAAGATGGTATTTACCTTAAAAAACAGGAAAAGGAGAAAAAATAACTCAGTACTATGCTGACAACAGGTCACACAGGTAATTTTTGAGGAATCTGCTCAGTCTGTGTGTGTGGCAGCAACATTCCTCACTTTACGTCAGCAAAACCCAGAATGAAATGCAATAATGTAACAACACTTTTTTTTCCCCCAGATCTGTTGCTGCAAACAGCAACACACACTCCAGCCCTGAGCACATTTTTACATCCAAGAGCTGGCACTTTTGCAGAGGAATATCAACATTTACCTAGTGCTATTTATTTCAATATGCACTTCGACATCAGAAATTCATGTTGATGCACCTTCTGTTAAAAAAGTGAAATGTAGACTTTTCTTGTGCTGCATCTGCAGTTTCTCATTATTTTTCTCCTTCAAATTGCCTCAGCTCTGTTTGTTTGATGGGACACATCTGTGCAATGCAGAAACCACCCACCCTGTGGGTCCAGGAATAGAGGACCATGTCCTGCTCCCTGCCAGGAGGGGAGGTGAGGTGGGAGCAGCAGGGACAGGAGCAGAGCTGTCAGTGTGCAGTGGGTGCTGGGAATGACTTTGCCTGAAAGTCACCAGAAAAGCAGCACCCAGCCTGGCTCTCATCTCTGGAGCTTCCAGCCCAAAGGCATTTCAGTCTGGGCTTCCAAAGACACACAGAGGTGCTGTGTGAGAGCTGTTTAAACAGCTGGGGACTCCTCTCTGTGCACGGCTGGCTTTTGGGAATCCTGCATGTCTGCTCCTGAATGCACCTGGAATTACAATCCCCCACCTCTGACTAAAGGAACTTCCACAAATCAAAGATGATCAGCTGCTTTGTGGCTGTGCAGATTGTTCCTCCTGCCCCTAAAATATGCAAAGAGCAACATCGTTAAACCAACAAGAATTTGCAAACTAATGACCAAAGGTTTTCTCCTGGTGTTTGGGACAGCTCAAGGTGGAGAACAAAAGCTGTTAGGCTGGAAAAAGATACTCCAGGAGAATGAAGCATCGAGCAAAACACAAACCACAGTATGCCTGTGGCTTGCCCCTTGGACTACAAAAGTAGGAAAAAATGTTAAACACAGCAAATGTTCTGCTGGCACACAGGGAGCAGAGCTGCATGGGAGTGAGGAGCACACATGGAAAAAAAGGAAGAGAATTTCCCAAGTTTTTTGGGTTATTTAAAAGGATACCTGTAAAAACTGCCCTGCATTAGAGGAACACAGAGGTTTGGTGTTTAGCGAGGGAGAAGGGCTTCACAAATGAGAGTTGTGTCTTTGCTTTCGTGAGTAGTGCCTGAGGTTTATGTGGTATCAGTCACAATAAAACTGTTCTCATGTCACGGGGCAGAGGGAGAACGTGAGCCAGAGGAAACACTTGGCTCCTGCCAAAGCTGCAGAGACACTGGGTTAGCTGCAGGACACTCCTGGAGAGGTGAGAAAGGACAGCTCCATCCCTCCTGCACAGTCCAGGGAAACACCAGGGGGTTCAGTGGCAGGAGTCGGGGGCAGAGCTGGAGGCAGGGCCGTTCTGGGGCTGCCAGGCTCCCGAGCAGGAGCGTGGTGCCTGCAGCAGCTCTGCACACACCCTGGGCACCCCCAGCACCAGAAAGGTGTCTGCTAAAGGCCTCCTTCCTTCCAGTGCCCTTCTCTCTGCCATCCCATCGAAACCAAATCATTTCAGTAGTTTTCCATTCTTACCACTACCTCTGATTTCAAAATTAATAACAAGAACTAAAAAATAAAATCCAATGTCAACAATTGAAGGAACAGCCGAAAGGTGGTGAATCACAGCTCTTCTCTGGATTCTGACACTGCACAGGTTTTTCCTGCTCATGCCCAAATGCCACACGGTGCTTATTAATCAGATGGGATGACAGAGCTTTAAAGACAGCAACAAAACCAAAGCTGTGGTGGTCAGAAAAGGAGTGTTATAAATGTAGGGAGGAGGGCAGGGGTGGAAGAGGGCACTGCATTCACAGGATATTACAGTCACAGGCACTGATGCTTTTATGGATGACTGGAGGTCTCCAGGTGCTCAATTTTTCCAGGCTGCCTCCTAACCCAGCCTCTAGAAAAGTACTCAAAAAAGAAACTGTTTAAGCCAAGGCCCTGGCTGCTGGAAACAAATTGAATCCTCATAAATACACTTGTAAAAATTGAATGGTTTCTTACACGAAGTCAAACAGCAGGGATGATCCAGCAGAATCCTGATGCATCCTTGACTTTTACACAAAGAAATTCATGCCAGAATCAGCAAAGGACTTGTGTGAATTTTAAAATGCCCTCCTTTTGGAATGGATCTTTTCCAGTGCCCGGACTCACGCGGGTTCTTGAGCTGCATTCCTGAAGTTCTGTTGTTTGGTGATGTCTGGGCCTTGGCAGTATTGAACTGTGCAGAGAGATCAGCACAGTTGATGTCTCTGCACAGTTGTTTGGTGGTGTCTGGGACTTGGCAGTATTGAACTGTGCAGAGAGATCAGCTGCTCTGATCCCTCAGCTCAGTTTGCAGCCACCAGAGCTGCTGTGGGCACCGCACCCGTGGGCTCGGGGCTTCTGCACAAGGTTCCCTGCATCCTGAGGAGGTATGGCTGGGGAAAAGCTGAACAGCACACAGCTCATGAGGTGAAGGGCTGAGCAATGGCACACAGGTGTTCGTGCTGCCTGGCCCTGAGGGCTCAGTGCAGGGACGGTGTGGAGGCGGTGCAGAGCATGGGGAGCTGGGATGCTGTGGGGAACGGCGTGTGCCGCTCGTCTTACCAACACATCTCCTATGCCTGTTGAGAATAAAGCCCTCTGCACACATCCCACTGGGGCTGACACAGGAGAATGATCCCAGAGTGTTCTCACACAACTGTCCGCTGGAACAAGCCTGAGCACCTGTGAGGCACTCATCCAAATCTACAGCAGCACGGGGCGGCCGAAAGGGAAAAACAGAACTCCATTAGAACAGCTCCTGAAATGAAACAACGTTTCTTTTGGGCCGGGGATGCCCAGGTGAGGTGTGCTGGAGCTCCCACGTCAGCAGCAGGCTGTAACACACGCAGTTACACTGCAAACAGGGCTGGAATGAACCCTCCGAGATCATTCCGTCCTCGCTCACACTCCTGTACTTTTGCCATTCCAGAGACAAATACCCTTAAAAACAGGCAGGCAATCACACAGAGACAGTGCACACTCCCTGAAAGAAATCTGTTCCAGTGCACCACCACCCTCACCATCAGATCCTGACCTCAACAGAGATTATACATGTCCCTTGCCAACGTTTAAACTCACTGCTTCCACTGACAAATACAAATTTTTTCATTTCCTGTAGGAAAACGATTGCCTTGAAATGCCCTTTTTGCTTCTGACAGTAATTAATCAAATCAGCTTCCACCACACTTGAGTAAGCAGTGCACTGTGAATATTTAATCTGGTGATATTAAAATCCCATTTTCTTCACAGACAGTCTGGAATTTCATGAAAATGATTTGTTATTCAATAAGATCTAAGATTAAGAGCGATGTGGATCATTTGTGAGCAATTCTGAGCATTGGGAGCTCCTGCTTGCATTTCACTGTTATTGCTCCCTTACTTAAGAGATTTATAATTAAGGTATGTCACAGGGCATTGCTTCTGACCCCCAAACCCTCCCTGGGCAAACATATCCCTTGTCACTACTCAGGAACGTCCATTTAAAATGTCTGTAATGTGAATGGTGATGGTGCAGCTTTGGAACTCACGGCCCTTCACTGGGCAGGCCAGAGCTCCAGCAGCAAGTGAAGACCTGGAGCTGGCCCAGCACACCCCATGGCACGTCCTGCCTCAGCTGTGAGGCATCCCTAGTTCAGGTTTCCAAGGCAAGAGGAACCAGAAGCAAGCAGAGCAGATGCCAGGGCAGAGCTGTGCTCTGAGGGTGCCCCAGGACAGCAAAGTGTCCTGCTTGCTGCTCCTGCTCCCACCCAGAATGCTGCGTGTCCACAGCTGTGCACACAGAGCCTGGGGAGGAACCTGAGTGGGAAAAGAAACCAGAAGAGCTGAAAAAAAGCCTGCAGTGTCAGAGGAAAAAAGCACCAGCCCAGGCTTGCCTCCACCTTGCCAGGTACCAGCCACGCTGTGCTTCAGGAGGTATCTGCGAGGCAGAACTGGGGTTCCTTCTGCCAGATGGTCTCTCTGATGGCACTGCAATTCCCAAACGCTCAAATGTGGAACAGCCAGGGGTGTGAGGTACACAAACAGTTAAGCACGGCTCTGTGGGGAGCCCAAGGCACTCACCTTCACAGGAAACCCCATCAGCCATGAGCGTGTACCCAGCCATGCAGGAGCACACGGCATCTCCGTCCACGATGTTGCACAGGTGCTTGCAGGGGCCATTATCTGCACAACACAAAATTGCACAATCCATCAGGACCCCCGGCACGGGCCAGCTGCAGTTCCACACTGCCAGGCCAGTCAGGCCCCATCCCAGCTCAGGCAAGGGGAACCAGCCTGTAACCAACTGTCCAAAAAACTGCTCCCAAGGCTCCTGCTGCACAGACACACCGAGCCACTCCTCCCTGCACTGCTCACAGCACCCTGCACAGCTGCACTGCCCACCCCAGCCTCAGCAGCAGGTGGGGAATGACCCTGGAAGCAGAGAGCAGCCTCAGATTTCTCCCTCAGGTTTCCCCTGACAATTCCTCAGCCTCGTGCCAGCGGTGACAGATTAAAGCAGTGCACTGAAATCAGACTGGAGAAGGGATGAGTGGGCTTTTATTCTGTCTCTAACATTCCTCTGCAGCTGACACCTCCCACGTACCTTTGCACCCGTCCTGCTCTTCCTGCAAGGACACCACGAGGATGGGCTGGGAGGGAGAAGCGACTGGAGGGATCGTGGCTTCAGCTTCCAGCCTGGTCCCCTGTCCTCTGTCAGGATCTGCAAGGCAAGGGAGGGTCAGGGACAGCACCATCCCCACCAGACACTCCCTGGCAACGGGTGATCCCATTCATCCCCCTCCATCGTGGTTTGCAGGAGGAAACAAAACAAACATCACGGGTACAGATCAGAGAGCCTGGCTGACAACAACGTCTGTAAAGTACTGCAATATCTGAATAAACCAAAAAGTGCTGATGTCCTTTTTAAAACATTTGTGTATTTTAAATACAGTGCCTGTCTTTCATTCAGTATTTGATGGAAAAAAAACCCAAACCCAAAAGAAGCCTTTGACCTTATCCTGTCCATCCTATTTCAACACAGACAAACAACAAACACCTTTACAAACACAGGGTATTTTGAATGACTTTTGTACAGCCAAGTAGAAAACATGACAGCTGCTGTCTGCCACTGATATTTTCAACAGACAGTAATGTTAAAGGCATCAGGAAAAAAAGAGCTCTGTTACATCAATAAGAGTAACCCAGTTTATCAGTATCATCAAAACAGAAGCCTAAATCCCTAAGGCTAAATTCTGCCTTAAGAGGGACGTGTGCTGTCCCCACTGAGTTCAAGTGCCACCTGGAGCAAAGTGTGTGGCCCAAACCAGTGATAACCTTAAATGACTAAGGCTGACTGCAGTGCAGGTTTGAGGGATGGCAAGAGTGGTTTCCTTAAACAAACGAAGTCAGCACAGATGCAGAACAGGCTGTAGTACAGAGACAAACCAAAAATCACCTGCTTGGGGCACAGCCTGAGTGACTGCCCCAGGAATGCCCGAGACATCACAGACACACAGGAACGAGGAGAGCAGAAAGGTGCCACGTATGGTTCAGCCAAGCAAAACCACTGAGGCTCCCAAGCACCTCCCTGACCCTCCCTCAGCCTGGCACAGCAATGGGAGCACCAGCCCTCCCTGCCCTGGCCCCTGCCGTGCACCCCTGAGGTCCCACGGGTGTCCCCTGCCCCTGGCACAATCCCATTCCCCAGCTGAGCTCTGCAAAAGCCTCTGCAGCCCTGGGCACAGCCCTGAGCACCACGGTCCTGCAGATCTGCAGGAACACGACTTCCCAGATCACAAGGTGTTTCACCCACAACTTCAGCCCTGGGAGAGGAACAGCAAAGCAAAGCAAAACCACAAATATGCTCCAGGTGAGCAATCGGGCCAAATTTTGCAGTGCTAAAATAAGAACTTTTCTTTGCCTTTTTTGGATTAGGTTCCTTTTCCAGAATTTTAATATAAGCAGAGCAAACAGCTGCCACAGGAACAGCCAAATGCATTCTTGAGCTAAGTGCTGTAACACCACATTGAGAAGGATGACATACAGAATGCTTATTGTTTGCCTTGGGCAGAGGATTAGAAACCTAAGGAATTCTGTCACTGGACTGAAACACTGCTTTTTCTTGTTAAATAGCAGAAAGCACTTGTAACTAATACGAGGTTTCAACTTTCTGGGTTATGTGACTTGAAATTGTGCCACTGGAGAACTCCACACATCAACAGACTTTCTTTTCCAGACTTCCACCACACTAGATAAATTTAGAGTTTGTTATCACTGAAGGATGTTAATGATTTTAGATAAAAATTAAAGCTCAAGAAGCAATGCTGTCTGTCTGAATTAAGTTTATCTAAACTTATCTAAAGAAAATCTAACTGAAATACAAAATTACTCTGAGGAGAACAGGTATTTCTTTCAAAATATCTACAAATTCTCATCTGAAAAGTGCAAACACTCTTGATTTGAACATATGAAACACCCATACCACCAAACACAAAAATAAGGCAAAATTGTGTTTCCTAAATTGTAATTTTTCTTTACATTGCACAATTTCTACAGAGCATGTCCATGCATCAACACCCATTAAAAAACCTCAGAGAAACTGCAGAGAAACTGAAGACAAGCTTGGGTGATGAGTGCAGGTATGAAGACACTGCCCTTCGTGTCCCTTTCTCACCTGGAGAGCAGCTGGTGCCATCCTCCTGCAGGGTGAACTCGGGGAAACACGAGCACTTGTAGGAGCCCACGGTGTTGATGCACAGGTGCTGGCAGAGCTCCCCCCCGTAGAGCAGACACTCATCCAGGTCATCTCCAGGCAGGTTATTGGACAGCTCAGCCTCACTGCTGATGGACAATGCCTCGTGGGGATCCTCCCTCTCTGAAACTACAGCAGAACATCTCTGACAGCGCTGTTGGTGTTGGGACTGCACAGAACGGGGCGTGTGGGCACACGGTGCCAGCAACACTCACATCTACCCAATACAGTTACTGCAAGGGTAAGAACAAAGGAACCCATCCTGGAGACAGCACTGCTGTGCTGGAGTGCCAGCTCCTCCTTCCCTAAGGCTGCAGGGGCAGATATTGCACAGAGCCACTGAGAAACAGGCACAAGGGAGGTCACCAGCTCACCTTTCACAAGACTGCCAGCCCCATTCCCACTGACATTTGAACTAAGGTACTGTGCTGAGCCCCATCTGAAACTGGCCCCATACTGCACTTCAAATTGCAGGAGAAGAAGTTATCCAGCTGGTTTGGAGACTTTCCAACACCACAGTTTGTTGGCTTCTCCTATTTTAGCAATAGCAGCAGCCTGGGAGCCACTGAGCAGTGACATGGCTGTCCTTCCTACTGCCTTTAAACAGCAGCCAAAGTTGGAACAGCACCTGCTTCCATTCCTGACCAAGTCTGACAGGGCTTTCCGTGACATTAAAATTAATCCTGAAGTCAGCTTTCCCTGAACACGCACAGCCAAAGCTCCTTGCTCCATGAGGTCTCAGGTATATCTCAGGATGGGAAACATCCACGTGTTCTTCGCTTTTTCCAACTTGCTTTAGGAACAAGGAAAACTGTGCTTGATCTGAGAGGAAAGCAGCTGTGCTCCTGATGCCTTGCTCCCTGCAGCACCTGCCTGCAGGTGTGTGTGAGGCAGAGCCCCTGTCTGCAGTGCCCCAGTGACAGAAGGACACTCACCCTTCTCGGGGGTCACCGTTGGCACAGGCTCCGGATGCCGTTTGATCTCGGGATGGACGAAGTGATCCCCCCCTTCACAGCAGGACAGCATCACGTGGCTGCAGGGGTAGCCCAGGTTGATGTTGGACTCGCAGGTTTTCCCCTCACTCCTGAGGCGCAGGCCCAGGCTGCAGCAGTCACAGCATTGCTGCAAGACAAGGGGAACATCAGCAACCAGCCTTTGGAAGCCCTGAACAAACTGCCGGGGCAGTGGTGGAGTCCCCATCCCTGGAATTGTTCAGAAAATGTGTGGATGTGACACTTGAGGACGTGGTTTAGTGGTGAACAGGGCAGTGGTGCTGCCTTTACAGCTGCTCTTGATGAACTTAGGGGTCTTTTCCCACCTTAACAACTCTGCCCTGTGCTTTAACACAGCTGCAGGGATGAGCCCACACACACCTGGAACTGATCTGCACTTTCCTAAGCAGAGGAGCATCTGGAAAAATATTTGGAGTGTGGATAGTTGTAAATATCAAAGCTTTACTTGCCCTTGTTTTTGCCATTATGCACCAATGGGTCAACTGCAGCCACAGCAAACACAAAGTCTGGCTGTGCCAGTGGTTCCAGCAACTCCACACACCAGGAAGGAGTGGTGCTGCTGGTCAGCTCCTCCCAGCTCACAGGTCCTGTTTGTGTGCAGTGTGAACAAAAATTATAAACAAAATCACACAGATCTGCACCTCTTTGCATCAGAGCTCAAAAGATGGTCAGTTTGAAGCAACGTGACAAGAACTGGGAGTAACCTGCCCAGACACAAGGGTCAGCAGCATCCCAGCCCTGCCAGGTGTCAGCAAAGACTCTCCTCTCTGCACTACTGCCCTGCAAACCTGCTCTGACCTTTAATTACATGGCTGTGCTGCACAGCATCCTGCTGAGACTGGCTGGAGGCAGGCCAGGGTGTATTTGAGGAGTTATTTGCCTCTTTTTTCCTTCCTCAGAGTATCTGGACAGCAGCTTCGCTGACATGTTCCTCTCCCACCTCTTGCAGTTTGCTTTGCTGCAGGTGGCAGATGAAAACTGCCTGCTGCTTTACTCAGCCCCCGACAAATCCACTGCACAGTCAGGCCACAAAAGGGCATCAGATACATGATACCAAACTCAAAAGGACACGCTGTGGATGCACAGTGGATACCTAACCCAGCAGGGAATCTGGGGAGCTGTGAGTCTCTGCTAGGGAGACAACAGGGGTCACACCTGAGCTGGAGACGCCTTTGTGGATTTGAATTTAAGTGTCCTCTCACCCCTAATGTATTTGTTTATTTATGTGTTTTGGCTATAAATAACGTCCGTTTCACTGACAGAAAAGCACAGAGGCTCTTTCCCTCTGCAACTCCTTTGAACGTCATCCACTCCCTGAGTTTGCAGTTCCCCTGGACAGCCTCTCTGGACCCAGAGGGGAGACTCCAGCCTGCCCAAACATCCACCCTGTGAAAAGGTCTCAGACACAGGACATGAAGGGCAGGATTGGAGCTGGCAGCAGGAGCCCTGTCAACAGAAAGTCCAAGGACAGAGCAGTTCCCAGGAGGGGGATCCCTGACCTGGGCAGGACAGATAAGAGAGGCAGTGTTGTAAGGAGTACAGAAATGGGGAGGGATCGCTTCTCATCATTAGCAATCCTAGCTGGGCATTCCCATGAATCCAGAGCCTGTCTCCAGCAGGGAAAGGCATCCACTGCCAGCTCAACGCTCAGAAACTCTTCCACTGAGCCCCTTTTTTCTGGACAGCATTGGGGTTTTGTGAGCATTTCACACTCAGTGCACAGCCTGGCATGTTCAGCCAGCTCTGATGGCTGCAGCTCACGTTTTAGGGCCCCGCTTCCTAATCTGAGAAATCCCCAAACATCATAAACAGCAGACATTACTCACATCTGCAAATATGCACAGCCTTAAGGAGCTCCCTTCACGTGCCCAAATACATTTGTGAAAAATTTACAGTCTGGGCCTTGAAGAGGGTGAATTATTTTGCACACTAAATAGGCTAAATTATCTTTTCCAAAGAATATTAAAGAAAATACCACCCTGGCAATAACGAATTGTGGCCATGCTAAAAAATGGAAGATTCCTCTTGCCATCCTCCCCAAATCCAGAACCCTAAAATTCAAAATTTTATTAAAAAATTTTGTTTTCTGCATTTTTTTGTTTTAGCTCAGTTTTGCCACCTTCAATATGCAAAAAAAAAAAAAGAAGTTCAAGATAATACATGTTTTTACTGAAGTACTGTAAAATATGCAATATTTGCCTTGAAGACTGTGGCTTCTTCCAGTCACAGTTTGATTCACAATTTATCCCATGTGTGGCCATGACACAGAGTATTAAATCAGTCATACATCTTTGGGCTCACATATTTTCCAGGTGAACAAAACTCTCTAATTTTCCAGTGGAAAAACTTGTTCGCTGAGAAGTTCCTTCTAAAATGCAAAAATTGGAATGCCTCGACCTTCCTATAGCTGCTTTTTGAATTTTCGAGGAATTCTACAACTGATTTAATAGCAAATATGACTATTTTTACCTTTCAATTGAGAAATCCACCTTGAGAACCATTCTTTGGTTCACAGCTTTCTGCATTCCCCTCAGAACTAGCTTTGCTGCAATCCTGCATAATTGGATTTACCATGGTGGAGTCTCCATCCACTAGGAAAAATCCCTAAGCATGAGCTTTTTGTGTTAGAGTAAATAGCAATTAAAGCACCCTAAGATTAGGTTGATTTAGCACAGGCTGAACTCCTGGATCTGAAAAACCAGCACTGCCACAATCACCTTGAAGCAAGAGGTGAAAACATCTAAAATGCCTGAAGACCTACAAATGTTTGTAACCTGGAGGCAAAACCCTGGTTTTTGGCAAGACAAGTATCTTGCTGGGTTTTGGGGCAATTAATGAATCTTTCCACATTCCAGACAAACTTCTTTGATTTATGCCACAGCATTTACTAAGAGCAGACAGATCAGGGGAAACACCACTATGGACTGTCAGCATCTTCTGCCAGATCCCCTCTGAAACAATGTTTAACCATAATAAAATTAGAAAACCTTTCTTGTAATAGAAAGCATTAGAAAGCAGTACAAAGTTGGATTATTTTGCATTACAGCAGTACAAAGTTGGATTATTTTGCATTACAGCAGTACATACCGCAATGCTAAAGTTATATGAAATCTCAACAGTCTCAGTATCGATCTTTGTTCAAGCAGTAACTGCAATGACTCAAGAGCAAAACGAGCTAAATAGGTGAGCGAAGCTGTTCAGTAATTTTACTGTCTCAGATGGTTTATCTTACAGGAAAAATCCTATTGGAACTGGCATGAGGAGCCATTCCACGGGAGTATTTTGTCACTGGTTTCAGCCCAGGCAGGAATGATGGGGCTCTCCCTCCCCACCTGTGCCTGAGGAATGGCATGTGTAATTAGGCTGACTCCACAGCCTGGCTCTGCCTGGCGTGCAAACAACCCCTGGTGAAAACCTAAGAATAACAATTCTGTCACATTTCAGACATATTAATGTCTTCTCCCCAACGAAAAAATTCTCCTTTTACTCTAACGATAGACTTCAGACCCAAATTAACACTGGTTCTGAAGATGACAAACCAGCACAGCTCATTAAACCTCCAACCCTGCAGTGGATGTCCACTTCTCCGCTTTTCCAGTGAACCATTATCTGCCAGAATCTGCGATGTACAAGAACAGAGAGAACTAATCAGGTTCCTGCTGAGCCGACGGAAGCTGCGGTTAAGCTGAGCTATAGCTATGTAAATTATGATCAGAGGGAAATGAATTCTAAAAGGCAGCGTTCTGGTGAAAAGAGGACAAGTGAGCTGCTGAATCTTCAAACTGGTTTAAATTGGTTTGGCTCCGCTGGTTCTCATAAAGCAAATCTCATTTATCTAAGCGGAGGCTGTGGCTCAGGATCTGTGATTTGTGCTGTCCATTAACGGTTTGCCTTTGTTTATGAACAAAAGCTTCCATCATCATCTAAATGCTTGTTCCTCCAGTCCAGCGTTGTGCAGAACAGGGAAAGGCGGCCACAATTCAACACTGGAGCTAAGCAAACTGCCCAGTAATGGGTTTCACATTATATCTTCAATTAAGTTTTGCCCCATCATTTTCTAAATTCTTCTACACTATAGATATAAAAACTAAAATGGACTTTTTGGCTACTTCCAAAGTGAGGAAGCAAAAGCAATGCAGCCAGTTAAGTCTAGGAAATGGAGATGGAAACTAATTGAAAACAACATCACCGCAAAGTTTTCAAAAGGGCTGCGAAGCGAAACGCAAACAGCACCATTTCACTGCCACATTCCTGCAACTCCATCACTGCCGCGCCCCGCGGAAACGGCAAGGCAGGAACAAAGGTTTAACTGTGCCTTCTGCCGAGGGCACCTGGCACACCTGGCACACCTGCAGGGGCAGCTCACCTTGTAGGAGGAGCCGGCGCAGGGGTCGCTGTCCTCGGGGCCACACGTGTCCCCCTCCTTGGCGGCCACCATCCCGGCCAGGCAGCTGTTCTCCCTCACCGTGGACACGCAGCACTGCTTCTGGGCAATCCTGCAAGGGCCAGCACACTGTCACACAGCCCAGGGCCCCGTGACACGCTCTGGGTTACCCCAGCACCACCTCACCTCCCCTTTTCTGCACGTGATTCGGTGTTACTGCCTTGTAACACCGAAACGTGTGCAGAAAACGGTCCTGGCAGAACAGCAACTGATTTTTTTTAATTAGTACCTACTTGGTATCCATCCCCTGGATCCCTGGGAAAAAAGTTGGTTGTTGGTGAAAAAGTGGGGAAAGTTGGGGAAAAACTGGCTTTTTGGGGGAAAAGGCTTTTTTGGGGACACAAAGGTTATTTGGGGCGGAAAATCAATTTTTGGGGGGGGAAACATGGTAGAAACTGAGTTTTTGGAGGGGAAAAAGGCAATTTTTGGGCAAAACCTTGGTTTTTGGCAACAACACCCATTTTGGTGAAAACACACTTGGGAATTTTTGGAAAACCTCATCCTTTCGGTTAAAAACGTGGGAAAACCCCAATTTTCGAGCAAAAACCCCACATTTTTGTGTCCGAAAGCGCAATTTTCTTGCAAAACCCTTTATTTCCGGCCGCTAAAGTGCATTTTTTGGGCTGAAAACCAGGATTTTCAGTAACAAGCCGTGGCAGAGTCACTGAGGATCAAGGAGACATTGACGTGGGCGGGTTCAGTGGCGGCTTTGTCCAGGGATTTCTGTGCCAGCTGCACCCGCCGGGGCCGGGCCGGGGCTTGGGGAAAAACTGCTGGGTTTTGGGGACAAAAAGGTATTTTGGGGGAAAAAAATGTATTTTTGGGGAAAAAAATGGTAGATTTTGGGAAAAAATGGCAGGTTTTGAGAAAAAATGGTATTTTTGGGAAGAAATGGCAATTTGGGGAGGGAAATAGTATTTGGGGGAAAAAATGGCTCTTTTTGGGTAAACAATAATACTTTGGAGGAAAAAATGGCAGTTTTTTGGGGGAAAAAAGGTATTTTTGGGACAAGGCCAGGTTGGACACTAGAGCTTGGAGCAGCCTGCGAGAGTGGAAGGTGTCCCTGCCATGGCAGAGGTGGGAAGAGCTTTAAGGGTCCTTCCAACGCAAACCAGACTGGGATTTGGTGATTCTGCCTCTTACAATCTGTAGGTAGTGAGCTGAGCTGGAGCAGACTCCTGGGAGCTGCAGGAATTGCAGGGCTCCAGCAGGACAGTGCCCTGGGGCTGGAGAGGAGCAGGGTCACCTGTTGTGCCCACTGGCACAGCTCCCAGTGGCAGCAGCAAGTTTTTGTCCTGGCTTTCCAGGCTCTCAGGCCACATACTTGAATACTTTTTTACATAAAATGTTTTCTTTAGAGGTAATATTTAGAGGTGGGCTTAAATCTTTAAAACAGGGACACAACTGAGATTTTACAAGTAAGACAACTGAACCCCTGATCCCTTACTCCTTCAAATCCCAGTAGGTCCACAGGGACTGAAACATTTAGGATCTGGCTTTTTCATCAAAAACCAGCCTCAGATGTGCAGGTGCAACTCATTAATGTAGAGGACTTGCACCTACTTAGGCCGAGGGTGGAATTTTTAATCTGCCTTTACTTCACAGACGGTTGGTATGTCTCAGGTCACGCCAGGTCCCAGTTGGGAGGATTTCAATCTCCCAGTGACTTCAGAAAGGTGCAATGATACTGGATTTGATAAAAGGGATTATGCCAAAGTGTTTCAATGCTCTAAGTGACAGGATCAGTCTTTGAGATGTGAGTCTGGAGGGAGTTTTTCATCCCTCCCCAAGGGCTGCTCCAGACTCGTGGGGTCCTGGGTCCAGGTTCCTCTGCACCCATCCCTGTGCTCCTGCTGTGCAGAGGGAACCTGGCACCCTCTCCGACAGCTGCTGCTGACACCAGCAGCAGGATCAGGCTCCAGCAGAACCAGGGTTACTCACAGAGGGCAATAAACACATCCCTGAATGACACGGAGAATCGCTGCATTTAGCACTTGCCAAGGGGAAGCCAAGCTCTGCCCTCCCGTTTAACTGCAACTCCGCAGACGGCAGAAAATGGGAAACAGAAATCTGTGCTCTGCTCACGGGAGAGACAAAAAGAAACCTTAAAAAGCCTTTGTTTAGATCAGATTTTATGGAGGCAAATGGAGGGGGAAATCCTGGCTTCTAATTAGCCAGGAGTATTGCCAGTCTACCAATAATTCAGACAATGATCACACGGTTCCCAGTGTCCTGGACATCCCACGAAGGACATTTGATTTCTTCTCAAGGGCTACTCTTTATGAGAACCGAAAATGTTCAGTTTTACCTTACGTACCTGCAAATATCACCATCCATTCCACTGACAGGGATTTCTGTGCACTCCCCGTTGTCTATGGCCCACTGCTGGCCAGCTCCACAGCAGCTCTCAATCAGCTCCTTCGTGGAACCTGCATGAAACACACACACTGATTCTTTTAGATGGTTTTATATGGAATGGATTTGGTTTAACTCTGCTTCTTAATTGAGAAGATCTTTAAAATAACGATAGCTCAGGGTGAGGGTTTTCCCTTTCCACATTTTGTTTGGTTATAAGGAAAAAAAGAAGTCACATCTGATACCTGAAACACCTTGACACAATCAATCACCTGGTGATGTCTTTCAGGGGGGAACAGCAGAAGGAAATTAAGAGTTTTAAATGCTATAAAATGACACAAATGGTCTGAAGAAAACTCCATCTTTGACCACTCTGAACAAAATCCCTGAAAAGTCATGCTTGGCCACTTGATGCAAGTTGATTTAGTCATGATGCTGCTGTAACAGTGCCCTTGCTACTCAGGCTGGGTTAGCACAGAGTGTCCCAGCCTGGGAGGGTTCAGCTGGCTTAAAAATACAATGAAAAGGCTTTGGGAGAGGTAACTCTGGCTGTGAAACACTGGCACTAAGATGCAGTAGGAGAGATGGACATGGAGAATGCTGCTCTAGTTCCCACATTTTGTTTTGTGGATTTCCACGAAGATGTGAGTTTGCAGGTTGCAGTGAAACAGGATTTTGCTGGATCCTCTATACCTACTGCAAAAACTTAGGGAAAGGGCACTTTGTTCTCCTCAAGCCTTCGGGGAGGAAGAGCCCAAACCAGAGCTGGGGCCACTGCAGGTGCAGGGGGTTAATGACCAAAGCCATTTGTGTCCCCCACCCTGCCCAGCCCCTGCTCACACACCAGGGCACCGTGGCCCTCAGGCTATGCAATGCTTTCATTTCATACAGCACATTAACCATCTTCAAATATCCTTGAGTCCTCAGAGCTGTGTTAGGTGTAAGAGTTGCTCTGTGACATTGGAGGGTTGATCTATGCAGTTAAACTGGCAGGAAATACATCCAGTACCAGATAATTACAAGACATTGCTATAAAACAGTGAAATTTTAACATAATTTTAATTCACTCTCTCGGTGGAAACTCCATTCATTTTACCTAGTGCTGAAATACATTTGTTGCTCTCGTTGGAACATGAGAATAGAGCAGAATTTAACTATCTATATTGCAGTAATCTATATGATTTATAATCCAAATAAAACTGAGTTATTCATTCCTCACTGAAGATTCAATATCAGATTGCTCTACTCAAGTGCCATACTATTAAACAGTCATATTTGCAAAATATATTGCCTTTTGTTGTGATCTTATGAATAATTAAACCCAGAATGAAGTTATCATAAAATAAACAAACAAAAATGCATTTTATCTTCATCAGGAATTTTAAAAAAGCTGGAATGACTCCTAATAGGGCTCACAGACATTAGCATGGATTTATGATATTTTAATTCTCTGTTAGGAAGAACAAAGATATACAACTAAATAAATGCACAGGACTGAGGATCACAAGAGCTTCTATGCTGGATAGAGATTTTCAGCTGTGTCTGGCAGACTTTGAAATACTAAAACATTCAAACAGAGCTTTGTTTATTTGGGGCTTCCACGATATTAGCAGATTTAGAAGCAGGTTTGCATCTGCTCAGGGAAAACAAAGTAATTTTGTTTGAGAACTCTGTAATCCCGGGCTTTTTTATACACTCTGTGAATCTTTGATACTTCCTGAAGTCATTTCACAACCCACCTGCTAATAGATAATTTGCTATTTATAGATTTCTTCACTAAGGGAAAAAAAAAAGTTAATTTTCATCAGGCTGCAACTACAAAACAGCAGAAGTTTCCTCACTTGTTTGCAATCGAGAAACTCACCTGCAATTATCACCCTGCATTGGTCTGAAGAGATGAACTACAGAACATTGTGGCCTAATCTCAAAAATTTGTGTATTGTCTTTTAAAGACATTTAGAAATTAATTCAAACATTTTGGAAACATTTTTCCCTCAGAGAATTTTAACTCTTCCCTGCCTATGCTTTAGAGGTGTCTCAGTGCCCGACCCAACCCTGAGTAGCAGTGGGATGGCCTCAAGCTGGCCCAGGGACACATCCAGGTTTTCCATGCTCACATGAGATCCACACAGCTTTTACATGCTAAGAATTTCAGCTTTCAGCTACAAGAATCTGCTGTGGGTGGGTGGGTGTATTTTAAGAAGTTTAGTTGAAGCTCAAACTGAGGGAAGCACACAGATAAAGGCTACTAAATTATTTCCTCCCACGGTCACAGTGAACCGTAAGTTTGTTAGAGCAGCAAAGGAGACAAAGTGGAATTTTCATAAACGTTTACTCCCCTTTTTCCCTCCCAGTGTTCTCAAATTATGTTTCCAGAGTGATAAATCATCAGCCAGCTTTAGAAGGTCAAGAAGGGATAGAATATCTCAGTTTCTTGCCAGAGCTTTTTTGACACTGAAGTCTCCCTGATTTCGGCTTCACCTGAGTTTCCACTCAGACCATTTCACACCTTTAACTCCTCCAATGTCGTTACTTCCTCCCATTCTCACTTCGGGTCTGCAGCTCTGCAGTGCATTTGCATTGATTGAATAACTCCTATTATGCAAATGCCCATTCGTGGAGCCGGCACTCCTGACTGAGCCGTCAGCAGCTTTATCCATCTTTGTTCCAAGTGCTTCTTTTGTCTAAGCAGCAAGACAGACAAACCTTCAGACATCAGCACTTCCTCACTGAGCCGGGTAAAACCCTGGCACAGGGTGCCCAGAGCAGCTGTGGCTGCCCCTGGATCCCTGGAAGTGTCCAGGGCCAGGCTGGATGGGGCTTGGAGCAGCCTGGGATAGTGTAAGGTGTCCCTGCAGGGGGGGGGTGGCTCTGGATGAGCTTTAAATCTCTTTGCAGGCAAATCCTTCAGTGAGTCTACGATTCCTCACACGATGGGAGCAGCAAGGACTACCCATCACACCACCCAACTCACCCAAGCCTCCTACCCAAGAGTGGACAATTATCTCCTTTCTGCTAAAATGACTCCAGGAGCCATGACAATATGCAGTCTCAGACAGTAACTTCAATTACAGAGAGACCCAAGTAAGCCAGACACAGTGCAGGGGCCTGGACACAATCACTTGACTTCAGGCAGAGGTGAAGTTCAAAAGTGGTATTAACCCCAAAAACAATTATCTATAAGCCAGGGAAAACCAGAGCACTGCATGAATCACCAGGAGGATCAGGGTGTCAGGGGCAGGGCACTGTCAGCTCCAGGCACCCCCATCTCTTCTCTGCTGGCTTGAATTCCAGCTGTTAATTGCTGTATCAGCACTCACCTGAGAGAGGCAAAGGTCATACTCCCAAAACTGAGCTGAGCTCTTGCTGTTATGATGGAACTTCCTATTCCATTCCTACACCTGAGCAAAGCAGCTGATCTTCCCCAAAACCATAGTGTTTACACTTGCACCCAGCACATACACTTAACCAGAACTGTTTGCTCACACTGGAGAAAAACAAGTTGTATTTCCTTATCAAATACCTGCCTGACAACATAAACGCATCTATTATGAAAAATAATGACAAAAATCTCACAGAACAACTTGGTGGAGTTCTAAAACTACTGTAAAATAGCATTCCAGTGGGGTCTTTTTTCTGCTCCAATCTCTTCACCATTTAAAGCTCTAATAAATAAATAACAAAGTACTGTAGCTTTACCACTTAACAGGTTGTCATTTCCTATCTTATCAACAGCCTGAGAGGCTTTACTGAATTCCCTCACTGAATTTCTCCATTTAGGTGTGCACTGTAACATGTTCTCAACATGATTCATCGAGGATGGCTGGGAAGACATTTTAATGAGTAAGGTAAAGAGGAGAAGAACATTTATCTTGGCAAAGACAGGGGAAGGGAGAATGACGACACAGCCCCAAAGCCAGCTGCTTTCACTCCAAACTGAGCTATCACTTACGTCATGGAGGCTGCTTAAGCTCTCCCCAGGACCTGTTCCCAGATAAATGAGCAGAGGGTTTTACTCTGTGCAAGCTCCTCCAAGCACCTCAGAGTTCAGGATGGGTCTGACTCTAAATCTCCCTGAAATGAGAGCAGTGCTCAAGTGTTTCCATGACCAAACTGCAGTTAGCTCACTGCTTGGGATGGGGCTTTAACCCACGTGCTCTCCTCAGCCTTTGAGGCTCCTCTCCTTGGAAATGATGGAAAAGCAGATTGCAGGGGAAACAGGGGCTGAGCTGAGCATTCAGCACACACCTCACAGATTCAATTCAGTGCTAATCCTTTTCCACCACCCCCTTCAATTCCTGCCTGCCATGCCCTCACCACAGGAGCGTGAGGGAGGTCCATCACACTTGGAGCAACCTGCCTTCATTTTAAACCTCATGCAGCAAAGTGTTTCTCTGTGCTCTCCTCCATCCTCTGAAGGCACCGGCGTCTCTTTCGGAATCCATCCCACCACTCATCCAGGACAAGTTCCTGTTATATTGCCTTCACTCCTTGGGAAGCATCTGCTTTCTATTTCAACCTGAAAACATTCTGTTTCCTACATTATTCTTTTTTCATAAATTCCTCATGCTGGCTTGCTTGGCAAAACACAGAGAGCCGTGTCTGCCCCAAGGCGCAATGAAAAACTGGATAACCCAGGCCGAACGTTCATTTTCCTGCACACCGTACAATGGAGACACACATCAACACAGCCTCAGCCAGCCTTGTTTGGCAGATTTTGTTAAAGTGTGAATGAATAGCAACCTTATATTCCCTCTGGCTTTAGCTCTGGATAAGCCTTGTAAGTCAAAACTTGTATTACCTGTGGCAGAGGCCAGATAATTTAGACGATGGTCTTTAAGGTTTCCATGACAGCATCCTTTATTAGATCCAGCTTGAAAGGAGGAGGGGGGGAAACAGCTAAATAAATTCTTTAGCCTTTTCACCAGCTACAAACCCAAGCAATTCCTCTTCCTGCCCTTTCAAATGTCTCACTTTGCTTTGTATCCTTCTGCCACGGAGTTTGAAGCAGAACAGTTCATGCACAATCATCCTTCTATCAGTTAGAATAATAACTCAGAGCAGGCAGAATGTTTCTTGCCCTTCAGCACAGTCTTGGCTGTATTTTCCTCCTCAACCCTCCTTGCCCAGATATTGCACAGAGTGTATTTATGCTGGCTATTAACTTTTGAAAGAGCTGAGGCTTTGGAAAGCCTGGTTCCGATTATCCTTGTAATTCCTGTCTGAAGAATTTTATCTTGGGGAGAGCAAGCTCTTTGCATGATCTGTTTTGTGGCTAGGTAGGCTCCTTTCTTCAAATCATTTCCACCTGCCCTGTTTAATTTTCAAGCTAAAATTCAGAGGAACAGCGTTCATCAGGGAATGTAGTCAGGGGCTGCCCGTCAGAGCACTTGGGAAAATTAGGCAGGGTCACTGAATCTGCCAAGGGCTTCCAGGATGTTCTTAACCAATTACAAACTGAGCCGAGGTTGTAATGGTCATTAAATTACAAAACCAATATTCCTTCTTCTTAAAAAATATAAAGGCAAACAAACATCAAGAAGTAAATAGAGACGTGTGTGAGGCCTTCATTTAGCTTATATGCCCCCTTACTTCTGAGTGTTTATCTACAGAAAAAATGCATTCATTTCATCATTACCCATTCACACTCATACACTGCAGTGTTAGGGACAGCCATCCATCAAGACATGCTTCTGCTTTAAATGTTACAAGTTTAGCAGTGAAAAAGGTCTTTGTTTTGGACTGGGAGTGTTGATCAAGGACAAGACTGTGCCATTTTAGAGCCCAGTTGCCTAAAGCCACTACACACACTTGAATCATGCAATCTATTGAAATATATTATTCATTCTCACACCCATCACTCGGAAATTGTATTTTTGTTTAAAGCCTGAAGGAGGATTGTACATTTTTTTCTGAACCACATCTGCTTTGCTGGGGCACAGACTGCACTGTGCACACCCTGGCAGGGCTAGCATGGCATAGCGAATTGCTCATGGATGCTCCATGAAGCCGACCCCAAAGGTCAAACATTCTTCAGGTTGCTGTCGTGAGCCTTTAGGGGTTTGAGTTTTGTAAATTTGGCAATTGAAAAGAAAATCCCCAGCACCTGCCCAGTGCTCAGTCTGCTTCCACCACTTCAACACATGCAGCACAGTCTAGAAATACACAGCCTCAGCTGCCCTCCAGGAGAACCCACCCAGAAATTGGTCACACAAAAAGTCTCAAATCAATCTGGAGGAAAAAAAAAAAAAGAAAGCCACGATTTTCATTTTCCTCATGACCAATTCACTCAAAGTAGAAAAACTAAAATTCATCAGAGGACTGAACTGAGTGTTCATCTGTGTTCAGAACATCACTGAAAACACTGGGCAGATTCACCCTCAGCCTCAGCTGCTGGTGTCAGCTTGTTTGCTCTGCCACATTGCTCAGCACAGCTTTCAGCCACAGCTCAACCAGGCACACCTGCAGAAGGTAAGGACAGAGAGAAAACGACACAACAGGAGCCGGGCACACCTGCAGAAGGTAAGGACAGAGAGAAAACGACACAACAGGAGCCAGGCACACCTGCAGAAGGTAAGAACAGAGAGATAATGACGTGACAGTGGCAGTCAGTCGCCTGAAGAGCCCCAGGAGTGCTCCTGACCAAGTCTGTGCCCTCCAGCTCTGTTTGCCTGAGGACTGTTGACAAAAAGATTCAGAGGAAGGAAACCTCAGAGTTTCATTGAGTTTCTAATGAGCAAGCAGGGATGCTTAAACTGAAGAGTTGTTGTAGAGCTCCATCTCCTTATCTGAGAGCCCTCCAGGATCCCTTGCTAATCCTTGTCAGGTTTATAAGCATAAAGGACATTGTTCCTTTATTTTATGATGATGTTTTGAAGAGATCTCTCATTTCCTCAGGCTTTCCTTTATGAAGTATTGTAATCAGGGTTTGGGCAAGAATTTCAGCAGTATTGATTGTGGCCCAGGGCATTTCCTGGATTAATGACAGGCTGGAAGAGCTGATGGCCCCCAGTTCTGCCTTGATGCAGTGATCCCAAGGAGGTTTGAACTCTCCAGGATGCACCCAGTGCCAGAGCAGTTAATGTGAAGCAATTTCAGTGGGACACTTAAGTCAACAGCACCGAAACAACCCTCCTTTTATCCCTTACGAAAGTAGGAGGAAATACTAATTTGAATGGGCTTATAAGGATATTTAGATTGTTCCAGGGGAATTTAGCAGCCCCAGCAGGAAGCACAGCAGGAAATCTCTCCTTTGCCTCAGAACCACAGATGTTTGGAAACAAGGGGGTTTAGTTACCTAAGAAAGTAACGGTTTGGAGTAGAAATTAGGAACATGGAGTTCTTAACTTCTAAATGAAGCACCTTGTTTGATGCTGTTACTGTGATTTCACACAGCGGGGATTGGGTGACCCATTTTGCTCATTCCCACTTCAGACCTTGCCTCTAGCTCAGCCTGTCCACAGTGCAGCCCAGTGTAACCCCACAACACACCAAGAGAAACACATTCACATGAACTGTTTAATTCCCTATGTCCTTCCTCCCTGTCATAAATCTACACCACTCAGACCACACACAAAATTCCTACTATTTCTTTTGATTCTACGTTCCTAATTAAAAGTAAAGTCACTCATGTATGTGTTCATCAGGATAAATGACACTCCTGTAACACCTGCCAGCACTGCTGCTGAAGTCACCTTCAAACAAGGCAACACTTGAAAATAACTGTAAACTATGGCAGAAGTGGCTGATTTCACCTAAAGCTGGGGTTTGACCTTGTGCCCATGGAAACCTACAGGCACTGCCTGCTCCCTTACCAAAAATTAAAGCACAAAGCCCTTGGATGCAGAATCACCGAATCCTCAGAGTTTCTATGGAAAAGACCTGAGATCAAGTCCAACCATCAAGACAGCACCACCACCACTACTAAACCACGGCCCACGTGCTGCATCCACACCTGGTTTGGAACACTTCCAGGGTGGGGACTCCACCACTGCCCTGGGCAGCCTTTTCCAATGCTTGACAACCCTCTCCAGCAAGAAATTTTTCCCTAATATCCAATCCAAACCTCCCTGGCACAGCTTGAGGCCACTTGCCTTGTCCTGTCCCTTGTTCCCTGGGAGCAGAGCCCAACCTCTCCTGTCAGGGAATTATGGAGAACCAGAAGGTTCTTCCTGAGCCTCCTTTTCTCCAGGCTGAGCAAATCCAGTTCAGCCTGGGGTTATTTATACACAGAAATATTGATATTTAGGCCAGTCCTTGGTGCAGCAGCACTGGTGGAGCTCAGACACGTGCTGAAGGCACCACTGAGCCCAGTCCTGTCCAAGGGCAGCGAGAACAGATGGGACAGTGACTCCTGCAGGAGCAGCCAACAAGGAACAGCTGCATGCACAAAGTGTGAAACAATCAGGAGGATGTTGTGGACAGATCAGCATTGCAGCCTGTCTCTGTCTCTACAGAAACTCCTTCCTCAGCCACCTCAGCATTCCCTGGTTTCTGGGAGCTGCAGGGACAGTCCCCGTCGCTCTCCCTCTGTGCACACACCACTGCAGCGAGCACGGCCACGGCTGCAGGGACACAGCTGGCATCAGGCTCAGCCCAGGTTCCTCCTGCTGGTCCTGAGCAGCCAGAGACACCCCATGTGCTCTGGGGCAGGTTCTCAGCCCACGTGCACAACCTGGAACGGGCACAAGCTGAGCCCAGCTGCAGCTCCATCTCCCACAGCGCACTCTGCCTCGCGCTCCCTACTCGGACAACGCAGGCTGCAGCCACTTCTAAAGGAATTCACATTCCCCATCACATCCCAGTTTGGAATCAGGGATGAAGAGGGAGAAAAGGGACTGACTTGTGAAAAGCTCCAACTATGTGATTTAAATGCTTTTTGGAGCATGTGGGATAAGGCAGCAAATTCTAATGAAGGGTGGAGGAGTCTCTTCATCTCTCCCAAAAGGACTCATTACTGTTACTTTCTGCAGGAGACACCTAAACCAGAGTAAAGGAAAATATTAAAAGAGGCAGAACTCCACATACCACTTCATCAATACTTTTCAAAAAAACCCCAGTCTTTATTACTTGAGTGTAAATAAGTAGAATGCACTTCTCAGCTTCTCTCTTTTTCAATATTCAGCCACATGCCGGGAAAGCAACGTCCATTCCCACACAGCACTTGTGCAAATTATAACTGAAGGATCAAAATATCAGGATGGTTGAATTTTGAAGTTTTTTACCCAGGTTTCTAGTTCAGGGTGCTAACAGCTCATGATGAGAGTAAAGCCTTAGTGCTGCCCAGAGCCTGCTGAAAATGAGATCCATATGAGGCCCTTTGTGGTGATGCAGCAATAAGAAAGGAACAAAGCGTCTGGATACTTAAAGGCAGACAAGTCTGGACATTGCTGGGAAAAGACAGTAACTTGCTGAGTCATCAGCCAGGAGAAGGGACAGAAGTGGTGGGAACACTGGGCTCTGGGTGCCTGAGAGGGTTTGGAGCACCACCAAGTTGTGCAGACCCCCGCACACAAGCACAGCACTTAGGAAGGCCACAATACTTCACGTTTGTCAGGATTTAATTCAATCACACAAAATTATGAGGTCTCTCATAAACTACTCAATAGAAACAAGTCCTTTATGAACTACTCCATAGAAGCAGGACCCTGTACACTATTTGCTTTCTCCAGCAATTTTACAGTTTTGACTTCTTGCTGCCGAGATCTATTTTGTTTCTGTTTGGGTTCAGCAGTTCCACCTTTCTCTACTGCGTCTGCAACCACAAATGGATGTGAAATGGATCTTTAAAAGCAAGATACAACACTAGAGAGCACTGCCAAGCAAACCCATAGATCTCAGTAAAGTGCCAGTGGCATGCTCTCATTTTCCTCATCAGATGCAATTTCCTCCTATTAACCTCCCAGAAGTCCTCTTGTCCTGAGGACGGGCTCTGACAAACCAAGCAGCACACCCTGCACATCCCAAATGGGACCCTGGAGGCAGCAAAGGGAGCCAGCTCCTTTGGGAAGGAGCTTGCCTCGGCCAGGCTCCAGGTCACATCTCAACCCACTAACCCTCACCTCAATATCCAACCCCTGCCAGGGGAAAGCCTCTCTTACCACAGAGAAGCTCCAACCCTTTGGGACATCAGGGATGACACCTGCTGCAATGCAGCCGTGAGCTCTGGCACCACGGGCTGTCCCCTGACACCCAGGAGCTGATACAGCACCTCCCACCTTCCCCTGCCCCACCAGCCCTCAGCTGGCCACAGCTCAGTGGGAAACACTGGGAGCAACGTGTGGGATGCCCTGGGACGGGACAGCACGTTCTGGGCAGGGGTCGGGCACCAGCCTGAGCCCTCCCTCCCTCCCTGAAAGGAATGCATCTTTCCTCATCAGGGGACAGGGTCAGCTTTGAGCTGGCTGCTTCTCCCAGCCAACAAAGGCTCGTGGTGAGCTGTCAGCTGTTTCCCAAGCACTGCAAGACATCAGCTTGCACATGGAACAGGGACCACACCGGGGAGAGGGGAGGGACTGCTCCTCTCCACCACAGAGCTGGACATACAGGTCACAATCTGACTTCTTTGCCACTCTGTAAATCTGCAATGAGAAAGAAGAGGGGTGGAGGGGAGGTGAGATACATGTGGTGATAACAGCGTATCAACACAGCCAGCCCTGCAGTGCCTGCAAACCAAAACCAAAGCCTGAAACCCTTCTCACATCAGACAGGAGAGTCCTTATAAAAATGTGAACCAAAATCTCAACATTTTCAACACCTTAATGTTCTGGAAGGCCACTGACCCAACCAGCACAAGCTCCAGGTATCCAAGAGGCATCTTGATTCAAAGGATTTTCCATCCTTCCCACAGATAAGATAAAGCTTTCTGAGCTCTAAGTGTCCCTCCAGCCCTGATGTTCAGCACAAGGTTATGGGAGAAGGTTTCTCCGTAGCAGCAGCACAGCTGAAGGCTGAAGTTGCCAGGCCAGGGGCAGCTCCAAAGCTGTGTGACAAGAGCTCCGAGCTGCACTGCCTTCAGCAAGGGTTAGGACCACCAACAGAGTGCATTGGCAAGGCTGCTTTTAGGGAGAAGTTGTTTGTTTATAAATTCAAGTAAAATGTGCTGCAACCACATTATCATGAAAGATTGGCTATCTGGCAAAAGCCAGTATGAGCCCTCGTGGGATCACAAGCTTTCTAGGCAATTTGTTACAAAAGCTCTCATAGAAAATATGAATATTCCATTCTCAGTAAGAGAAAAGTGCCATCCACATGTTCCAGGTTAGGACCCCTCTCTGTAATCTCCTCGTGTGAGGCAGATTGCAGGGGCACAGGCAGGGCTGTCACACAGGGATGACCCAGCTGCTGGGACAGACAGGACACTACAGCAGCCTTACAGCACTAACAGTGTCATCTGTGTCCAGCTGGAGTCCTGCAGCTCTCACTCTTGAGGGTTTCCCTGTTTCACTGCTGCTTCTCCTCTCCAGAGCCCCATTGCCCTCTCCCTTTCCTACCTGCACACATTACCCCCATTTTTCTTGACCCTTTTTTCTTATCTCCCCCCAAAATGCTATCTCTTTTCCTGCATCTCTTCAGAAAATCTCCAACAAAAACAAACCCCAAACCAATCCATTTCCCTCCAAGTCAGGACACAAATCAACCAGCCAGCAAGGCCACCACTACTGATGCTACATATCTCACCCAGCTTGCCTTTTCCAACCCAAACCTCTGCACATCCCCTCCTGACTCGGCAGAGGTTCTGCTTTCAGTCAGGAGCAGTGCTCAGAGTGCTCTCACCAGCGCCATGAACCCTGAGCTCGTGCTGCACAGGTACTGGGGACAGCAGATCCCTTCTCCTGCTGGAGAGCAGATCCCTTCCCCCTGCTGGAGAGCAGAGCCCTTTCCTTCCCCTGCTGCAGAGCAGATCCCTTCCCCTGCTGGAGAGCAGAGCCCTTTCCTTCCCCTGCTGCAGAGCAGATCCCTTCTCCTGCTGGAGAGCAGATCCCTTCCCCCTGCTGGAGAGCAGAGCCCTTTCCTTCCCCTGCTGGAGAGCAGATCCCTTCCCCCTGCTGCAGAGCAGATCCCTTTCCCTTCCCTTCCCCTGCTGCAGAGCAGAGCCCTTCCCCTGCTGGCAGCACCAGCTGTGCTGTGCCTGTGCTGCACCACCCCAGTGCACAATTCCCACGTGCATCCTCCGGAGCCGAGGGATGAAATCGGTAACGTGACACTTGCACTGAATCCACGCAGTTGGAACAGCCCTCACTCCTGTGCAGCAGCTCACTGACTGCTCAGTGACTTCTAATTCCCGCTGTCAGCACACGAACTGACTGGCTACAACCCAGTGAATTACACCTCAGGAACCTGAGAGAACACAGAAACCTGAGCTCAGAGCTTCATAAATTCCCAACAATGGTAAGATGACTTACATTTACAGTTCATGCAGGGTAAAGCACCACTGCCTGGCATAGTGTAACCATTTCTGATTGAAGGCTAATTACTTTTCCTCACCATCACCTGTTAAAGTCATGATTAGTACAACTCCATGCACTTGGATTTGTGGAGGAAAGTTATTTCCTTAGGAAGTAATATTCCATACTGAATGGAATGAAAAGAAGCCTCCTAAATACAATTCTGCTTTCCACATTCTCTTATCTCCACAAATGTTCCCCTGATACAGTTGCCTAATTACCTGTGGGTGGGAAAATTGCTTAGCCACTTCCAGCTTTCCAAGGCTTTGTGTCAATTTACAATGACACAAACAGGTTCAATGACATCAACTGCCACTGAGAATCAGTGACAAAGGAGGGTTTTTTTGCAAACCTCTGTAGAGAAGACTTGGTACATAAAAACCAACGGCAAACGAGGAAAATACATTGGCATTTAAACACAGAAGGTTACATTGGTGACCTACATTAGTTCCCAAGTCAGCAACTGCCTTCAAACAAAATCACCCCAAAAGCCCAAACTGCCCAGCTCTCTGCCAGCACCGTGTAATCCACCTCAAACACAAACACCACAGACAGGTAAAACTTGCTAAATGCTATTTCCACTGAATAGCTCCAAAACACTTCACATGTTTAAAAAGTCAATGAAATTTGATATGTTTGCTTGACATCCAGTGATATTTGCTAAAAAGAAAGACTCAACCTTTTAAACTCTTGGTGTAGTATTTTCCCAATCCTGTTTGGTGTACAGAAACAAGTTACAAACAATTTAGAAACTGCACACCCAACACCATCCAGCACCAGCCCTGGTGGAAGAATGCAAGGGATCTGACATTTTACTGAGCTATAATCAATGATAATTTATTTAATTGCTGATTGCAGGTATAACTCCAGTCACACCTCCACAAATGCCCAGCCTGTCCCGACTCTTCCACACTGCAATGCATCCACTTTTTTAGCAACAATTTTATGACCTCAGATTTTGAGGACAGACTGACCTGACACCAATTTGAGTGGTTTGAAGCTGAGGATGCTTTCCCTTCAACATGGCCATAATTTAAATCCAAGCAGTCTAACTCACAATAATCTATCATATCTGGAAAGTCTCCTCAATGCCTTAACAGTTTTGGCTGCTAGCAAGAGGTATCATTCCCATCTCTAAAGATATGTACAGCATAGCTCAGGTCATCTTCACATCAGACAGATCTCAGATGACTTTTCCCTTCCTTTTTCACCTCAGATAAACAAATGGGTCCATCACACATCACCTTTACAGAATACTTTTTTTTCTTTTTCAAAGTAGGACCCAACCCAATGCAGTTTTGATATATTTTTAACTGTTTTACCTCTCAATACAGTAGTAATCTTCACTTACCAGAGCCAGTGTGACACAAATTCCTCCTTCCAATCCTTCCCCCATGTGAGAAAATGTGATTTTTCACGTTTTATCGAATCACAGAATCCTTTCAGTTGGAAGAGACCTTCAAGACCATCAAGTCCAACCACTATCCCAAAAACCACATTCATTTTCTCTTTGTAGCTGGCAGGATTTGAGGAACGTAGGGTGCAGGGATGACTGCAAAGGACAAAAATGTGGTGGAGGTGACGTCCCCTGGGCTGTGACAGCAGCAGGGAGGGCCAGGCTCCTGCAGCCAGCAAGGCAAACGTCCCAGTGGAGTTCCTGCTCCACATCACCCTCTGGAGTGATGCCTGCCAGCCCTGGTGCCAAAAGCCTGGCTGGTGCCAAGCCCCAGGGAGGGGAGGCTGCAGCCAAGCTCTGCACAGCAGTGCCAGAATTCCCGGAGCTGCGTGGCCCCACACGCCCGGTTCCTGGGATGAGCCTCCAGCTCGGAGTGGTTCCAGGGGCCAGGACCCCCGTGCTGGCCCCAGAGCAGAGTCTGGCCCCAGCCAGGGCGGGAGACACTGCAGGGCTGCAGAGCAGCCCACACTGCTCCTGCAGAGCAGCTGTCCTTCTGCAGCCGTGCCCGCTGAGCAGGAGCTGCTGCAGGCTGGGTGCAGCCTTGGCCTGATCTATCAGAGTCCATCAGCATCCCCACCTCCCCCAGAGCTGGCTCAGCCAGCCCCAGCTCACAGCTACGGGCACTCCTGGTGAGGACTGATCTCCACACAGCTCTGAGCACTCTCGGGATTTACCTCCACACAGCTACCAGTTTATTTCAGCAGAGGAGGAAAAAAACAAAGCAAGAGGCCAGCCATGTGTTCTGTTTGATCCACTTTGATCCAGGTGTGGAAAATGGAAATCTGCCTTGTCTCCTAGCATATGGCTTTTGAATGACATTCCCAAGGAATCCAGTCGTAAATCAATTATAATTGGAGTAAACCAAAGGACAAAAAGGGTTAAAAAAAAGAGCAATGCCCTGGCAAGAAGCCAACAAAAAGTAAGAACTACAGGTACTACTACCTTTCTTTCTGACTTCCTTAAAAAATGGATATTGACCAAAAATCCCCCACACTTTACACACCATTTTGTGCTTCTTTAAAACTGTCGGAGGATTTGCACTGCCAAATATGCCTGTGTTTGTAAAACAGAGAGGAAGCTGCAATTACTTGCCCATTTCTATCTCCTTAACCCACTACTCATCTTCATTTCCTATTTCCCATAGGATTTCCCAAGCTGCAAACGACAGAAGTGTGTTTTTTACCTGTAGGGATTGATGTGTTCATCATAACTCGGGGTAAGTCATTTTGTGTGCATTAATTGTTTGTAGGAAGAGCAGCCTTAAACTTGAGTGACAGCTGAATCACGGGTGCTGAGTACAACTTCCACCACCCCAATCTCTGTTCCATAAGCCTCAGGGCAGCTGTAAGCCCTGAGTGATGAAATGCTGGTGGCTTTCCCAGACTGGAAGAAAAGAGAATTAGCTTTTCCTTTTCTTTCCTGGCTGAAGAGCCTGGGTGAATGACCTTCCATTCCAGCATGCTAAAGTGCAAGCAATTCACACAGCCCTGTGCAGGCCTCCCTGCTCCTCACTGCTCCCTCAGACCACGTGCCATCTGCAGCCTTTGCAGCAGGGATTTTAATTTTAAATTTCGAATTAGAAAAGGAAAAAAAAAAAAAACAAACCCAAAACTAAAAGCTGTTGTGGTCCCCACTGGATGAGCACACAGATCCTCCTCTACTCTTCTGGCTTTTTCCCTTGCACACCTGGTGTAGAAGAGAAAAGCCCACAGAGCTGCAGGTCTCTAAAACAACGCCCAGTCTCACACCCTGTGTTCAACTCAGAGCCCGCAGGAGGAACCCCGGCTTTGCCTGCCTTTGAAATCCTGTCCCACAGGGGCTTCCAGGCTCTGGCAAAAGGAACCATGGAATCGTTAAGGTTGGAAAAGTCCAGGCATCAGCCCAGCCCACGCTGTTCCCCACGAAGCCAGCCCCGAGTGCCACACCAGACGTGTTTTGGAACACGCCCAGGGACCTGGGCAGCCTGCTCCCAGGCCTGACAACTCTTTCCATGAAGAAATCTTTCCTAATAGCAAACCTAAACCTCCCCTGCTGCAACTTGAGGCTGTTTCCTCCAGAATGGAGGTGATCCTTTCTGATCTGCTGTGGAACCTGCAACACCCGGCACTGAGAGCCCAGGTGCTGAATTCACCTCCTGCAATTCTGCCCAGTTCCCTTCCTTCTTTTCAGACAACTTCAGCTGCACATATGCAGTGTTTCAGCAGCACTAAGTGAAATCCCAGCTGGTTCATCAGTTAATAAACCACTTTGATTTCCCACACAGAAGCACCACGTTGCTCATCCTCTGTTTCAGTCACATAAATCCTCGTCACAGAGAAATACCTCTGTTTGCCTTGGCCCTCCCAAAACCAGGTATTATAGTGTCATAAGGTGTCCCCTAACAGGGAACAATTTCTTCCTACTATCTAATCTAAACCTGCTCTCTTTCAGTTTAAAATCATTTCCCCTTGTCCTACCACCATCTACCCAAGTCAAAGGTCCCTATTCATAGAACTGAAAACCTTTCAGGGGCTCATTCTGGCTGCATAAATTCCAGCAAGCACCAATTACACAGTAAAGGAAATATCTCTAAAGAGAAAGGCTCTTATCCATCTTTTAGCTGGGGTATTTAAACTCAAGCACCATTAAAGCCAGTGGAAACTGCCACAACAGGCTGATACCTATCCAAGAGATAACAACTTCCATTTGTAAAAACAAAGCCCTGAAGTGACAACCCACAGCTTTAGAGTGCTACAGAAACCTGCTTATCTGCTCATTAAAAGACAACTCCTCATTCTGATGAACCAAATCACCAGCAAACAGAGAGCTATTACATGCTACTAAATAAATCTCTGCAAGCCTCAGACTCCTCTTCTCTTGATTGGATATGTAATAAATACCAAGAGCTCGAGGTAATACAATATGCAAGAGGACTGAATCATTTTTTGGCCACAGGAAAGGAGATAATTTAAAAATGTTATGTAATCCTAACAGATAACTGACAGCTGAGGTAACCACCTCATGACAATCTATCTAAAGAACTATATGAAGCGTGGCACTGTCCCAAAACTCCCCTCTGTCATCATTCATTCAGTGAAAACTCTCACCCATGTGCAGCTTTTAATACCAGAAACTGCTTTCAGTACGGAAAGGAAAACTTTACCCAAATATGAGCTAAGAAGCTTCAGTAACTGCCATAAATAAGTGGAGAAGTCAATTAAAAGTAAAGAGGCTGTGCTGCAACGAGTCCCAGGTACATCGTGTGGTACAGGTGGCAGGAGGGCAGTGCCAATTCCATGGGCTTAACCTGAGCAATGAAAGCCCCAGACAAGCACAAGCAATTATACATTCACTGCAGTGCACCCTCTGTTGAACACCAGGTTCCATTTTGCTCACAGGAGGGTGAGGTTGATCTCAGAAAGGGAAAGAAAAGTCCCCTGCACGGCTCAACACTACCCAGGAGTCAGAGAATGAGCCTCCAGCCCAAACCTCACCTAGAGCAGCAAGACAAGAAGCAGAGGGAAGTCTTAAAAATCTATTTATGGATAAATAAAATTATTTATTTATTTATAAATAAAATTATTCCTACCAGGTAATTCTGACAGGAGCTACACCTGGTAACACCTGCACCCTCCTCTCCTTTAGCCGAAATGGCAGAGTCAGAAAAGCCCTGTTGTACCCCAGAGCTGACAAACACCTCCCCTGGCACCACGTGTGTCACATCAGCCCTGCCCCAGCTCTGGGGGCTCTGAACTCACACGTGGAACATCCTGCATGGACCTTATGGCACCTCAGAGCACTGCAGCCCTCCAAGCTCCAACAAAAATGTTTTGGAATCCTGTGGTTTTGTTGCTTAGTTCACCACCCACCCGTCAGCCTTCTCAAAACTTTGTATTTACCTTTAAACCTCAGCAGCAGCAGCTCAGCCCTTGTTCCAAAGGTGACAGCTCAGCTCCATTTAGACCCTTGCACCCCATCACTTTCATCCCATTTAATGAAGTTTAATGAAAGCTGCAGGAGGCACACATCACATTGGGAATGTTTCATACAGCCAACCACTCACTGAAAACCTGAAAGGAGGAAAGATGGGTTCCTCTCACAGACACACACAAGGACAGACACACATTTCTGCAATCTGGGCTTCCCAGCTCCACGTTCACGACTTGAGACAACCTGAACATTTGAAATGTGAATTCTTGACCAAAAAATTGTTAAAAACTGGAGTTTAATTTAGAAGTGTAGCCAGGAGCACCAGTCATTTTTAGGCTGGAGGGAGGCTGAACACTCCCACAGCTCCACAGCCATGGGAGGAGATGCTGATACCCAGGAGCTGAGTCAGATGGGGAATACAGCTTGAGAGCATCTGCCAAGCAGAATGGATGAGAGCTCTGCTGTGATGAGTCACCAGAGAGACGCAGGAAATGAGGATTACTCAAAACAGGAACCATTATCAGAGCAACATTATGTTTTATAATGGGAAATTAATGTTTTATTCAAGTGATATTTGCTAGATATAATTCCTTGTATCCAAGAGAGTCTGGAACTCCAGCTCCACCTTAGAGCTGATTTTCTGCCCAGTTCTGAACTCCCCTAGTTGCACAAGCCTCTTGATTTCCACAGGGTGGGAAGCTGAATGGCATGAATGGGATTTATCATATATAATGGGATGTAGAGGTGGACAAACAGGGTTTTGGGGTTTTTAATAGATAAAAGCTCTTTGGGAACAAACATCTATCCCAGTACATGGTATAAAAGAGAAGCAAGCACTATAAAAATCACCCAAAGATTTTGAGAAGGACTGAACCTCAAAGAATATCCAGCTCCGCCTTATCCAGAAGTGTAAACAGTTTAAGGGGGCTGATTGTTGTCCACAGCCTGGAAGCAATTAAGCACTAATTCTCTACCACCTACAGAGTGAGAAATTGGAGAGGAAACATGGCATTGCTAAGTGTGCACTTTTCAGTCAGATTCCTGCATCTCCATCATCCTCAGGGAGCACTGCAGACCTGCCCTGCCCATCCCAAACCCCACAGATGGTCCCAGAGACCCCCAAAGGCAGAGGGACAGACCCGCCCTCCCCACCCCACACCCCAGAGACGGCCCCAGGAGTCCCCAAAGGCGGAGGGACAGACCTGCCCTCGCCATCCCAAACCCCACAGATGAACCCCAGGGATCCCCAAAAGCAGAGGGACAGACCTGCCCTCCCCACCCCAAACCCCACAGACAACCCCAGAGACCCCCAAAGGCAGAGGGACAGACCTGCCCTCCCCACCCCAAACCCCACAGACGACCCCAGAGACCCCCAAAGGCAGAGGGACAGACCATTATCTCAAAATGAGGCATTTCCAGAGTTAGCTGCCACTGTCCCAAAACATCCATCTGGGAGGACAGGGAGAAAAATTCCCAGTTCCCTCAAGTGGGGCTCTCATCTTTGATAACCAAATCCTTGAAAACACCTTCATTCATTTCACCAAAACGTTTTCCTCATTATTTGCAGAGATTTTTTCACTGAAAGAAGATGAAAGGCTTAGTTGCCTTATCTGTAATTAGACACGCATTTGCTGCACATTCCTGGGACAAATAAACCAAATTTACCACAATAGAGTGCCTTTATCCAGCTCAACTACTTTAAATTTGCTGCTGCCTTGTTGCACAGTAACATTTCACAAATAAAAACCAAACCCAGTGCCAGGAAAGGAGCACTCCATGGCATTTTTTCCAGCTCTACAGACCTCCCGGGGCAAAAAAACAGGAAAGCGTTTTAAGCATGAAGGACTTTTCCCTTCCCAGTCCCCAGGCCCAAGCAAAGCCTTGCTGGAGCTGCCTGGTGACATCCAACACATGCAGACATCCCCATCCTGGGCTGAATCCCTGCAGCACCACAGTTCTGTGGGCTCCTCCAGCCCACTCCAAGGCTGGCTGTGCAGGACACACTCCAAGCTTGGGCCAGACCTCTCTTTTCAATTTAGACAAGTATCTATGGCAACTGTGGGGCTATTTTAAACCATTCCTATTTAGCCACCTCCAGGGTGAATTTTAAACAGACAAAAAATCCCAGCCCTCCCCATCAGGCACTCCTCTAACAGCTCAGGGCACGTGGCAGAGCAGGGCACGCCTGTCTGCTCCTCTCCCTTGTCCTGAGGGACATTCCAGCAAGGCTTCCTTTGCCCTCTGTGGTGACTTCCGTGGGTCTCAGCAGGAGAAATGCCTTGGTTTGGCTCTCATCCCCTCAAGCTGGCTGGTTCCTCTTTGATTCTTCCTTTTGGCAGTGACCTCACGTGCTCCAGGTGTACCCAAGGGGAACTGCTGGGAGCAGGGAGAGGTGTTCCCAGTGTGCTGGGAGAGGTGTTGCCAGTGCGTGCTGGCAGAGGTGTTCCCAGTCCTGCTGGGAGGGGTGTTCCCAGTCCCGCCTGGGAGGGTGTTCCCCAGTGTGCGGGGGGGGGTTTCCCCAGGGGGTGCTGGGGGGGGTGTTCCCGGGCGCGCTGGGAGGGGTGTTCCCAGTCCCTACTGGGAGAGGTGTTGCCAGTGCGTGCTGGCAGAGGTGTTCCCAGTGTGTGGTGGGAGAGGTGTTCCTAGTGTGCGGGGAGAGGTGTCCCCAGCCCTGCGGGGAGAGGGGTTCCCAGTCCCTGCTGGGAGAGGCTTCCCAGGCTCCCAGCCACCCACCTCAGCCCTGCCACCCCCACACCCTGCCTGAGGGCTTTGGTGGCTGTGGAAGAACTGCAACAGCAGTGGAGCAGAAACATGAACCACAGCATCCCAGACTGCTTTGGGTTGGAAGGGATCTCTTAAAGCCCATCCAGTGCCATCCCTGCCGTGGCAGGGACACCTCCCACTGTCCCAGGGTGCTCCCAGCCCTGTCCAGCCTGGCCTTGGGCACTGCCAGGGATCCAGGGGCAGCCACAGCTGCTCTGGGCACCCTGTGCCAGGGCCTGCCCACCCTCCCAGGGAACAATTCCTTCCAAACATCTCGTCTAAACAATAAAGTCTAATGGATAGCTTTCAGTTTGCTCTCTCCTTACAGGGTGGGTGGGTTTTGTTTGGTTTTCAACATTTGAGGTTTAGTGTTTCTCTCTGAGGAAAACTGAGTCTCCTATTTTTCTAAAAAACGTTTTAAAGGAAAGGCAATGGCTTTGGGCAGCCCCAGCACTCCAGGGAACAGAACCTTACAAATAACCTCAAATACCGGATTATTTAAAGCATGTCATAGAATTTGGCACTCCTTTAATTTTGTAGGTGATGTCCAAGGCATCCACTTCCATGCTGGGAAGAGTTTATTCATCTTCTTTACGAGCACAACACCTGACAAGCAGGTACTAGATTAACCTCGTACTAGATTAACACTCCTCCTTGTTCTGAACACGACTTCCTGCAAAAGGCAGAAATCTATCAAATTAATCAATCTGCATAACTGGCAGAAATCTATCAAATTAATCAATCTGCATAACTGGCAGTTATGGAAAATCCAGGCTCGTGTTGCAGCTAAACAGGAAGCCAGGTGCAGTCTGTTTACACATCCTTGTCATCGAGCTACAGTCAAAATTGCATTTGCTGTGCTGTGTTTGCTTTGCAAACCAGGCCCTACTTTGCATCACTTTGAGGATTTTCTGAGCCCTGGGGCTCAGCTCAGCTCCCCAGGCAAAGGCTCCGTGTTCCACTGGGGACACCTCCCCTGGTGTGACCTCCACTGACCCGGGGCTCTGCAGCACCACACTTTTAAGGGACGTGCAAGAATTTCCCTCTGTCTGCATGCCAGGTGTTTACAGTGAGGCAGCAGCATTCCCACACCACCACACACACCTGTGGAGAAATCCTGCCACTTCTAAACTCCTGCTTCCAAAGACTTCATCCTCAATTACATCAATTGTGGCAACAGCCAACACTGCTGCAGAACTGAACTCTGCCCTTCTGGACAGACTAATTCAGGGAACGTGTTAGGAGCTATTTTAGCATCTGACAAAGGTGGATTTTTAGTTCACACAAGTTGTTAAAAGCTGCTCAGCAGTTTGAAAGTTAACAGCCAAGTCTTCCTACCAGGGAATAAGAAAAGAGGGCAAACAAGATAAAGGCATTTTCCAGCCTCAGCACCCCCAGCACACAGCTGGCAGCTCCTCTGCACCTTTTTCAGGGCATTTGATACCCAACAGAGTCACACACATGTGATTTCCACATTGATCCTGCATGCTGTGGGTCATACCTGCACTGAACAGCAGCTCTGACTCCTGCTCTGTAGAGTCTGCACGTCCCTGCACCAGGGCACAGCTCTGTCCTGACTCTCCCCCAGCCCCAGGCACAGCCAGGCCCCCGAGCTGGGCTGTGGGAGCCCACATGGAGCCACCTTCTCTCAATTAGACCAAAATACTGACTTAATAAAGGTTAAACTTTGCCTTCTCCGCCCCAGGAGAGGCAGGGCCAAACAAGCCTGCACTGCACACTAGAACTGATGGAGCAGCAGAGAGGGGACAGGTTTTGAGAGCAGATAATTTGCTTTTCATCCACGGGAGAATGCACAGATAAGGCAACACACAGCCCCATGCTGAGAGTGCCGTGGGCTACCGCACCAAAAACATCCCCAAACCCACTGCCAACCTTGCACTGCACCAACACGTGTTCCCTCTCACTTGCTATGAGCCTTGGCAGCTTTCAGGTTCTGAATCTGGAGCAGATTCAAGCAGCAAAAGGAAAATCTCAGCAAGGTGGCAGCAAACAGCCAGTCAAAACAAAGGAGAGGGCCTTAGGAAACCTCCCTGGCTCATCCTTGGGAACAGAATCCATCACCACGTCAGCAGCACGGTGCCCTGCCTCTCCAGGAAATGACTCTTTCCTCAGCCTTGCAGGAGAGTGAGAGGGACAAAGCTTGGACTTGATGATCTCTGAGGTCTTTTCTAACCTTATTGATTCTTTGATTCTATTATATACATACAAATGTTTCTACCCATTAAAATATAAAATAGGGAACTGCTGTGATGATTTCTTCACTAGTGCCAGGACTACAACAAACGAAGCCAACACTTGCCCCAAGACAAGCAGCATTCTGACCCAGTATGAATGCAGCACACGAGGACAACTCTCATGCTAAATACTTAGAAAACTGTGCAATTCCTCTGGGTTTAAAACTGACCATATGGCACAAAACTGACCATAGTCCAGATATTTATGTTCATGATTAACTTTCTGTGGGAGTCTGAAGCTGTCTGGGCCACATTTGAAACAGTGAGAATCTCAGTTCTGTGACCCTGGCAAGGGTGGGGGAAGCATATTTATCAATCAACACCAGCTCTTCTTTCCCAAAGGAATGTGTTTGGTGATGCTGGATGAGCAGGCATCGAGTCCCTTCCTGCCTGTCATGGGAAGAGGAGCTCATTTGTGACCCTCAGCACCGTGTGGTGCCAGGGGCTCAGTGCTATCAGCTCCAGGGCCATAAATGTCCCTCACACAGACATTCAGTTTGGGGAATTTACAAACAAAAGAGACAAATGGCTATAATAATGTATTTTTATAGCAATCCATGGTTTATGAGGTATTCATTTACTATAGATTAACTGTAAGTTCTGGGAGAGGAATCTGAATCTGACCAAAAACTATAACAAACAAGTAAGAGCTTTGTTACTGCAAAGGAAGCCTTGTGAAGCAGAGCAACTGCTGTATGCCCCTGTGAGATGTAAGGAGCTCTTTCTTGACGACAGCATTTCATTTTTAAAATTTCTAACGCTTAACAGCTGCCCTTCACCATTTGAAAGTAATATCAGAGGAGCAATACAGCCAAAATGAGTGTATACCACACAAACTAATGGGGTTAGCATGGCATTGACAAGGCAGGGGCTGACCTTCCAAGTCTTTTTTCAAGGAACATTATTGACTCCATTTAAAAGCTGAATAAGAAGCCAGCACTCTCTCTGAAATAGCAGGGTCAGGTTTCAAAGCTGTGTAAATCTGTTCACCACACCAAGAGGAGACTCCAGTATTACCTAGTGAAGGTCAGGTCCCATGGCTGGAGGGGTGCAGGCACACAGCAGTGCTGCTGATGCCCCAGCTCTCTGCATGGCCCAAAGTGACAATGGGGACTTGGGACTGAAGGCTAAAGGAGGCTCAGCCCCAGCCCTGCAGTGCTGAACTCATTCATCCTCCCCACAGCAGTCACCAGTGCTCAGCCTGAGTTGCCCTCTCTGCCACAGGCCACAATTTCTCTGCACACCAAATTATTCACTCTGAAAAGCAAATGTAACTGCCTGACTTCAAAAGCTCCTGTTCATTGTAACTGGCTGGTTTTATCCCTCAAGAATAAGAAAAGCAGCAGTATAATTATTTTTTCATTTCAGTTGGTTAGCTTCAGGTGGTAGCAAGGCAGTGAGAGCCCCTGCCTGTCCCACAACTTGTTCTTGGCCACACCACAGCACAAACCTGCTCCTCGTGTCCCTGGGGGCCAAGGATGAAGGAGAAAGAGCACAGACACCACCAGGAAAACTTTCCCAGGGCCATAGGCTGAGCAAGGCAGAAGTCTGTACTTCAAGAACACATGCAAAGCACATTCATCACTTTAAAGCATCGTCCAAAACTTCTGACACCACAGCACAAGATTTTGGAAAGTCTCTGTATTTATCTTCCACCAGCAAAACCACCACAGTCAATCCAAACCGACTGAAATTCAACATTTACAGAACTTTCAGATGCAAAGTCAGCCATCACTGATGGCCACTACACTTTTCTTTTGATCTCAATGCCATGAGTTCAGACAACACTTATCAACTTTGGTCCAGAACCGGGCAAAGTACAAATTTTATCATTATTACATGAGACATTACTTAAGTGTAGGTTATCTTCAATGAAAACAGTTCCTCAGAGTGAATCTCTTACAAAATTATTTGGCTAGAACACTGTAGGTTTGAATCTGGAAATGGAAACTACTAGTAATTCCATGCAAGGCAATTCCAACACCAGGAAAATGAATGAACATTGCAGAGGAAGGATTCTTGGATAAGAGGGAGAACTATATTAATCTTCAGCTGCTTATAGACCATAAACAAGATGTTTTATAGACGTAGCTGCAGAATTACAGAGGGTGTAAGGGAGCTTTAAAGCCATCAGCTGGAAGCTTGGTAGCCAAACTGTGACAGCACCTGGCAGGGATGTGGGATGGGTGTAGGGCTCCCCGTGCCACCAGGCACAGCTCTGCATTGCCTTCACACTCTTATCCAAAGTCTTCCTCCAAGTGATTTCTCACAGTCATTACGAAAAGTAAAAGGAAAAAAAAGACTCCTTGAACACCATTAAACTTGCTCAGAGCTTCTTGTTCTGCCTGTTGAAGGCAAAACTCTTCAACCTTACGGAAAGAACCATCAGAAACCACCATTCTCTAAGCACCATTTTCATTACAAAGATACTTTTTCATTTCAGCCATGAAGTTCACTTCTGGAATGACAGACCAGACAAGTCTGGACACGAGTCCCCTCCAGACAAGGCTCTGCTGTCCCAGCTCAGCTGGCCGGAGCAGGGGGTGAGCTTTGCTGCTCAGTGTTTGCTTCCCAGGGAATTCTGCTCCCCACCAAAGCAAGGTTTGTGTGCCTGGAATGTCTGTTCCCCCTGCCATCAGCACACAGGAGCTTTGCTATGAGTGTAACAAATGCTGTGCTACAAACCACTGACAAAATGTAATTGGTTCCTAGGTCCCTGCAGGATGTCTCCATTAGAACACCAACACAAGAAGCACTTTAGCTGATTCATTTCATACATAACGTGTAACTCTCTAATACTAATCAATTTAACTTGTGCTTAGGAAATGATTCCAGCAGGTAGCACATACAATGTCTTTGAAGACTCAGACTGAAATGAACATAAAACAGTGAGAGGTGAGAAGAGAAGGAAACTGAGGTACAGCCAGATGTTCATTCATCTTCTTTTCCATTCTTTTTCCCTGCCTATGAGCCAGCTCCAGTGCAACCCCAGCTCCCCTGCTCCAAACACAGCTGATGCTGCTGCTCACAGAGAATGTAAGCAGGAGGTGAGTGCTATTACAGATCAGTGCCAAACTGGAGCCCTCACACAGTGCTAGGGTGATTATTACAGAAAAAGAGTCTCACTGCCATCCCAAGACCAGAATATATTGCATCAAATTGGCTGAAAATTTTCTGGATCATGTAAGACATCCATGGAAAATTCCCTTTTTCCCATCTGGTACTCTGTCCCTTTTCACGAGTGCTCACTGATGATCCTGCACTGAGCACACGCTTGCTTTTCCAGCTGATTTGGATTCTGGTAACCTGTTGACTTCCCTTACACCACGGGAGGCATGTCTGCCTGCATTTCTTTCCTGCAGCTCTCCCAGAAGAGTCTGTGTGCTGGTTCCCAGTGTCTGGTGGCCAACACCAGGCTGCAGGGTCCCCACACCCCTGCTGGGCAGCAGCCCCCCACAGCACCCTCCAAGCTTCTAGAAATAACATTTCCACATAGTGACCTCATACAAAATAAAGTTCATTCTAAGCATTCACCTTCCTTACCCCTGAGTCATCCTCATGTGCCCAGTTCAGGTAACCTTGGTGGGAGGGTGTTCAGGACTAACACACACCTATTCCTTGGGCACTACCACTGCAGCTGCAAGCATGGCAGCAGTGAGGCTATGAGATCTCATCTAATGATTTTCATTATTTTTAAGATGTATAGTTTACACACAGGAACAGCTCACAAGAGCATCAACTTTTACAGCACCTTTTCAAAGTTACTGATGCAAATCCTCCCCTTTCAGGCAACTCTTTATACTGTTAAAAGGTTTTAAACCCAGAGCTGTTGAAACCATAAACGTTTATTTTAGTACTTGGTAATTCAAAACTATGGTCAAACAACTCTGAGCCCTTCTGAACACAGTCGGCCTCCCTGTGGTTCACAACAGCACCACAAAAGCAAGCAGCACTCAGACACCCAGGGGAAGGAATTACTGCTCTGGGGGGTTGTGTGCACGGCTCCATTGCTGCTGTAGGAAGGGTTGGAGAAGCTGCAGCCAGAAGGGCAGCAGAGTGGCCAGCATGGAGAGGGCAGGGCTGGAGAGGGCAGGGCTGGAGAGGGCAGGCAGGGCTGCAGAGGGGCAGATAGGGCTGCAGAGGGGCAGGCAGGGCTGAGGAGGGGCAGGCAGGGCTGGAGAGGGCAGGCAGGGCTGGAGAGGGGCAGGCAGGGCAGCAGAGGGGCAGGCAGGGCTGAGGAGGGGCAGGCAGGGCTGAGGAGGGGCAGGCAGGGCTGCAGAGGGGCAGGCAGGGGCTGAGGAGGGGCAGGCAGGGCTGAGGAGGGCAGGCAGGGCTGAGGAGGGGCAGGCAGGGCTGAGGAGGGGCAGGCAGGGCTGAGGAGGGGCAGGGCTGCAGAGGGCAGGCAGGGCAGCCCCAGAACGAGCCCTCTGCCCACCCTGGCTGTCCAGCCTCCCTTCCCAGCCCACTGCACCCACCCGAGCCACTGCCCCCATCTCACAGCCACCCCAACACCATCAGCCACCCCGTTACCATCAGCCACCCCGTCACCATCAGAGCACCCCGGGATGGAGGGAAAGCAGCGATTCCAGCAGACAGCGCCTGCCTGCAGACACAGTGGCTCTGGAATGCTGCTGCCTACAGCTGCTGCAGGATGCTTGCCGTGTGCCAGACACCAGGCAGTGGTGGAGCAAGACAGGTGGGGGGCTCCCGGGGGGCTCTGCAGCTCCCTGGCCCCTGGCAAAGCCAGGGAAGGGGAAAATGTGCAGAGGAGGTTTGCTGGCCCTAAATACAGCACAAATACTTCTTTCTCCTGCCCCTCTCCCAGCCTTTGGCTGAGCATAAACACCCCCGGTGCTTTGGGACGGTGATTTAGGACTTTCTGGTGGCTTTGGAAAGGAATTGGTCATCTCAGGCACAGCACAGACAGACTGGGAACACTCAAGAAAACATAAAACCTGCTCACACATAAGGGGATCTTTATAAAATTCCAATTACTTGCTGGTGTGTTACCTAAGAATCCCTGAGAGGTAAGGGATATTGCTTGCTGTGAGGCCTGGGGTAATGAAATTACAAATCCTTTCATGAGTGTGCATGTGCTAGAAAGCTACGTTTGTTTGGCCTACGTATTTGAAACTGTTCAAAAGCTTACTGTCTCACCAAATCTGGATCAGGAACTACTACTTATACTTTCCTTTCTCCAACAAGGAGCTATATTCAGAGTCACTATTAATTCCTCAGTGATAGATTAGAATAACAGACACATTACTGCAAAGAAGTCTCATTTAAATTCTGTTTTCTGAAGGAGGATTGACGATGCATACAAAAAAATATACTCTTGGATACTTACTATAAATAACCAGCAAATGCAGTCCCCTCAAGAAACCTGGTGAGCCCAATAGCTTCATCTGTTCAAGGGGGTAATTAATTTATACAAGAAAACTCCCATCTTATTTTCATACTTTGTCTGCAGCATGGTTGAATTGCAGAACTGAGATTCTATGTTCTTGTTGCAAAGCATGGATGGAACTGACTTTGCATAAATAATGATTTTTACCTCTACAGGACAGGTACGTGAGATGGGTTTGCAAAGGTATTTTGATGCCATCCCAGGCTGGGTGCCCAACTCCAGCTGTATTATAGCAACAACTTGAGAGTTAAACTATCTTAGTAACGAAATCCCCAGAAGTCAGGGATGTCTGAAAAGCCCCCTGTGTTCAGTGTCCCTCTGGAAAGCCTGTCCCTCTGCCCCTGGGTTTGTGCTGCAGGGAGGATGGGTGTCCCCTGCACGGCCCAGCCACCTGTGAATGCCCCATCCTCTTTCACTTTCAGCCATCCTCTGCACATCCCCTTGGTGCCAGCATTGAACACAGTGGATTTCCTTACACAGAACACTCCTAGCCAACTGTGTGAGTAATTCCTGTGCTGCAGCACCAGCAGCCCAGGGTATAATACACTGTCAGCAGAGGGAAGTCTGACTGCACCTCACAGTCACACCAGAGCTGTGTGTGGGACAAGAACTGTGCTCTTCAGAGGGTGTTGAATGGAGGCAACACTGGCAGGAGCTGCAGGAACACGTTTGTCCCACCTTGCAGACTGTACCTGCCTGTCGTGGTCCCCAGTGATTCCCACTGAAGGGCAGCAGCTGCCACCTTAATTTTATGAGTAACACAGGAAGATGGAGAGCCACCTTCTCACACATCTCTGTGCACAAGATTGGCAGGTACTGGGGTTTGAAAAGAACAGAACTCAAGACCTGAGCATTTCTGAAATTTAGGCTCTTCAAAGCCAGCAGACACCTGACTGTGCCAGGCTACACAGCTTTTAGCAAAGCATGGCACCCCATCTGGGCATTCTGCACACCAGGCTGGTGCCTGCACCACCGCACAGATCTCTGCAGCTTTAAAAAGGATCATCTGAACCATATCCTCTAACTAAAGGCCACTAGTTCAATATACAGCTATGGCTTAGAATACTCTTTAAGACAAGGAGCAAAGCCATAAAAGCCTGACACAAAAGTATTGGCAGCCAGGAGCTCACGACCTGTGGTTAATGTCTCGGTTTCAGAAGGAAGATGCACACGAGGAATGGGAGAAGGACGGTGCTGACAAGGGTTTGGGCTCTATGGGGGAATTCCTGCAGAGAATTCCATTCCCAATGCACAGCCTGCAGCTCTGAGAGGAGCCCTGAAGCCCAGCCAGCTGGAAAAGCAACAGCAGCATCTGACCCAGAGCAGCTCCCACAACACAGCCAGACAAGCAGCAACACATCCAGAGACATCACCCAGACACGAAGCCCAAAGCACTGACCCACAGGCATGCCCCTGGCTAGGACAGGTCTGGACTCTGGGAATTCAGCTTCTGCCTGCCTGCCTGGGCTGGAGGCTCCAGCAGCCCCCATCCCTGCTCCCATTCCTGACAGGGAACTGCTCCAAGCACGGGGTACACACCTGACGCCGCAGCCACTGGGAGCAAGAGCTGAGGATGCAGAGAGCCAGGTCACACCCGGCTGGCTGTGCCTGCAGATTGGATACTCTGGCCATTGTTTATTGCAGAGTCTGCACACAATTACTCTGAGGGCACTCCTCTGTGTCATTTGGGCAGGTTTGGGTTTTCCTTGCATGCTCTGCTCACAAATCCATGCCTGAGGTGACCAGGGAAGGGGTGTAGGGAAGGCTGTGCACTAGCAGCCATGAGGGATGTTTTCAGTAATAGAAATGGTGGAATTATTGCCTTTTGTCCTCCTAAACTAGCACCCAGCTGCCTAATAAAGTACAAAGGCCGTTTTTGGCAGAACAGATAGACATTATTTTATTTTATAGTATTTTAGTCTTCCTTTTTCTGCCAGTATCTCAGACTGCCCTACTCCCATTCCCACTCTTCCAACTACCAAAGAAACCACTGAACACTGTCACCTGAGGCTGTAATTCATGCTGATTCACACCTGCTGCCCCAGAGGCGTTTTCTCCTCGCACACCAGTCTCCTGAGGTTTATTTTTATTCCTCAGATATCCTATTTTGAGTGCTCAAAGCTGATATCTTCCTGTCATGGAAAGGACTGGGATAAAGTAGAGAGCACAGGATTAAGCCTGAGGTAATTCAAGTGAAAATGAGACAACACTTCACCTGACAGTAAAAAACACAAAGTAATTGCAAACAGAGCTTGTTTCTGAAGGACCATGCAAGCATTCTCCCACCTCCAGTGCTTTTTATGGTGGCAGTAAGAAGGACAAAGGGTGGGTGTGCCCAGGGAATGCTTCCAAATCCCCACTGCAGGTCTGCTTTCACAGAGTCATAGAATATAGGCTGGAAGAGACCAAAAGGATCATCCAGTCCAACTCCTGGACCTGCACATGGATCTGTTTGTCCTCATTTCAGAAATTCAGGGTCATCTTTCCCCAGGAGTTTCAGAATCAGCAAACATGCAGCAGATGGGTTGGTCGAAATCTCAGCTACATCCTCAGAAGTTTCACAGGAGCCTCCCAGTAGCTCCTGCCTGGTCAGGACTCACCCACAATAAATGCCACTCTCACATCCACTGATCTCAGCTCTCAAATTGGTGCAATCCACTTCAGCTCCAGAACAATTATCTTTACCTCTACGAGCCACCACGATAAAAAAAAAAAAAACACCACTCGTGGAGGAGTTTAAGTGGAAAAAACACTTCCACTCTGAAACATGACAGGCCCAGCTAGACCCAAACTGCTGCTGAGGCTGCCAAAACCGGAATGCAAATGATAAAACACTCACAGGGAGTCTGCTTGCTACCTGAGTTACATTTATCCAAGCAGTAGCACTCTACTGCCAGAGCACAGGGAAATGGAATAAAGTGGGAAAATCGTAACAGAATTTGACACTAAGTTCTTGAAATATGTTTTAGTCAGCCCTGCCCTGATCAGGGCATTTTTATGCTAAGGAAACAGGCAATACAGAAATTAAAATGCCCCCGTTTGCTGCTCTTGCAGTAAGTGACAGGGTAAGATCAATGTTTGGAGACAGACTGTATAAAGAGAACAGTCTCCATTAATCTCATCCCTTCCCACGGTGAAAGCACTTAATTTACACTTTCTCAGCTGAGCAATTACCTCTGCTGCACTCTCCCAGCTCCTTTAGGAAGGGAGTGAGCAGCATTTGCACAGGACGAGCGGCGGCTCCATGTGCTGCTGCAGGCAGCTCTCCTCAGCCCCTACTCCAGACCTACAACCAGAGCACTCCCCCAGGGCAGATCCCTGCAGGGCTGCTGGACACCCTGAGCAGGAGGCAGCATCTCTGGGGAGGCAGGAGCACATCCCTGGGGCGGCAGGAGCACATCCCTGGGGCGGCAGGAGCACATCCCTGGGCTCCCCAAGCCTGCAGAGCTGAGCCTGGCTCCCCACCTGGCACGTGCAGAAGGCACAGCAGCTCTGGGACACTCCTCCCGGGGCTGTCAGTGCTGCTGCTGCCCCAAGGAGCCACCAGCGAGGGCCTGGCCCCACACTGCACCACCAAATCTGCAAAGGGCTGGTCCAGCAAGGCTCAGAGCAGCCAAGAAAGGAGAGGGGGGGAATGCCCAAATAAATGGCAATGAGCAGAGTCCGTGAGAGGAGGTGCTACAAGGATCACCTCAGCTGGCTGATGTGAACGCAGGGCAATGCTACAGATGAAAAATGCTAAAACGCTAAAAAGAACAAAGAAAATGCTAAAAAGAAGAAAGAAAACCAAACCACAAAATTACCCTTTCCTGAACACCAAAGTGTTCCATGTTGTTTCCACCATTAGATTACGTATGAACCAGCAAAGATTTGGGAGATGAAAACTTAGCTACATATAAAACCAAAGTGAGATATGTAAAATACAAGTAATAAATCCAAGTTTTGAACCAAAGGCATCAGGATCCAACCACAGCAGAGTTCTGGGGCCAGCACACAGCTAAACAGGAGGAACAAATGCAACAGCCACCTAACCTGGGCTGAAAACCTCTCCGGAAGCTCCCATAGCTCTCTAAACTTTTCTAAACTCTGGGGAAAAAGAAACGCTAAACAAAACATAAAAATAAATCTAGAAGGGCTGTAGAGGCACAGGAATGTACCCCAGAGCACTCTGCTGAGAGCTGGGTGAACAAAGCCCTGCACACTGCCAGAGTGGCTGCAGCCTCGTTAGGGAACAGCACAACAGCCCCACAGGCTGTGAAAGTCAGGGGAATTATGTAGTTTACATCATGCTGACGATTCCTGAAGGGAGAAATGAAGTTATTTGGCAATTCTGGTATATTTTGTCATTTCATAATTGGAAATACATGCAGAGAATTTATGTTTTTGTTCTGTATCTGTAGGAGAGACTAATTTTTCTTGCAATATCTTCACTCCCCCTCCGCCACGGGCTCAGGAGTCACCAAAGACACAAGATGTATGTGCTTTATTACTTGCAGCATATGGAGCTACTCCCATCAATCACAACCACGTCAATTAAAACAGCAGAACGAGCAGGAACACTGCTGTCCCTGGGCGTGAGCGCTGGTCAGGGAACACACACCCCTCATTTTTGGAGCTCCATACAGATCTTCCACCAATATTCCCATGGGAATGGTGGGGCAGCTCAGGGGCTGCCTGGCCAGGTCCCACCTCTCAGTGGCTGTGGGTGATGGACACAGTGTGGTCGCTCCAGTGCTGCCTCCCAAAACGTGCAGCAGCTCCTTGGGGCAGGGACACAGCAGCCTCAGAGCTGCAGCAGCTACAGCCAGTCAGAGAGTTCTGTACTCCCATGGGACATTTATTTTTCCTTCCTACCTCTGCAATATTTAAAGGAAATCGTAGGTATCTCAGCTAAGGGGAAAATGGCACCCAGTGATTCCCAAGGCTGCTTCTGTCAGCTGCACAATTCATGCCTGACGTGCCATCCACGGCATCTTGCTCCAGGCCCCTCCACCTAATCCAGCCCCCAGCCAGACCTGTCTGAGCCAAGCAGTTCCCGGTGTCACAGACTGCAAATCACCCAAGCAGACTCTAAAATCCAGTACTTAGCTCTGCTGCTGAACACCTTCACCCCAACAGACTTTCTTGAACTCTCTCATTGAAAATTTCAGGGTCCCCATGCATTTTTCCTTTTTTAAAAAGAAAGCAAAAGAAAAGGCATTTTAATTAAACAAAAAAACAAACAACTCTTCTTTAAAGTTACATCAGGAAACAGGTTACTGTGTGTCAGTCCTGACTCAGGCCCAGGTACCATACACAGCCTTGGTGCATGGCTCAGGTTTTGAGGTAGCCTGGAGCAAATCAAAGGGAAGTCAAAGGAAAAGGCAAAAGCTGCCATCTCCATCCATGGACCTGGCACTTTCTGTTTGAACAGCCATGAGGTGCTGCTTGTGCTGGGACTTAGAGTCTGAGCTCCAGATCTGCTCTCCTCCTCCCACCTGCCTTAAACTTTTCCAGGAGACTGACTGGACAGCTCAAGATTTCAGGGCTACCTACAGCCCAGGAGAAATGCCACTGCCTGGGACTCATCAGTATTCCCTGCAAGCCTCCTCTAGCTGAGTCTCGTGAGAACATTCTGTGCCACAACTTGAAAGAGGAGGTACTTCTCTTGATTTGATGAAAAATGAATTGGAAATATCAGCTGTATATGTGCTAATTTACAGCGATGAAGTTTGCATTCATTACAGTAATGAGCATTGCATGAAGTGTATAATCAACATTCCCTGCAGATGTCAAGAGGAATCCAGAGGCAGGGAGGAAATACATCTACTTGCCACAGCTGATCAGAAACATCATAAACTTCCAGTCCCTGAAAAAACACAAAGCAAGAGAGGGCCCTTTTTCTCCCTGCTAGTGCCCAGGGGTATTTGAGTATCTCTCTCAAGGTTCTTGAACTAATGAGCTTAGACAGGCTTTCAACCATGCGATAAATATTACAAGTGCTCTAAATATTTTTGTTTAGAAAGCGAAAACACAACTGTTTCACTTCCTTCCCGGAAGCAGACAAAAGCTACAAATGTCACTACACTGAGTTAGTAACTGGAGATAACTAATTAAATCCTTCTATGTAGAGGAAGATGCTTCTTTAACATCACAACAGAAGTTAAAAGCAAGTAATTAAAGAAAAATGCCAGAGTTTAATAAATCATCTGAAATAAAGTTAAAATACCAGAAAACCCCATCCACTCTCTGTGAAATCAAAGCAAGGTGGGCAACAGTGACCTGGTACCTGTTCTGTGAAATGAAACACAAGCCACCTCCTGAAGGGATGGAGAAGGTTGGTGGTGGTTTGATTGGTTTCAAGGCCACGTGCAGCAGTAAGAACAACACAGCAGAAGATGAGCACCAATGCTGTAACGAGTAAGAGTTCTCTAGACACCCACACCGGAGTAATCCTTACCTTCTGGCAGCCTGGGGTTAGCGTGGATGGAGTTGGGGTCCCCATCCTCCTCAGGATGGTAACGATACAGCGTCTGCGACTGCTTTGGGGAGGACTGGCTACGGTCTTCCTTTAGAGCAACAGGAGGAGAGGTTGTTGCACTGAACTTCACCTTGGGGAACTCATTCCCCCCGAGGCTTTCATGGGATGACCCGGCTGAGCTCAGCTCTGTAAAGTTCACCTCTTTCAAGCCCTGATACATGCTATTCTCCGGCTCTTCCTTCCTGGCATGCTTTTTCATTTTCGAGTGGGGAGGTCTTTCTTGCTCGTGCCTCTCCTTGTTCCCTTTTGGCCTCCTCTCCGATCCCTCCGGGCGCTGGGGTGTCTCGGCGGTGGCCGTGGTGTGCCGTGGAGGAGCCCCGGTGGTGGCGGGTGCCGCCTGGTGTGTCACCTGCTGCAGGGAGGGCGCGGTGGTGCGGGGCAGCCTCCGGCGCTGGCCGCGCTCCGTGGCACCGCGGGCCTCGGCGGGGCCCCTGGGTGCCGGGGCCGTGCCCTCAGCGTGGGGCTCAGCCGGGGCCGGCGCCGAGGGAGCCACGCTGGCCGCCGGGTAGTCGTAATCCTCACCCTGCTCCTGGCTGAGGCTCTCGTGCTCCAGGTGGGCCGAGTAACTGCTGTACTTCTTCGGAGCCTCCACCTGGGTGTTGTCTCCCTCGGAGGCCTCCTGGTCGTAGCTGTAGGGATCGTCGTAGTGCCTGTCGGGCTCGCCGTCCTCGGCGTCCCCCGGGCTGGCCGTGTTCAGGGAGGACGTGTCGCAGTCCGGCAGCTGGTAGCACATCAGCTCCCCGCCGGCGTTGGGGCAGTGGCAGACCTTGCAGGGGGGCATGTGGAAGGTGTGCCCCGCCACGTACTTGTGCCCCTCGTGCAGGCAGCCGATGCGGCCGCACTGCGGACACCCGTCCGCCGGCACCACCGCGTCGATGCAGTTCGGGGGCAGCTCCGGGCACAGCATGAACTGGCAGCTGATCTTGCCCCCGCCCTTGGGGCACGAGCACTCGGTGCTGCCGAAGTCCACGAAGTAGGACTGTCCCTCGGGCACCTTGCCGTTGACGAAGCCCACGTTGACGCAGTCGTAGTACTGGTAGCCCTCGCAGGTGCAGCCGTGCTGCAGGCACGTGGCGCAGCACTCGCCGGGCTCCAGCACGTCCTCGATGCAGTTCTCCAGGGCCTGGCACTCGGCACCCGTGCAGTCCCTCTGCGCCTGGCAGCTGCCTGTGCACAGCAGCAGCAGGAGCAGGGCATTCCAAGGGCTCTGCCGCCAGCTCCGGGCCCTGGCCATCGTCTTCCCGAAGGAACACGGCTCCGCTCCAACCTCGCACGTTCAGCCTTGGCTGCTCTCCTGGAAGGCTGGGGCTTCAGCTCCCAATCTGCAGCGGTTTCCTGAGTTACCTTTTCTCATAGATCCTGGAGTTATGAAAGAAAACTCTGTTAAAGACTACACTCAGCACATATCCTGTTAAACATTAGAGGTCTTTAAAAGTTGGGATGGAATCCAACATCTGGAAACCTAAGGACAAAAATTAATCATAATGTCTTCCAAGCATTAGAAGCACTAAGTTTGGAGTTGGATGCTTCCCCCACCCCTAATTTGAAAAAGAAAGGGAAAAAAAAAAAAGGTTGTGACTGTTCTATTTTGAATCTGTTGACAAAACATACATATTTCAATAAAAGAAGGCCCTTCTTTATACTTTAATGCCTTTCTGTTAATCTTTCCAGCTAAAAAGATTTTTTGGCAGAGAATAAGTAAATACACAGTTCTTCCTCTGCAGATATGAGCTTAAGATAATTATTCTTTATGTTTTAATTACAAAGACTCAAATCTTAAGGAATTTTTATAGACAAAACTTAGCCTTGGGACGTGAGAATTTGTCTGTCTGTACACATGTTAACTCAAAATCTGGATTTTTTTTCTGCCTCCTTCCCCCACTGAGCAATCTCTTGCACTTCAGTCTTCAGCAACAACAGTAATTTCTTTGCTCCAGCAGGGCCAAAATAGAACTTCTTTGTGTGTTGCGGTTACTCTGTGGTTACACATCATATTAGCTATCCTGTAATACATATTAAGGGCCGGATCCTCCGCTCACAGAGGTTGGCACAGCTCCACAGCTGACTGTGGTGCCCAGAGGGATCGACTCCAACTTCACTGGAGGACATTTACAACAACTGAGAATGTGCCACCACTGGCAACAGCTTCTTTTAGTTCTGACAACACCAGCAGTGCTTTTTAGTGAATTACTATACTGTGAACACAAAATATACATCTATGCATACGTGAACTGGCATAATAACACTTTGTTAGAGTGCCCTGAAGAAGAGAAAATGGTTTGCTTTTTAAGTACTAAGCCCTTTGAGTGTTGAAAAGTTCCAGGGTTAATCAGCTGTTGTCCTTTATATCAAAATTATGCTCACATGCTACACAATTAACACAGAAAACCGTTTACAATAGAAAAACAACTTGCCTATAGAATTTTATAGAACCAGCAATCCGATTATTTTCCCAGGACCCCTCCCATCATCAAAAAAACAACCCTAAAACATTTTTCTAGGGGCTAAAATACAGCCACATCACCCAGAACAATGAACCACACAGGCAACAGGAGTTGTGCCAGAAAATCCATTCAGAAAGATTACTTCTCCCATTCAAAGGGGGCTCCCAACAAGTCTGCTCAGTCCCTCTGGCAAGAGGCCAGGCTGTGGGAAAAGCATGCCTGTTCTGATAAGATACGGACAAACCGTGCTAAGAATTTCCACAGTTCTGCCCTGGAATCCCAACTACTTCAGTACCCTATACAGAGACAGAATTCTGACAAATGTAGGTTTCCTACTACTAATTTGAGTCTATTAGCTGAGTGTGCTAAAGGAGAGTGATTAAAGGAAAAATAAAATTGTCAGAAAATACAATAATGACTTGGAAGAATCTCACTTTTTCAGAATCTCACTGCTCTCAAAACCAGGCTATTTCTCATGAAGGAGAATTTTCAATATGTTGTGCTGAAATTAATTCTTCAGAACGCAGCCTGGGAATTAATAGTTTACCCTGCTTTCAGCAGCTTTTCCAGGTAATCCAAATTTGTAATTGTTACACTGCTTTAGCTGGGAAATAATGAATGGGAGGACAACTACAGATAACTTCCGTAAGGGGCTCACAGCAGGGTTTTGTCACCTCCCCTCCCACGGTCCCTCGTGGCTTTGGTGCCTCAATGCATGCCTGTCCCCTGGGCAAACCCCTGGGGAGGCAGCTGAGCTCAGCTCTGCCCTGGCCACATTCCCTTTTCCACACATTCCCTTTTTCCCTATCAGTATGGACCATCTGGGTGTCAGAGGCACAGGCAGCCTCTGTGTGCACCAGGGCAGGGCCAGGCATCACCCGTGGAACAGGGAAGGGATGAGCTGAACACCCTCAGCCCAGCCAGCCTGTGCTGCCCTGCTGGGGCACAGCTCCAGGCAAAGGGCTCCCCAAAACTCCTCAGGCACACTGGGACTCCCAAAAGAAACCCCAGTGATCCCTGTGCTGAAGCAAGAGGCAGCAAGCAGTCATCACTCACAGGAGAGTGTTCAAGGACAGCTGAGGGTTTATTACAGGACAGTCCTGCTTCGGTGAAAGGAGCTGCCCCCTGTGCTGTCACCTCCTGCCCCTCTCACCCACTCCCATTTCTATCCAAGGGTTGGTTTGCTGGTCTGGGTCACTGCAAGTCCCTCCTCTGTTCCCATCCTGGCTGCCTTGCCTCTCACCCACGGAGAGCCCAGAGAGCTCATGGCAAGCCCTGTCCCTGCTCCCTGCCTCTCACACTTTCTGCTCTGTGCCCTGCTCGGTCTCCCCGTGCCTTTCTCCTTCCACATCCCTCAGCATCTGGGTTTTCAAGCTTAACTGATAAGGCTTATAAATCCCTATAAACCCTTCCTCCATGAATGACACCACAGCCTTCCCTTTCCTCAGGCTCACTTTCCTTCCTCAGAGCCTCCTTGTTTCTGATGCACTGACTCCTACAAAAAGTAACTTTTATTCCTTTAAACCGCCGTGTTTCCCTGTGCTTTCTCCATCTGCTTCCCACCCCCATCACTGCTCCCAACCCGTAAACTCACATATCAAAGAAACAGCCTCCACTTGGGGCTCAGAGAAGCCCATCCTGGAGGGGAGCAGAGGCAGGGCTGCTGAGCCCCGCGGAGCCCCGTCCCTGCACACAGAGCCGTGCTCCTGCCAGCCCCTGCAGCTGATGTGCTCCACCTCTGGATCCCTGCCCTTCCCCAGCGCTGCAGCGGCGCTCTGGAGACAGCAGCTCATTACTGGGCAACGGCGTCCAGAGCTGGAGCTGGAAATAAAGTGTCTGAACCCAGAGGGTAAAAAACCCAGGCTATCTCTGTAGGATTGGGGAGTTTAATGCCAGCAGATGTTATTGCAATAATTTGTTTCCATTAACTGTTTTAATGCTTTCCTTAATGTCCTTTACACAACTGAGGCAATACACAAGGGCTTCACTAAAATGAGAATTGGTCCTTTGTACTCTCACCAATGTCCTTGACCCACCCTTACCAACGTCACTGACTTTTGCTGTTCTGTTGAGGGATAAATTAAGGCCTGCACACCTAAAATAAAAGTCTTTCAAAGGCTCTGTTGAAAGCTTTACAGAGCTCTACAACAAGGGAACCGTGTCACCCGTGCCAGCCCTCATGCACTGCTCCGTGTCCCAGGAGAATTCCATTCAAGTCCACGGTGGCATTTCCTAACCTGGATATCCTGCTCTGCTTTGGTTCAAGGGCTGACCCTCTTGACTTTACTGGGTTTTACTGGGCCATTATTAAAGCAGCTGTTGCCATTCCTGTGCTCGTAATACCTCCTGAGCAAGCAGGAGTGCCCATGCAACACAGGGGCAATGCTCTGGATTGAGAGCAAGTCCTTAAATTCTGCCCAGGTAAACACGTGAGGTAAACCAGCAGTAGATGGTCACACTGCTGCAGTTCCTTATGCCTCGATTCCTTCTTTAAAAAGTATTCCTAGGAAAGGCAGAGTAAAGATACCTTATGGAAAACCAGCCTTAAACAGAGTCCAAGTAAGCATGAACTGCAGGCACACATTTTCCTGGAAAAGGAAAGCAGATGAACCCAGTATCTGTGCGATGGGACATCCAAGGCTAACAGCAGCAGCCATCAAAATTATAACTAGTCCTGGCTGAAAAACATCATATTCCTGTCTCCTGGCAGAGGAATAAAACAAGATTTCAAGATGCTTATTTCAATTCGGTTTGGGGCCAAAAAGTTATAAATTTTGACAGTTTTGCAAAACAATATACCCCAAGTGATTTACTTCAATCAAAGCCATAACATAAAACCAAAAGGAAGAATGTTGACTTGATTAAAATTGCTCAGTCGTATTACTCGAAAATGTTGATGAAACCAGTGTGTTCCCACAGAAGATCTAGACATTTTAAATGTGCAACTTCTTTAAATTAAGAGGAGCATTTTATTGGGAGATTCTTTTTCCAGATGGTTTCATTTCAGTACTGAAGCAGAAAGCTTATTCTAGGTAAGCAGAGGTGACAGGAGGCACTCTCCCTCAAAGATTTCACACAAAGACAACCTCTCTGTGTGAAGGGTGCCCCAGAGACATGCAGAAGGTGGGCACATGTGGAAGAGAGACCATAGGAGCAACAGCATTCTGTCAGCTGCTCACTGAAGAAAAGGAGGCAGCCATTTATTAACAAAAAGCAGTAAAGAGAATAAATCCAGGGCATTGTAGGAGATCCCACTGACTTCCATCTTTAAGATGTACCTGTGATTTCACCAGTTGCAGCTCCCTGTGAAGAGGTTTAGACAGAACAATTATTTTTTCTGTCCCACCTCTCAGCCCCTCACTGAATTGCCATTTTCGAGGATGACAGTAACAGAAATGCTGGTTTGGTCTGTATCTTCTGCTTTTGAAAGTGAGCAGGGCCAGATGCCAGTCTGATGTCAGAGCCGAAGGTGGCAGCCATGTGTGCAAGCCCTCCTGTGCTGGGTACTGGGAGCACATGCCCTGCTGGGTGTAACTGGGGGCAGCCCCTGAGCCTGCCCAGGAATCCACACCTGAGGTTCGCACACACAAAGGAAAACCCTGTGGGAAAGCCAGTGCAGGGCTGGCACTCATCACTTGTGCACAAAGCAAGTCCATCAGCCTGCAGAGTGGCCATGGACAATACTCCGGCTTTCCCAGAGCCAGCCAGCTGAAATTGGCCCTGCAGGTTCAAGCTGTGGATGGGCAGGGACCAAACACAGCCCTGCTCCGTGCTGGTGAATCTTCTGGTGATGCTGAATCTCTTCTCACCGCTGCCAAAGCTCTGCAGAAAGCAGGGCAGCAGGCAGCAGCACGTGTGCACACCCGTCCCGAGGAGCAAGGGGAATGTATTTCCCCAGTCCGAGCATTTTCACACCTCTCCCCAGCCACAGCTCAGGGCTGCAGCAGCTGCCAGCAGCTCCTCACTGCCTGCGCTTCACACTGAGGGAGGAAGGAGGGAGGGGAGGGAAGGAAGTAACGATTTATAAACAATCCCTTTAAAATCAAGAGAAAATGGAAATTTGCGAGAGCATTTGAATCTTGTATGAAAACCAGAAAAAACCCTAAATTCGGCTGTGCCAGACCATGGATTAGATCTTCCTTTCACACCCTCTCAATCCGGAAACTTGTGATCGCACCAGGCGCTGGAAGGCATTGCTGCTGCAAGGGAAGGCATTGCTGCTGCAAGGGAAGGCATTGCTGCTGCAAGGGAAGGGATTGGTGCTGCAAGGGAAAGGATTGGTGCTGCAAGGGAAGGCATTGCTGCTGCAAGGGAAGGGAAGGCATTGCTGCTGCAAGGGAAAGGATTGCTGCTGCAAGGGATTGCTGCTGCAAGGGAAGGCATTGCTGCTGCAAGGGAAGGGANATTGCTGCTGCAAGGGAAGGGAAGGCATTGCTGCTGTAAGGGAAGGGATTGCTGCTCTCCTCACAGAGGGAACTGCAGGGCTATTCACCGGGAGGATGAACAAAAAGGGAGAAGTGTTTCCATCCCTGCTCTTATGTAACATTCAGGCCCAGGGCCCAGCATCTCTGCCTGCAAATTCATGGAACCTGAGCTGAGCTGAACCCCCGTGTTGGGCAGAAGGACCAGAGGGGTAGGATAAACCTCAGGTAAATCCGAATCCAACGAGCTGCTTTTTGTTGTTGACAGTAAAGCACTCTGGAGTTGTGAACGCTCTGGTTCTTGGCTAAACAAGCCCATGTTCAAGAGTCATAGCTTTTGCAAGCAGTTTTCCTCAGCTTTGTTTTTGATAAGGAATCAGTTATCATTAACCCCCTTTTCATGGAAAAGATTTAAAAATGGACATTTGGGAGTCTGGAGGATTTTTACTTAATTCAACAGTGAACTCAAGAGGAGACAAACAAGAAGAAAGCAGGATGGGATCAAAACTCACACAGCCTCTCAGAAGAGCTCTGATAAGAACTCCCTTCCCAGCAGAAGCACCCTCAGGCAGAGATGCTCCAGCTTTCCAGGCCATTCTCCACACTCAAATCCCAACAGGAACCTGCCACACTGCAGTAATGGAAAAGCATCACCCGAGGTATTTCAGCTGGAGTAGCCAAGCATTAACAGAAGTGACCAGGCAGCTCTGGGACTTACTCTTCCAGAATGTGCAGCGTTTGAAGGCTTTCTGAAGTCCTGGAGAGCCAAGGCAGCCTTTTTCCAAGGGAATTACAGAGCCAGGGAGGGGAGAATCATGTCTTGGGGCTTTTGTGTCAGTCCTGCCCTTCAACCCAGCCCAGCCCAAAACAACAGGGCAGGTACTTGGATTCCAGAGGAGTGAAATTCTGTGTCATTGGGAGTCGCCGGGGCAGCAGATCCAAAGTGACTCAGTGGGAGCACAGCAGCTGCCCAGGAGCCAGAGAGGAAGGGCTGCCATGGGGAGCTCAGCACAGGGCTGGGCAGGGACCAGAGCCGTGGGGACAGGCCCAGGGCTCTGCCAGGGGACCCTGAAAAACCAGCTGTGGGCTCCCTGAAAAACTGACCA
>WAAE01023452.1:0-50095 GCA_013400495.1 Nicator chloris | reverse complement strand
AGCAAAGAACCTTTATGCTCTCTGTATGTGGAATTGGGCAATTTTTTCCAAAATAGTGAAGATCTGAACGAGTCCTATATAGAATAATTGTATTTGAAAACAATTTATTCCCGTATTTCATTCAGTCTCTGTACCCTGTGAGGAACCTGGCTTTCATTGCCTCTGGCACTGTAGCTTTCTTACAGCACTTTGCAAGAACCCAGACAATGATTGGGAGTATCAGATGAATATTGATAGAGAAGTTAAGATACTGATGTTGGTGTGTGCGTTCCTCCAAACCTAATGTGAGAAGCTGTACTCTGGAAGATGTGAAAGAAGCTGTGACACTGTGGTTAAATAGCTGTAGAAGGTGAAAGTTGTATCATTAATGTATCATTAATGTGTTGCAAAGTGCAGTTGTGCGTACTGGAACAAGGACAAGACAGGTGGAAAAAGAAATGATGATATGGTAACAATTTTTTCCAAATAGAGTTTGCCATCTGAAAACTGTTTTGCATCTTGAAATGTAGATAATAATGGGCAGAATGTACATTATTTCTAGAAAGAACTCCAGATTTAAGATTCTTTGAATTTGTCATCCATATCAGCACCTTTTTTTTTACTTCCCTGTTTTGCAGGAATGTGATTCTTTTGAGGCAGGTGTTAAGAAGGTCTTTAATACTGTTTGCCTTGAGGTGTAGGTGAGATTGTTTGTTGCTTTGTAGTAGGCCAATAAAACCAGTCTGCCACTAGATTTTTTATTTTTTTGTTGGTAGTTAGAGGTAGCAGTAGGTATATATTATTATTGCCTTGATACAATTGGAGACCACTCCTTTGGTAAGGGCAGACCATGTAGTCTCTTTTGGAGGAAGAGTGGGTCTTATGCTGAAGGCCAGCCAATCTGTATAACTGAATTTATGTGCTTGTCTGACCAAAACCTTGACGTCTCCTCCTGTAATTTTTGTGCCTCCTGCAGTGGAGAAAACATTAATGAATGATGAGTTGCACTGTTTCTTTGTTATGTGAAATTATGGTCTGTTTAGGCAACAAGGTCCCATGGAGTCCATGTGTCTCTCAAGAAAATGTGTGTCTCAAGTGTTTGGGCTACAGTGTTCGCTTGGGCCATTCCTACTCTGCAATCTGTAAGATGTTAACCACTGCATTTCATAATTTTTTTTTTGCTTTTCCATAAGTAACATAACATCTACAGCTTTAGTCCAAAGTAATGATACTTTGTTTAGGTTTTGAATGTTGTTTTTTTTTCTTGACAAAACATCTTCTGTTTCACAGGGAAAATATCCTGGTTTAGGATGGACTGGGCAGGAACAATACTACTGTGTACTTTTGTCTCAGATCCTTTCATCGCAGGCTGCTTACCACTGCTACTTTGCATTTTAATATCATATTTTTAAGGCAATTTTGACTTTGATCACGTAGGATGTAGGCTTTTATCCAGTTATTTTTTCAGCATAACAAATAGCACTCTCCTGAGTCCTCTGCGTATGAGGTCTTTGTTAATTTTTTTATGGGCATTGATTAACTTATCCCTTTGATAAAGTTCCTTAGCTCTTGAAAGCACTTAGCTCTAATTCCCTATTACTTCTATTACCAGATTGTTCCAGAATTTAATTCCCCAGAAGGCTAAAAATCTTCTAATTACAGCCTAAAAATATTCAATTATACACACTTGTGCTTTTGTCACTGTTAACCTTCACATGATGAGAACTCTCATCTGACCCTTGAGGTGTTTTTCTGAACTGTGCTGAATAATGGTGTGGAAGAGCAGTATTCTGTGAATCATGCTCAATAGCCATTTGCAGTGTGGTAGCACACTGTCACAGGAGATTCTGTGATTCACATGGTCCTTCATGCTCATAATATGTGCAGCAGTTTCTATTCATTTGTATATACCTTCACTGAATTAATTAATTGTTTAAACTTATCGTCTTGTGTGCCCTTCTTCTACTGGGCAGGGAAAAAGACTCTGTGGTGTTACAGCAGATTAGATGGGACCTCAGGAAGTGCATGTCTAGGTCAACCTCCTACTCAGAACCATGTCAGCTATAAGATAAATAGGGTTCACTGCTCATTGCTCAGGGCTTCATCCAGTCAGACCTTGGAAACATTCAGGCATGTGGAGGCACAGCTTTCTGGGCAACCTGCTCCAATGTTTGACTCGCTGTCCTGAGGGGAAAGAGTCTTTCCTTTACATACATGAGTCTGTCCTACTTGGGTATGTGGGGGTTGTCTTTTGTCCTCCTACTGTGCACCACTGTGGAGAGCCTGGCTCCAGCTTGATAAATCTTCCTGTGGGAATATGTCCCCCAATAGCTGTCTTCTCTTTGGTGAACAGGCCCCTGCTCTGACCACTGCAGCAGCCCTCCACTAAACTCTTTCCAAGTTATTGATAAATTTTCAATATGTATTTTCAAACCCAAAATTGTATGTGATATTCTAATGGGGTCTAATGAGACTTGAATAAAGGAGGATGATTTCCCTCAACCTACTGTCTGTGCTCCTCTTGGTACAGCTCAGAATACTGTTGGCCTCCCTTGCCGCCAGAGATACCATTGGCTCATGTTCAGCTTAGTGTCTATGGATATCCACAGGTCTTTTTTCACAGACTCTTCCCTCAGCCTGTACAATTGAAAGGAGTTCCTCCTTGCCAGGTGTTGGACCTTTTATTTGTTCTCTGTTTAGTGAGATTCCGGTCAGCCCATTCCTCCAGCCTGTCTAGGTCCATCCAAATGGTAGCCCTGTTCTTGAGCATATTAGTTTGTTCTCCTCTCAGCCTGCTTCTAGTTTGGTATTTTGCAAACTTTAACAGCAACCACTTCACTGCTTCTTTCAGGTCACTGATAAAGATGTTGAATGGGACAGATTCCAGGGCAGTCCCCTGTGGTACTGCTGTTATTACTGGCATCCAGGCCAGTAGGTTTGTTGTCCTTCTGCAGACACATAGCATACCAGCACTCAGGGACCAGAGATCACAAAGGAACATTGCTAGTTCAAAGCTTAGTTGATGTACTAACAAGAGGTAATCAAGTAGTTGTGGGCTCAGTCTGTAATAATCTTTGCTACAGAAGGCAAGTGAAACCTTTGCTCAATATGACAGATCTGCAGTAAGATTCTATGGCAGGGACTACCTGTTACTACACATACCATGTGCTATTTTCTATTCTAATTACAGTTTCTGTGAGGTATTTTCCTATCTTAAAATGTCTCATCTTCTTGTAAAATATTAGGAGTATACAAACCCAGGCTATTTTAAAAATTATTCAAAGTAAGGAAAGATAAGAGTGTAATTGTGATGGAAAGAATTACTTGGATTGTTCAATCTCTAAGCCTGGCTGATCTTGCTGCTACTGTGAATTTGCTCTGACATGTTTCTAAAGTACTTTGACTCATCCTGCATGTATGCCAGGTGACTGTCACTCAACAGAACAAAGCCATGCTCTTCTGGCAAATATTGGAGTTCTGTGTCAATCTGCTGATGTCTCTTGGTGAGGTGTTGACCTGAGTGGTGGTTAAATTCCACCTTGAAAGAGTGAGCACACCTGACACTCAGACAGTAGCAACTGAGCCTAGGGTAGAGGTTACTTATTCTGTTGTTGATGTTGTCAGTATGAAGCAACTTTAAAAATCCTAAATATACTCTTTGGAATAGTTTGAAGTAGGGCAGGGAAGACATCCACTGATGGGGATATGTAATGTGATATGGTAGGACCCAGAAGCAAAGTACTCCAGTGCTGTCAGAATAAAATCTCTCAGCTAGCTACTTGTGTTTCCAATGTGGAATAGAAATGAGTGTTTTGGACAATGTCAGGACAAGGGGTAGCCTTGGGCGCAAGTTTAACAAACTCTGATGAACATTGACTTGGCAGCAGAGAAGCTGGGCTAATGTGTCTATTCCCAGCAGTGGGACCTGAGGAACAGGGAGCTCCAAACTCCCTCCAAAGAAAGTTGAAACTGTACAAATCACGAGGGTAGGCATATCCTGAAGTATCCATTTAATGAAAAATAAATGCTTGTTTCCTCCAGGATTTGCTCTCAATGGATATGTTTTATTGCCAGCAGTTACTAGCAGGCACTGTAACATATAGATCTGTTTATCCTGTAAAACTTGGAATGGACTGTGCTGGTCACGGGGTAATCTCAAAGATTGGAATATATAATTTTTTATGAGTTTACCACATCTCTTTAAGTACATCTCTTACTCTATATTTGCCTGTGGCCTGCAGAATGAAAGCATTACCTAGGATTTATACCAGAATAAATTTTTAAGAGCCTACATTTATTGAAACTTTTTTAGTCCAGCTGCTTATTTGAGTGTTCCAAATATGAAAGTTGTTAGCATATTTAAAACTTTACTTTGCAAGGTTTATACTGTGTATTCATTTATTGTGAGCTATGATGTGCTGTGAAGATAAATAACCCAAAATACTATCTGAAAGTCAACATCTATATGTGTTTAATTGAAGGAATTATGAAGGAGAGACCTCAGCTGTGCTTGGCAAGTTCAAAAATTACTTTCAGTTTATCTAATGCCACGTAATATGAAATGAACAAGATCAAATTGTGGTGCTATGGTTCACTGGGCACATTTGATTAAGATCATTGTTCATTCACCTAAGAGCTGTCATTTAATACTTATATTGCTGGAGAAATGCACGACTTGGAGGCTCGTGGTGCCTACCTTTTCAAAGAGGAGCTATTTCTAGAACATAGTTCCTTATGAATATCTTAGTACAGGTAAACATGAGCCTGGACTGCATTGAGATATATTTTCTGCCTAATAACATTTCCTTCCTGAGGAGCTATATTGGTAGAAATCCTCCTACTGCAAAGTCTTATCATAATTTCAAGAGTTGTTCCCTTTCCCTTATGGAAACAGATTACAGTAGTGTAAACACTATGACTTTACCAGTGTAGCCAAAGCAGAGTGATTTTTGTTTGTGTCCTTGTGACATGTGTCCATGTCCTCTGTCATATGAGCACCTGGGTCTGCTCTTGAGAGTGTGTTGGAAGATGTTTGAAACAGGCTGGCCCAACAGCTTCAGGGAGCATTAGATTCCCAGTCCCAGGTGATGGGTGCCTCTGCCCTGTGGGAAGATAAGGCTTTGTGCTACTCTGCAACACAGACAATTCCTGTTGAATACCTGTAGGTCCTAAAGACTTTTTTTTCATAGTGCAGGAAAGCTACTGTATTAGGCTATATGGTGTGATAGAAAAACCATACCAAAAAAAGAATGTCACCATTGCATATTAACATCCGTCTCAAAAACGGCTTATGAACTCTGCAAATACATTGTTGAAATCATCACTTCGTACATGACAATACAACTTTTGCTTTCAGAAATAGCATTGACTTGGTATCTTGGGTTCTAGCATCAGTTTTAACACTGGTTATGCTCTGGTTTCATATCTTTGGTTTTGAATTGTGGCTTCTCTGATACTCGGTTTTGGTAATTCTGATGTTCACTATGATTCATAGGATAATTTTCTTCATCCTAGGGTACAAGATTTCTCTTCCTGCTTATGTCCCTAAACTTCAGGCTTAGATCTGTTAAACGTGGCTGAAATTTAGGTTTGTCCAGGGTATAGAGAAATATGGGTTAGAAAGTTTCTAATCTATATAGTAAAAAATTCTGAAAGGCGATCTGAATGGCTTTTGTAGCCCTCAACTTAAGAGAGGTCAACTTGAATGACAGGAAGCTCATGGAATTTCTGTATTGATCTTGATTAGTGCAAAGCTCACATTTCTATGGTGCAAGATAGATAAATAGATAAAAGGTAGATAACTTTTTTCCTAAGCAAGCAAAGAAACAAATCAACCCCCAAAAAACAAAATGAAACCACACCAATTTCCTTCAATGTCCTTTTGTGGTTTCTCCTTACTTTTTTGACTTTTAAAATATATGTTCTAATAAAACATTTGAAATTACCTTTCTGTCTGTGCTGTGCTCAAAGCACAGTAAACAGGTGTCACTGATTATGAATGTTAATAGATTCACTATATAAGCTTATAAAACCAGAAATATTTTACTTCTGATCTTTTACTTACAAAACAACTACTCATATGAGAAGCACTATATGAGAATTTATTTTTTAAATGTTTAATGAGGAAGTGCTTAACCTAAATGTACAAAATTCCTTTATTTTCCCCCCAAGATACATGGAAAATTGACAGAATCTTTCTCATTCTAGTCCATGTTTTGAGGGGTAGAAGGAAGGGGTAGTCATGTTCATTTGGACAGAAAGCACTTAGAGTCAGGCAAAGACATAGGTTTTGCCTCAAACTTCTCAACACAGTGTGCTTCACTTTTCCATCTTTGAGAGAAAGGGAATTTTTGGGCTTTCTGAAGTCCAAAGTAAAAAAAATATCCTAATTCTTCAGTGGTATTTGTGTTAAGAATATCTAAGCTGCTGTCTCTGATGTGTGTTCTTCAAAGTGCTTATGTTGATTACTTGGATTTTCAGCACCTCTTCACAGTTTTGTTATTCTGTGGTAATTACTTTGAGAAACATCCAGGCAATCTTTCAAACTGAATCCCTCCAGTTCTAAATGAAAAATGTGTAAATCGAAGTTTCTCAGATTGTGCAGAAATTTAAGAATACAGCTTGTTCATTAGGGATAATTTCAAGCAGATGCTACTTACAGCGATGGAGAGGAATATGTCTGGCAACTGCAATTTCCTTTTTGCCTCAGATGATTTGTTTCTATAATGACTTTGTAAAGGCATCTCACTTCTAGAAAATATTCTTTGAAATAGGAAGTACAAAAACATGAAAAATAATTCAATTTGATTTATTTCCAATTTCCGTTATATTTGCCTTTTTAAATAAATGCAATATGTTATGCCTCTGTCCATATTGGCTAAAATTGCATTATGTTATGTTTCAACCAGGGATGCCCATGATTCAGTCTGTAGCCTTGGTGTGGTTGTGTCTGTTGCTGTATTAGAAAGCTCCTCCCAAATCCTTGTGTATTCTATGGTTTATGGCTCATCTAAAAACAGTCGTTGTCATTGCATCAGTTAAAATACAGTAGTTGCCTTTTTTAATTGGCTTCTATTTCAATGACATTTTGCTGTCAATAAAAAGCAGGTTGTTGTTGATTGACAGACCTGGATTTAGGTCGCAAATTTAACAGTTTCTTTGGACATGTGAGTTGGAAGCACTGATCTACAGAGCATAACAACAAGGCTACCTTGAGGGACATGCCTTCTTCCTCCCTGCCTCCTATCCCAGGGATAGAGAAATTAATAGTGCAAGCCAGCATTTTGGATATTCTAACAACAAAGAAACAATCCTCAAAACATCCACGTGGAGCTTATTTATTGTAGGGTGTGCCGTTCTGGGGAGAAGACCTTGACTTTTCACAGGGAAGTTTTAGCATAAGTTGGTACCAACTGAGTGAAGCACTTCAACTTCTAAAACAGACTTCTGTGAATTGCCAGGTAGAAGCAACTCTGGCAATGTGGTAGGCATTGGCTGCCCAGCCAGGGACCATACAGGTGCATGGTGGTTTGTGACTCCTGCTGTTAGTAGAGCCCTTACCATGAGAACTCAACTGTGGCTTGTGTTTGGAGGCTGTACATTCCCCGGCTGCTCCTGTTGCGGGGCAGAAGGTCCTGGTGGATGGCCACAAGGCAGCTCTTACAAGAGATTTCTTGTGAATTTTCTGCTTTGCACTCTCCATGTTTGTGTCACTGGACTTCTTGTTAGCCTGAAAGCTCAGAGGAAGCAGTGGAGGCTGACTGGCTTTGCAGAGTGGTTTGCCCTCCTAAAGTGATGTACCTTACTGTGAACAACGAGACTGTAGCAGCAGGCAGTAATGGGCAAAATGGCATCACATGAATAAATACACGTGATAGAATGTCTTTATGTCCAGCTGAGGTGTAAACTACTGCATTGGGGTGTCAGTTTGAGTGGTTTCATAGAACATTTTTTTTCCTTGCTGTTTTTTTTTGAACACTGGTTCTACTTGTGAAGTGAAAGGTTAAAGAAGGTTTAATTGAATGTAACTGCTAGTTGCTTTTTCAGTCCTGTATTTAAGATTTTTGTCTTTTCTAGTAATAGAGCAGTAAGTCTTACTCTGAGTGTGTTTATTTTGCTTTGGTGTTATTAGTTCCAGGAACAAGATATAGTTCGATAATTTGCAGGTTTTCTGTTACACAGAATTTTGCCTTTCTCTATATTCCTTCTCTTTCTGTTCTTAGAGAGAAGGTACTTCTTGCAGAACATTGCAGAAGTTTCTGGTTAAATGGATTGCAAGGATGAAATATATATGTCCTATTTCCATTTTTATTGCACAAGGAATCTATTAATCTGTATTTTTATTGGTTTATAAAATAGAGTGAAATTCAACTACAAAGGACTGCTTTTCCCATTGTCTCTTGTTTTCATCTAAAAATTGTTTCTCTGTTCCAATTTTCTTGTATATTGCAGGGAAAACCTTGCCTTTTGTTTAATATGCCTTTTCTTGTCTGCATTTGAAGGGAGATAATTTAATAAATTTTAGACTTAGAATCAAGTCACGCAAATGGAATTGAGTAATCCTAAGAGAAGATTTGCTAAGTTGATTGTATTAATGTGACTATCCAAGTTGCTATGAGTTTCCAGACATTTAATTAGTACCTCTGGCAGCATACTCTTTTAGCTTTAGGTATAGTTTTCTGCTCTTCAAAATATCCATAGCGACTTCAGTGCTTAAGAGGTGAAGCTCAACTCCAGCTCCTCTCTCACCAGGGTTCTGCCTTTGCAGATAATTTAATTTCTTTTTGGAGACACAACTCTTTGGGGAGTAGGGCAACCAGCAGGTATATAAATCTGCACATGGCAATGCTTGTTAGTCTGGGGAGCACAGCATACAGAGTTCTGTGTTCTGTTAGAACAGAAAATTGAGATGTACAGTTTCATTTGGATCATCCTGCTGCCGAATGTACCATTGTGTTTCCTCCATGCAGCAGTGCTGGTTGGAAACTACCTGGATTCATCCTGTGCTGGTGGCTTCTGCAGTACATTGTAGGACTTTTGTGTATAAGGGTCATGTGGACAGTGAAAAAAGACATTGGTTGTGGAACTTAGTTCAAATGGCACATAAACATTGATATCCATAAAGTTTAGGGTGGCAAATGTGCAGGTCAAAATCCAGTTCCTAACGTCACACACAGAGATCACATTATTAATAAATTTGGAGTTTAGTTTGACAGAAATCAAATACAGTAGCATGAATGTACAAAGAATTTAATCAGATAGGGGTAATATTCTCAGAAATTCCTGTGAACAAAAAGTCCCCCAGAACCAGGAGATGATGCCATTACAATTTAAAGAGCCCTATAGCAAGGATGACTACTGAAGGCAGATGTTTCTAAGAGCATTAGGAAAAAAGAAATAGGGTGAAGTCTGTGTATGAGAGGCAAGTTCACTTTCTCATATGAATAAAGTGAGTACACCTGTCCTTAATGTCTGTTTGTGAGTGGAGCCAAGGTCCCTGGTACTGGGCTTGGACTGCTTGCTTTCCATCCTTTCTTCTTTTCTTCTGCTTCTCTCTCTCCCTCTCCAGACCCTTTTGCAAACGTCATATTTATGTGAAAACCCCCTGATTTTTATGGAGCCTTGTCAGATTTACCTGTGCTTAAAAGGGCTCTTAACCTGCAAGCTGTGTGTGGAGCAGTACCAAANATTTTTTTTTTCCAGGGCTGGATCAAGAGCTACCAGCTCTTGCCATCTCCTTCTCTGTACTGGGAGTTGTTCACAGACTGAGGCTACAGCATCGTGCCTGAAAGGAGAATTGCATGATCGTGCCTTCCCATTCCAGGCCCATCACTGGTATTGCCATTCCTGAGCTTACACAGACAGCATCCAATCGATACAGAAGCTGATGAGATTGACCTCTGATCAAGTCCATCTACTCTTCTTTATTGCTAACAGCTGCTGGCTGAGCATGCCCTTAGACATGGCTGGGCAGAACCTCAGTGTGTAACCCATGGATCTGACCTTCTGTTCTAGCCAATGTTGCTCTGAGGCAGTGAACTAGGTGCAAGCCAGGAGCTGTGTTGTTGCTGGTTGTTTGGGGATTTTTGTTGGGGTTTTTGTTTGTTTGCTTGCTTTCCTTTGTATGTACAGCAGGACTTAGCTCTGTTCCAGCTATAATTTTCCAGTTTGTCAAGTTTTCCGATTCTCATGGAGAAATGAGGACCGATTGAATGTAATTATGGCAAATAGTAATGAGTGGAACAGCCTATTGAAGAGGAAAATGCATTCTTGTCGAATGACTCAGAAACTTTTTAAGAATGGGGTGATAATGGGGAGGAAATTGTTATAGGTCTGTTCCTCACAGGGATGACAGAAAGGAATTAGGGTTATGGAACAGAGTGCATGAATCCATTCTGTGAGTCTCAGAAAAGAGAACGGCTCTGTTGACTAACAAATATGTACAGCTGATGGCAGCCAGCCCAGAAATTCATTTTAGAGATTTTGGAGTTCTCCACATTAGGTGAGAAAATCTTTGGATAAAATAATCCTTGAGTTAAAGGGTGTTATTATTCAAGAAAGGGGATCTGCAGGGCCTTGTTTTATCATTTGAAACAGAGCAGTGTGCCCTTTTTGCAGAGTTGGCTGGTGGTATCCTGGGCTGCCAGCAGTTCAAGGGAGGTGATCCTGCCCCTATGCTCAGCGCAGAAGAGGCCACGCCTGGAGTGCTCCATCCTCCTGTGGGCTCCCAGGTACAAGACCAACATGAATGTACTGGGGAGAGGGCAGGCAAGGGCAAAGAAGCTGATGAAGGGACTGGGATAACTCACATGCGAAGAAAGGCTGAGAGAGCTGTGACTGTTCAGCCTCGAATAGAGAAGGCTTAGGAGGATCTTGCCACTGTGTACAAAATACCTGCAGGGAGGATGCAAACAGGATATGGCCAGGCTCTTTTCAATGGTGCCCAGTGACAGAACCAAAGGCAATGGGCACAAACTGGAGCACAAGAGGCTCCCTCTGAACATCTGGAAATATGAGGATGACTGATCACTAGCACAGATTTTCCAGGGAAGTTGTGGAGTCTCCATCCTTGGAGATATTCAAAAAGCTTCCTGGACCATGTCCTGGGCAACCAGCTGTAGGTGGCCCTAACTGAGTAGGGATGTTGGGCCAGATGCCTTCCAGAGGTCCTTTCAACCTCAACTACTCTGTAATTCTGTGATTTTGTGAAAAGAATTATTTTCTTCGAAGAGGTAATTGGTAGAAATGCCTTTTTTTTCCCCTTCTTCTTCCCCCCCTCTTTGTTAGAGTGGAAAAAAACCAAAACCTTGAAACTTTTCTTACTCTGGTGGTTAATAGGAAATAGAACCAGTTTATACAGACTAAAAGGCAATCAAAGCAGCCAGAGTAATGAATAATGAGTGTGTGATGACAGGAATAGCAGCAGCTCTTGACCTAAGCAACAATTATAGCAGCAGTTCTTGTTCTGCCTAACAGCTCCTGGGAAAGGGAGACCTTAAGTGGGTGCAAGGACACAGGAATCTGCCATATATGGGAGAGTGTTCACAGCAGTGGATAAATTAAAATCTTCCTGCTGTGGTATCTATAACTAGCCCTGAACTGGATTATCCATTTAGGGCTACATCATTAACTAATGAGAAGCATGAAATTCCTAAGACTATATAACTATTCTAGTTTGGTTTGAATTAAGATAAGAAGCCTTTGTGTGAGCTGGAGATGATTAAGCACAAGGTAACTACATCTTGGATTTTAGCCCTGCAGTAGTGCTAAGGAGTCACTAAGGAGAGCTCCTGAACCCTGTGTCTGAAGACAGAGGTGAATTTTCTCTGAAAGACATACCACATGTGACCTTAGAACAGTTGACCTTAGAAAATCCCTCTGGGTGTTCCCAAAGGGAGTCTGGAAATGAGATTGATGCAGTTGGATGCTGGGCCTAAGGATGGCAGCAGTAGTGGCAGAAATTCAGCTGAAACTGTACCTTCCTTCACAACAGACCACCAGAAGTTTTCAGACTCTAAGGCATTTCACTTGTAGGAAGGGAAATTTTTACACATTTGAGACAGAATCATACTGTATATCATACTTTAAAGATCGAGGAAAATGTCTGGAATTGCTGAATAACACAAATAAGCTTAATTGAAAATAAATTGAGAGTATAGATGTCTAAATACTTATTTGACAAATTTCAATCATCCATTTAGGAAAGAAAACGAGTTTTCAACAAGGAATCAGTCTTACGTACAGGCTCAAATTCAGCCTCTCATATTTGGGCAAAAACTGCATTTATTTTCCAGCTGTTCCGGTCTTTATTCTGTATTCCATTTCCCAGAGAGGGCTTCAGTTTCCATGAACTCTCCCTGAAGCTGTTCTTGCTTGTGGGTACTCACCCTTACATTTTTTATTTCTTGTGTTGGAATTTAGAAGAACTGAAGAACTGCTTTTGGTGGGTTTATTTTGGTTTATATTTAAGAAAGATCCACTTAGCTGAATGACGCCTAAGGAGTTAACTTCTGTGCTAGGAGAAATACACAGTTGCTGAATCTGATCTCTCTTTCCTCTTTGCTGTTGATCTGAAAGTGAAAGGCAATTCATTACTCTTTGCCTGTCTCTAAAGAGTCAGGTCTTGCAGCTTCTGTCTTTGTTACCTATGGAATGAAGACAACCAGAGAAGGCAAAGCAGAAGTTCTGCTGCTGGCTGTGTGCTGCTGCCCGCAGCCCTTGGCAGCGACCACTCAGCTGTTCTCTAGTGCAAGGCTCTCTTCCTCAGCTGCAAAATAACCTTCCCAGGCTGTAAGTAAGGCCCACGTAGCCCCTCCATCTGATTTGAAGAGTTCAACAGGGTTTGTGTGAGAAGCTGGTTTTAATTGCATAATAATTTGAATGTGGACATAGTGATTCCTGCGTCATTGGATCATGAACTGAATGCAACAACAAATTAATATAAATTGATTATGAATACATGTAGGTGGAAAATTAGGAGTTACCTAAATTATCTTTGAAACAGCCCAGCAAAATACTCTTCTCAAGTTCATTCTGAACCCTGCAAAATTTGCCGAGGACTACCACAGACCCCCAAATGTTTTGAAGGTTATGGATGCGTTTAATCTTGGTTGTACAACTTAACACTACGGTCTATTGTGCCTTTCCTATCTCAGGAATCTTCAAGCCACTCTTCCTTCCTGGCAGTGGCTTTCAGCTTCTAGGTCTGCACAATTCAGTATAACCCCTGCTAGCTATTTGGTCTCCATCCCTTGTCTTGATTCAGCTGAACCCCTGGATGTCAGATGAGGACATAGTAAGCATAGCCCTGTTTCTGCCAGCACCTTCTTTCATCCATGTTGGTCTTGGAGGACTTAACATTTTTGTACTCCCCAGGTACTCCAATTCCTAACCCCAATTTTATTTAATTCTAGGTAGACTACTGGCTAGATGACCTCTCCTATGACACAGACCCCTGACTGCTCCCTGGCCCAGATTAACAATGTGTTGCGAGTGTAGCTTTCCTCTTCTTGTTCCAAACACAAATCCTAGTCACAACTCTGGCCATAATCTGAATGTCCTGATTTTGTAAATGGGTTCCTTGAGTACAGTTACTATGACCAGAGAGGCTGATCTGTCCCTGAGTTACTTGTCCCAATTAGTGCTGTAAGTCATCTTGGCTCTGTGTGCTGTGGATGATTAACAAGGAAATGGATTTCTTCCATTCCAGCCTTATAAAAACCTGAGCTCTCAGACAAACAGTCTTATGTTTTCTTGGCGAGTATCAGGGTAAAAACCTATTTTTTTCAAAAATCAGGTATTCTCTATTCTCTCTGATATGTATATCTTACAAATCCATAACAGATCTCCAGTTCCTCCTATCCCAAGCCATAAGAGTTTCTGCGTAAGGCTAGAGTTAGAATTATGAGGTAGTTATAACCATGCAGGTACAGAATCATACAATGGTTTGGGGTAGAAAGGACCTTAAAGATCCTCTAGATCCAACCCCCCTGCTGTGGGTGGGGACACCTTCCACTAGACTGGGCTGCTCAAAGCCCAATCCAGCCTGGCCTTGAACACTTTCAGGAATGGGAAAGGAAGAAGGAAAATAAATGTACATGGGCTCCTCTGACTGCACTGAGGGTGAGAGAGTTTGGACTTAAGAGTTTCAGATCAGTCCCCAGACCTTTCTGCTTCACAGCAGTGCAGGCTTCACCTTTGTATATATGTTTAGATGTGCACACAACTTCCAGCTTCTTCAGAATATAGAGTATATTCTTCTTATACGTATGTGGGCACTTCCTTTTTTTTTTTTTTTTTTTTTTGTAAACAGTGAAAGGTGTGAATCTTATCTGTAGGGTGAAGGAAGGAGGAAACACACCTATTGCATGAAGAGTAGGAAAGGACCTCTCCAACTGGGGAACTCACTCTTACTTGGGACTGTGGTGGACTGCAAGTTTGACCTACTCAGAGTGCCAGAATAGGGGACATACGGCCTCTCTCATTATACCTGGGATGGACAATAACCAGTGTAATTGTTTCACAGTTAGGGTTGGGATTAAGTTTAGGGGTACCAGGATCGGAAGTGATTGATTTGTTGGTGGATTTTGCAGGGGTAAGGCGGAATTGTGTTCTGGTAAGGCAGTTTTAACTCTGGGATGTTGTTATAAGATGAGAGTTATGTTTGGGTTGGGAACAACATGGCATAAAACCTCATGTCTGCTGAAATACTGAGGTATCCTGAGGGAGAGGGAGACATTAAAGAGAGGTGAGCTGAAATCAGATAGGAAAATGAAATTAATTCTTTAAATTTGCATGTGTCACTTCAGCTTAGTTTATGTATTTCCTTAAAACTGAATTACCACCATAAATTAAGGGTATTTTCCAATTAACAGTCCTTCTGCACTTAACCAACCATCTGTGAATGGACACAGAGGTCATATGCAAGCCACACAAAACACACTGAATGTATCCACTCTTGGTGTGGCAGAAGTTTTAGAATAATGCTTGTTTTGAAAAAAATACATACCTTGAGTTTTTCCTGTATCCTTAATGCAAGAGAAAAACAAAGGCAAGTTTGAAAGAATGAAATAGAAAGCTTAATAAAATCCATGTGGAGACTGAGAAAAAGCTCAGGTAGCTCCCTCCAGGGATGGATTTTGCCTGTTCTACAATGAATGATGACTTTTCTACCTCTGCTTTGCTTCCTCTGAGATAAAGAACTGTTCAATTTTTTCCTTCCCATGCTGTGTAGTGTATAGAGTATGATTACATTTCATCATGCAATGAGATTCCACATTGTTATAATTTCATTCTGATGTAGTTTGTTTTTTAATCACAACCCTTTGCCTTTTCTAAATCAATATCCAATCACTATTGCTTCAGGGGAAAAATTTGCAATTCATTTAGGCTTGCCTGAAAGAAAAGTATGAGCTTTATCTCAATAATGTGCATGACAAAGTTTAATGAATCATTTAAATATTTTTCATTATTTTCCACTTTTTATGCAATGGGACTATCATTTTGGAGTTGACAAAGAACAAGGCAGCAGGACTAAACCAGAAAACCAATTTATAAAACACTTTTTACAGGGCTTCCTATATCAACAGGTCATTTTCCCATTCTTGAGACGGTCAGTCTTACTGATGTTAATTTAGCAATCACCAACACACTTTTTTTCATGGGTTGAACCACTCTTTTTCAGTTCTTGTGTAACAGAATCTCTCAGTATTCTGAACTATCACAACTGTTGAAATAGTGGTGTTTGCCTTTAACCCTGTTTCCTGTGCATAAATGGTGTTTTCAGCTATCTAAGGAGACAGATTTTTTCCTTCTATAGTCAAGGTGGAGCCAGTGTCCCCTAAGTACACAGGTAAGGGATGAGGGGCAATGGACACAAGCTGCATCAAGGAAAATCTTAATTGACATTAGGGAAAAAAATCATAGGCAATCAGATATTGGAAGATGTTGCCTCAAGAAGGTGTGGAAGATGTTTGAAAACACTCAACTCAATTGGATAAGGCTCTGAGCTACTTTATCTAATGGCAAAGGTTCCCCTGTTGCATGGTCTGACCAGATGACCTCCTTAGGTCTCTTTCAACTTAAATTAGTTGTATGATACTCACCAAATTAGTATATGATACTGACCAAGAAGTAATCAAGATGCCTGTGCTAAGAACTGACCCTATCAGGCAGTACCGCCCCTCTTTGTCAGCAAATTACTTCACCTGATGAAATGTGCAGCATTTTCTAAGTCTAAAGCTGTTACTTGTAGCACAGTAAGGCTGTCAAAGTTGATGTCAGTAGTGTGTATCTCCTTAGCCATTGCCACTAATGTGCAAATTTGTGTCTTTATCCTACCACATCTTTTTTGCAACTCACTGGGGAGGGAACTGATAAGGATGGTAATTATTTTTCAGCTGGATGAATCTAGGCTGTACTGCTACATTTTTGTACGAATAAATAGGGGAGGTTCAGCCTGAGACTAATGAAAATCTCAGTCTTTCAGCTTATGAAAATACCAAAGAACTCGGAAAACCTCCTTGCCATCGTTGGCCTCTGCTTTTGAAATTACCTTTTTCACATAGCAAATTTTGATATAGCAGTGGAACCCAGGTTAGCAACAGGGATGATTCATGTCTTTTGGGCATTTCCTGCAAAGTTTAGTTCAATCTTCTAAAGGACAAGAAAAATAAGGAGACTGGAGACTTTGACTGTAGCAGTCAAGGTCATTTCATATACATGTTTGCAGAAATAAAATTATAAAGCTTCAGGGATCAGTCTGACAAAATATAAAATTTTATTCATTGGTATACGTTTCTGTTTAAAACTAGGAGTAATTGAAAAAATGAAGCTAAGCAGAAATAATATAGTAATGAGTTTATCACTCTACATGGTAAATTCTTGAAGCATAGCCTAATGTGTAAGCAACCATAACCTTTGGGGAAAGGAAATAGGGCATCCAAGGCTTTCTTGCCCTTGTCTGGGTTTTGTGGTTTGGCAATGGGGAGAAGTTGTTGAGAGAAAATCTTGTAAGCTGAGTCCACGCATTTATTTTTAGTTTCATATGAGGCATTTACTAATGGCAAAATGTCCTTGAGGTTAGGAAGAGGGTTTTTTTTCCTTGGCACAGACAAGTTTCTGCATTCCAATTTTGTTGTGATATGCTCTTTGCAATTATTAATAAAGCATTTTGAGAGGAAACAAGGGAAAGCAATGAGACTGGGGAGGCCAAGTTATTAACCCAGTGTTATTTCCCCCTTATAAGCAACCAATATAGTCTAGAGCACACAGGTACCATTAAGTTTATCTCTCAGAGCACAGCCAATTCCTTTCTACTACAGATTTACTCTCATATAAACTCTGTGAGTTCAAATTATTTCAAAATGCAAAAACTTGCAAGCAAGTGGTGCTAGGATGACCAGGGAATGGATAATCACTCTTTCAGAACAAGTTAAAAGAAACAGGCTTGTCCAGGCAGTAAGAGGAGGTCTGGTTGCATAGTAGAAATATATCCAGGGTAAAAGCTAGGAATCAAGAGTTAGAAAAGAATGGTAAAAGGTGAGTCAGATGTATTCATTTTTCCATGGGTAAAGCTTGATTAGAAGAAGGCTCCTGGCCTTCAGAAGGGCATAGGCTTGGGATGAATTTGCTGAAGGTGAAATTGCTTGGTTGACTCCATTAGAAGACACTGACCTTGATTCAAGAGGCCCTGTTAATCTATATCCAAGGGAATTACAGAAGGGTATGGAGCAATGTGTGACTTTTCTTAACTCTCTCCAGAATCGTTTGCAGTTTAAAGAAGTTTCAATCACTGTGAGAGATTTTTCTTGCCTTTGATACAGAGATGATTATTTGTTCTGTGGGGAATGTAACTTAAGCAGTAAAATGCCATTCACAGGTGATACAAAATGCAAAATTGTATTTTGTTTTGACAGCTTTTCAGGAGGTTCATTTGACTAAATCAGTCATTATCTCTAGACCTAAGATAATTTACTAAGATAATTTTTTCTTGAAAATTCCCAATTACTTTTAGAGTATTTTAACAATATAGAGAGAATTCTATTTGCCAGTCTCACTTAGACAGCTTGGGTAAATTTCTGAGCTTGTAATTTTTATTATCCTCTTTTCCTTCTTTCCTCCTGGTCTTTCAATAGGAAAATATATTTCCATGGATGTACTATTAGAATGACTTTTTCTACTTTTAAGCTGGTTTTTGAATTGCTGAATGTGGTCATATTACTGCTTATCTTGCAGTAGTTTTTCCTGGACTGTAGCTTGCTATCTTTTGATTAATTTCTTTATCTCCTGAGATGCAAATATGCATTTGTGATCTTTGTGTTGAAAACCTGCCACAAACTTGATCTTTCTTCTGCTTTTTAATCCTTAATTAAGCATATTGACATGTTGTTAGTAGGGATGATAGCCTCCTGTGGGATAGCCAGCAACAGCACTGATTCTGCTGTTATATTTATTTATGAGACAACACAGTACATGGAATCATCACTTTGTTCACAGAAATTTTTGTATATTGGGAAGAATTGATCTCTTTCCATGCAGAGAAATTGTATCATTCCCGTTCTGATTCAGAGAGAATCTGGCTCAGAAGTAGGTAGGGGTGACCTCAAAAGTTTGGAGACAATTAGTAGGTGAACTCGGAATGCTTTTTAAAGGACTATAAGAGTAAATGCAACACACCAGGGCAGATTCTCAGCTGATGTAAATTACTATCACTTCACTGAAGTGGGTATAGCAAAAGCAGTTTAACCAAGTGACAGTCCCTCAGGTGTGAATTTCTTTCTTGTTTTGCTGCTGATTTTGAAATGAGAGGACTCCAAGCAAACCTTTGGATCAAGTTATTCTGTTGGGGTTGGAGCAGGTCACAGATAAAATAAGAATACAGCTAAAATCCAAGCTTTTTCCACATGAGTTATACCCTAATCATGGCTTCATGCACTCTCAGAACTTGATTCCCCGCAGCCTTTCTCCTGCTTCTGCCTGACCCTGATCTGAAATTAAATTGTTATCAGAATCATTGTACCATATATTGTATTACTGTGTATATCAAATAAAAGTTGGAAACTTGGCATATTCAAGACTGGGAATAATCTCATCTACCACAGAGCACTTTTTGGGAGCAAGCAGTTCATCCAGTGAGAGCACCAGCATCTCCCAAATGCTTCTACAAGCAGGACCACATCTTAATATTAATAAAGCAGTGAAGTGTTAAGGCAACATATGCTGTAACTGTGCAGTCTGCAAGCGAGTTAACTCCTCCTAAGAGTCCTGATCAGATTTCCTCATGATGAAGCAATGCTGTGCTTTGTCAGATGACTGCCTCCTTATTATTCAACATGACATTGTGGGGTTTGTGGCATACTTTATGTTTGAAACATAAAGATGGGGATTGTTTTTCTTAAAAGAGAAACCAACAAAACCAAGCAAAATTATCTTTGTCTTTGCTGGAAAACATTTTAAAAATGATTCTGCAAACCATTTCAATTTAAGTCTTAATTCTATGAATTCTGGCAAAACTGTTCTATTTGCCAAAAAAATGGTGACTTTTGGATAAATTAAATTAGCTTCTAGAAACACTTTTCTAAAGAGTAAATTCATATTTTAATTTTTTTTCCATGTAAATAGTTTATAAAACTTAAATACATACCTCAGTTAGTACCCTGTTTCTCCACTTAGTGTGAGAAATGTTTCAGTGAGCGTCGTTCTCTGTTTGCAGCAGAGTGCTCTGAACCTCAAGTGTGTGGGGAACTATTTCCTTCTGATAATCGCATTTGGTAGGGGCAGGGCAGCTCTGTGTGCAGACACCACAACAGGTACAGCCAAAATATCATTCAGGAGCATGTGAAAACACGATTTCACCAGGTCCTGCCGAATTTTGGAAGGAAAGATATCGAAATTCCAGGTTGGTCCTTAAAGGCTCAAATCTGTCTATGCCCCATCTCTCTTCCTTGATCACACGCACATGACAGGTGTGTTCAGTAGCATAATGAAGTTAAATGTTTTTAATTTTTAGCTACAGTTCAATGATGGGTTTTGTCCCAGGGACACAGAGTCTACATATGTGGATATACTTGTTTCTTGCTGGGTCTGATAGCAGAACAGGGCTTAGTTGCCCTCGCCCTCAAGCAGAGAGGTTACTCTGTAAAACAAAAGAGGCAGTTTTATTGTGAGATTAAAATAAGAATTAACTATTCAGTGTTGTCTCCTTTTTAGAAAATGCATATATTTACCTTAGTTTCTGTTTTAAATACTTTTCTATTAGAATATAATATTTTATTAGAAGTGTTTACTCTCTATATTAAAGTACTCTTCTATTAAAGTGGCAAGCTATACAGCATAGCCATGCAATAATAGCTATTAATTATTCTGTAAACTAAAGCTATGGGCAGGAATGTTGCGAGCATGTGGTGAGAATATGATGAGAAATAGAAACTTCATGTTATACAGTGAAGTAATGCTCATTTTTTCCTCTCTAAATTGACTTTTTTTATTTCCTTGGGGTTTGGTTTAATTTAGAAGAGAATTGTATAAATATGATTTTTAATGTATTCTAGTTTAATATTAATAAATTGATATAAATGCTGGTGCAACCATTCATTTTGCACAAGTTAGTTTTATTGACATCAGTGAAAGAAAAGCTTCTTTATTCTTTCTCTGTTATTATAGTGATCACACTATTTTATTTTTCCTGTATAGTGAGCTGTTAAGCACCAAACAGCTTGTTTCAACCTTTGGAAATTCAAGCCTTAATGAAATATTTAGGTACAATCAGTTCTAGTTCTCGCTGAATGGAAAATAATGAAAGTGCAGAACAAAACCATATTTTTCCCCTGACTTCCTAGTAATTAGTCTTTGGCTTTTCTTTGAAACACCAATGTTCTGTCTCTTTGCTCTTGGAATTTAACAACATTTTCAGTGCTTTACAAAAAACTGCAAATTGAGACAGGCCTAATTTCTTCACAGTTTTTGCATTTTAGAAATAGAGAATTAAGGAATAATTTAACATGCTTTTCTACTTTGTAAACCATGCAATTTAAACTACAACACAGGTTTTTTTCTGTTGCCACTTGAATATACTTATGCTTTATGTTGAAGTCAAAAGGATGTCTGCATGAGGGCTGAGCACTAAAAGTTTTGTGATGTGCGCTAGTGGAGAGGTTTGTATTCTGAAGTGACTAAAGAACCTGGAGATCAAACTGAAATCTGTGGAGTTATAGGAGAAAATTTTAGGAAAACTGCATGCCTCCAAACACCTGAAAAGCAAACAATCTCAGATTCTGTTTCTTTGACCTAGTTTGTCCTGGGATATTTAGATACAAATCTCCTTCCCAAAGTCAGCATGAGGCAAAATCAAAACGAGTGGGAACAGATTGAGTAGGCAGAAGTATGAAATTTGCTCTGAGATAAAGTATCCTCATAGGAGTGCTTCTCCCTTGGGCTATGGACACTGGTAATGCCAGCTGACTGAAAGAGTCCCTTGGTATTTCTTGTGGAGGCTTCCCTTGTTGCTGGAGATCTCTCTTGTGGCTTAGGATCTCAATTTGGGCTTCATTAAGTGCCCTGACACAAGAAAGATAAGAGCTGATCCATGCTTTGATCAATGCTGATCAATGTTGGCATTAATCCACAGGCACTTCTGACAAAAAAAGTTCTATTTTCTCTGATGCTGTTCTGACTCATTCCAGTTAATGGCCTTTCCTGAGAAATGCAGCAGTGGTTATTAAGCAATGAGGCGAGAACTCAGAAATGAACCAGAGGAGGCCTGGCTGGCTGTGCTTTGAAACTTCTGTAGTATTTACTTAGTTACACACGTATGCAGCCCGTCTTCTTCTGCTCTGAGTGCATTTATTTTTAAAAACTCTCCTATGCAGCTGCTTCTCTGTCCTTCAGCACTGAGCGAGTGTTCTGGCCTCACTGCAGCCGATCACACAGTGATTGGCTTAACCCCATGGGAGACCAAGGACTTGAACCTGAGCTTGTGCTCCTGCAGCCTGGAGAAGGGGAGACTGAGAGGAGACCTCATTGCAGTGTATAACCTCCTCTTGAGGGGAAGAGGAGGGGCAGGCACCACTCTCTGCTCTGTGAGAAGAGTGACTAGTCACTGGACCCAAGGGAGTGGTGGCCTGAAGCTGTGTCAGGGGACGTTTAGGTTGGATATTAGTAAAAAGTTCTTCACTGAGAAGGTGTTTGGGCACTGGAACAGGCTCCCCATGAAGTGGTCACCGCACCGAGTCTTGACAGAGGCAAGAAGCATTTGGACAGTGCTGTCAGACACATTTGGGGATGGTGCTGTGCAGGGCAGGGAGTTGGACTCGATGATCCTTGTGGGTCCCTTCCAGCTCAGCACATTCCGTGATTCTGTGGTCTGTATGACAAGTATCAATGTACTTTCCTCAAAGCGGGACCCAGAGGCACTGGAGAAACGGAGAAATCGCTATGATAACTCTGTCCCACTGGAGGGCTCCCCAGCACTTGCAGTAATCCTCCTCTTTAATGGCTATCTCAGTTCTAGGGCTGTCTCTTCCCTGCAGTGCAGTGCATTGCAGAGCTGCTCCCCTGCTGCAGGAGAAATGGGTTTAGAGATGAGGGTGTGTGTGTGGGGGGGTGCAAGACTCACTCCTGCACTGCTCTGTGGGTATTTTTAATCACTGCCCTCAGTATTGCTATCAAGAAACTGATGTGCTAAATCACCTCAGAATTCAGTATTACTCGTATTTGGAATTGTGTTGATTCCTCAGTGAGATTGGCTAAATATCTTCACTGCTTCTTAACTGATTACAGCTTTAGAATTGTAATGACAATTATTCTGGAATTGTTCCCTTTATTGTACTTCAGTTTTCAATAGAAGCCTACCATGCAATCCAACTGCTTAAAAGTACTCTAAAGGGAAAGTGGCTACACTTGAAGTTGACTGCTTTGCTCTTTCTCGGTCTTTTTGCTTTTAATTTCATTTAAAGTTAAAATAAGATCATTGTTCAATTTAATTCATGAACAGCTTTTAATTTTCTGTTGAGATTTCAGGTGGTTGTTGAGTCTTGAGGAGTCAAGTGTTTTAGAAGGATAATCTAAGTAGAAAGCTTAAATGATCTCATAGAAAAGTGTGAAGGTGAGTTAGTGGTCTCTTTTGTGTGTAGCAATGCAATAGCTTTCTACAGTGTGTGTGTTCATCTGAAATGAAAGTCAGATGAGTCAGATGAGGCAGGATGTGCTGGGAAAAAAACAGTAATTATAAATGCACTTTTGTGACTGTTGTGACAACTGCTCTTAAAAATGTTAATTGTTGTCAATTTAATTTCTTTACAAATACATTATTTTCAGACTGGGTTTTATAATAGCTTACCTTGAAATTTAGCTAATGCGCCCAGTTACTTTTGAATTAATGACTGTCTTTTTCCTGCATCAGTTGCACAGTGTTACAAAACTCTCAAATTTTAAGTTGGATGCAAATATTCACTTCTTCAAGAAAGTCCCTAGGTCATCTTTATTCTTTTCTTTTAGAGATCACCTGAGCCTGTTCTTACTGACTGTTAGATGATGGACCAGGACTTCTGGGGCTGTTGACTCTAAATCGTGATTCTTTCCCATAGAAGTTTGCTGCTGTGGTTTGCCTGTATGTATCCAGAAATAAGCTTTCAAATGCATCTTTTTAATCACAGTGACAATTTCTTCTAAGCCATCTTGCTTGTACATCTTGCTTCTTACTCCATAAAGCAACTTTGTGTAGCCATTTCCTTTCCCCAGCCCACTGCAAATGTTGAGGCTTATTCTGGAATTTAAAAAGAATTACCCTTTTTAAGGTATTTGTGTATTACTTGAGAGGGCCTTCAAATCATAATTAAAAAAAAATCTTTACTTGTACAAAGAATTCTTCAGCTGTGAGGAAAATTATTATTGGTGGAACTTCTCTATTCAGCCAAGTTCTTAACCAAGGGATATTGTGCGAGTTCATGTGAATGAATTTTTCTTCATCCTTCTTAATGCTCTACTGATATTATTTACTTCCAATTTGTCATGACGAAGGAAAATATGCACACCAAAGTACAGTGAAGTTATCAAAATGTTTGATATTCTTCACTTAAAGAGGGAGCAGCCTAGAGAACCGTTCCTAATTATTCTGAGCGTGGAAATATTGTGTTAGATTAGATAGAAGGCAATTTTAGCACAATGATGAGTATCATCTGAGCATGTTTGAGCACTTTTTTGGTTTGTTTATCCTATGTGCTTTGTAATTTCTATTTTATCGTAGTAGTCCACTAGAAATGCAACAGCTCATATTGACTCTTTACAGTTGGAGAAGAGTACCTTTGTCTTCTGGTAACTGTGTTGAAATTCACACTGTAATAAATGTACCAGGATTCTTTTCCATTAGAGACATTGTGGTGTCAGTGAAGTGTAACACACAAAACAATAATGAATAGACTGTGCAGTTTACAGATTCTGAGCTGCACAGAATGTTAGGTCTATAAATATATTTTAAAAGACACACCAGCAAATATTTAAAAATTGTAAATTCTTCAGTTATGTAGACACAAAAAGGAAGGAATTTTGCTGAGGCAATTATAGTGTCTCCTGCTGCTCTGCCAAAATTATTAGCATCATACATGAGACCTCCCAGTGTTTGCAGATCTCTGCAGTAACTGGAGATTTAAGGTTTAGAACTTGGAGCTGTGGGGAAAAGATGTTGTAAATAACTGCACAGGTTTCAAATCTAACAGGATGACTGTGGTGCTCTAATACTGCTGCCCTTGTTCAGGAGCATTTGTCACTCTCTATCAAAGCTTTGGGATGGCTTGTCTTTGTGAGTACTGCAGGAATGTAGTGAAATCAAAACATTCAGGTGAATGCTTCTTAATGTGCTTGCTGACTGAAGACGTACTTTTCAGAGCTTAAACTATTCCGTGTATCTCCCCAATGAGAGATGATGGTGTCACTTCATTTACAGAGCAAAGCGGGAAATAAGTCTTTCAGTGTTAGAGGCTATCCTTGCATCATCTTTTGTTTTCTCTAAAAAGCGGAGTTTGTTGCCTGTTGTCTCTGAACATCTCATGATACCATTCTTTAGAGGGACACTAGGGCATCTTCTTTGGCATCATGCAGGCAGTGAGCACACAGCTGGAAACTGAACCTGGCATTCCTTGCTCCCAGCCCTGTGTTACATTCTTTACCCTGCTGGCAAGTGTACCATGTATATACATAAGTAAAGAAATCCTGGTGAGCTATTTAAATCCAATTATCTGTGACGTTTAAGCTTACATATATTTCTCTGAAATTAAGCAGGTATTCAGAAATGTGAATTATTTTATAAAGCTGTTTGAGGGAACGCTTGAATCATGCCTCTTTTGTATGGAGTTGCTTCATGGCTCCTTCTAATTTCATTCATATGGGTTGTGATGTGTGAACTGAACTGTGACCCTATCCAAAGCTTGTGGGTATTTGGATCTCAGTTTACACCTTAGGACTGCTGATTTTACCTGAAGAAGGTTGTTGCTTCTTCAGAGGACATAGAAATACTTAGTTGAATTCAAAGTGTACTGAATTCAGCCTATGTGTGCAAGCAGTATCTGACCATGTGGATACAGATATCAAAGTTCTCTTACTCCCACCATAATTCTGAGCTGGGGATGAATGAAAATTACTGTGATGGATGAACGATCATTTTCTCTGACTAGAATTTGTCTTGTTCACCAACATTTTAGCTCTTAATAAGTTCTGATACTGTAATTTTTTTTTCTTGTCAGAGTTTCATTTTATAGGAAGACATGGTTACATCTCCATTCATTTTTTGACATTGTTAATGCAGAGAGTTGGTCCAACTGTGACTCTATCAGCTGTAAACAATGCTCTTTGCCTTTGGCCACATTTTAGTCTCCTAATGTTTTCACTTTGCCTGGAGTGAGTCACTGTGACAAACAAATCCCTGAAAATAAGAACATATAATGGAAAAGCTGACAAGACCCTTAACAATAGCAGAGCCATGGGCTTTGGTATAAACAACATAATAACAGAGTGGATTTGATTGTCATCCTGGAATTTCACTCTTTTGTTGCATTTCTTGTCCAATTGCCTGCACGACTATTTCACAGCAATACTTCCTGGCATATTCCAAAAGCTATGGTTATTCATTGACAGGCTCCTGCCATAACCCAGCAATAAAATGTACATTGAGATGTTCACTGCTCTTTCCCTTAAAACAGAGTAAATATAGGAAACCAAAGCTGGCTATGGGATAAAGTAGTAGTTAACTCAAGCCTAAACAACTGGTTCTCTGTGATATGCTGGGATATTGAGGCTTGTCAGCATGGGGGGCTGTGAGAATGCCTAGCTGTGTGCTAATGAGTCAGTGTGAAGCTTAAAGAAAAACACAATCCTCTGAATTCTCTTCTTCAACACCATGTCTTATTTGAAATGGAAAGACGCTGGATGAGATGTCCATGGTTCAACTCAAAGACAGTCTTAGTCCCCAGACAGGTACCTGAATTTTCTATTGTGGTGGGTTGATCTCCACTGGACACCAGGCACCCACCAAGTCATTCTGTAATTCCTCAGCAGGACAGGAGCAGAAACTAAGAGTGAAACAAGCCTTGCAGGTTAAAAGAAAGGAAGTTTACTAAAGTGAGAGCAAAAAAAAAAAAGCCCAAAAGATTTTATTCTCTACTTTCTCTGGCAGGTGATATCCAGCCACTTCCCAGGAAGCAGGACTTTGACATGTGTAGTAGTTACTCCAGAGGGCAAACATAATAACAAATTAATAACAAATAAGGAATGCCTCCTTCTTCCTCCTCCTCTTTTCTCAGCTTTTGTAGCTGAACAGACACCATATTTTATGGAATATCCTTTGTTCAGTTGGGGTCAGCTGCCCTGTGTCCCCTCCCAAGAGCTTGCCCACCCTCAGCCTGCTGGTGAGTGTGGAGTGCTGGGGAGACAGCACTGAGGCTGTGCCAGCGCTGCTCAGCAGGAGCCAAAACTCTGGCGTGTTATCAGCACCTTTCCAGCTGCCAATGCAGAGCACAGCACTGCCAGGGCTGCTGTGGGGAAATGAACTCCTCTCAGCCAGACCCAGTACAGGGTACGACACGCTGGGCAACCAACACCCCTAAGAAGCTTTACAGAAGGAAACAAAGATGCAGAAGAGAAGGAAGTTGTTTTGCATTTAGCTGTCAACTTCTGGTCTATGAAAAGCCTCTCCTTACTTTTCTACTTCTTTCTCTCCAGACCAAGGGCTCTGAACCTTTTTTTTTTTTTTTTTTTTTTNTTTTTTTTTTTTTTTTTTTTTGTCTCAGCTGCTTGAGGTTGGGAAGGACAGTGCTTTGATTGTGGCTTTTCTTTTTAAATATTTGTAGTAGTCCCATGTCTATTGCCTTTCTCCTGGTTGGAAATGTGTTAATTAAAGCACTCAGGAAAAGTCCAGTCCTATGTAATTAGCTCCTGGCTATTAAGATCAGTGTCCCTATGGAATAGCACGGATGATCCTATTGCCCTTCAAAAGAAAGATGTCTGCTTTGCCCCAGCTCTAAATAAGGATAGCAATGCTGAATAAAGATATAAAATTTTACTCATGGGCTCCACTTTAGGTATTGTACCCAGCCAAAGATCCAGGAATAATTCAGAAATAATTTGACTGACAATCTTGTAGGGTAAACTGCAGATAAATGCTTCTGGTGCTTTGTGCCACTATTGCAACACAGCCACAGAAGTCAGTTTGAAACTTATACTGCTAACATAATTCCTAATTTTTGTTTATATATCATAGGCTATATAACTGCATTTTGTTATCTGATAATTGATAAGCTCTTCAGTCCTTTGTGTACAGAGGGAAAACCTCGGATCCCTGGAAAGAGATGGGAGAGAAGGAAAAGAAGACTATTCCTAGGCTGGATTATCTCCATTAATTCTTTCCTTTATTCATGTTCTCAAAGCTACTGTGCTAATAAATTGGAAAGATTAAGATTCCAGACTTGAGGAGATTCAGGTCATACTGAAAAATATTAAATGTAGATTTATTAATAGAATTTCCTGTTTTCAATAACATGCTCTCATACTTCACCTGTCCTTGACTGAGTAAGATACAAAAAAGCCCCATCTGCAGTTGTTGTGAGGTTACAATTCAATAGATAATCCAATTATATGCCTTTCTGAGGCTAGGTCAGGATCACACATGGAATTGTATTGATTACATTTTAATGCCAGCACTGTCATGGCAGCAGAAGGACAAAACACCAGTCAGCTGCCACAGGGCAGGTGGGTCGCCATGTGACATGTAGCAGTGCTGTGGAGAAGCTTTAGGCAGTTTCAGTGGTTGCTGAGCTGTTTTTGATACTCATGAAAGGTAACAACTTAACCACCACTTTAGCTTGATGACTCTGTGGTGAGCTTTTCTCTATACTGGTGCCCCGTCTTGAAGCTGTGCATTTTATTGAAGAGTTCTGACGAATGTCATGATTTGCTCATGTTGGGAGAGTCCCAAAATTATGAAACCTCAATGAAAAACTTCAATCCTTTATGGTAAACATGGAGTGAAATCTCAGCATTGAAGTGCAAGCTTGGAATCTACTAATCTTCTGCCTGATATGAAAGGGTGTGGTTTTTTAGCCAGTGCCCAAATTTCAAAAAACGCCCTGAAATGTCTTATTCTTGGTGTTCATGATGGTGCCTGCCACTTGCCAAAGAGGAGTAGATTCCAGGCATTTAACTTTCTGTTTATGTTTCCCTTTTTCAAATGTAGCAGAACAGGAGCTGGAGGTGTTAATGATGTGAGAGCATTCACCGTTAACCTGAAAATCCCTCCTCCAGTTGATGGGAATCATATATGTGTCTCCCACAAATTGCCTTAGCTATTAGGCAGTAGTCCATCTGAACAGACAATATTTCCTCTCCTGCTGTTGAAGGCTTGCTGACGTGCAGGAAAAAACATCAGAGCTCTTCTAATCTATCTGTCTGTTCCTCTTACTTCAACCTCCCACCTCAAATCACATCTCCTCCTTTTTCTTCTAATGCTTTTTGTCACTCGGTTTTGTGCTCTACCCTCCAAATGACACCGTGCACTTCAGAACATTATGTGAGCAGAGTGCCAAGGAAAGAGCCATGGTTGGAAGCAATGATTCTCAAGCTGTAATTCTGGGAGTATCAAAGGTCTCTAAAGGCTTTTCTGAGCTTATGTGAACAAGATGCCTTAAGAATTGGAAAGGAATAAAAAATAGTGACTGAGGATTCTAGGAAGGAACTCTATGATTTTCTCTCATTAAGCTGTCTGTAGAATGAAATGTTGGCAGATTTGTTGGGCTGAAATAAAAGCTGTGTTCCTTTATGCCTTCTTTTCTGGAGTTACAGGGCCATGGTGTACATTACTAGAAGCTATCATCTGTAGTCTAACAAAGAATGCAGCTCCTCCATGAATGTCATCATCTACCCACAATATCTGGAAAAGAATATTAAAAGAATGAGTGCTCCAGATAAATTTTGTTAGCTGCCTGTGGAAATGGCAGTGCTATGTGCTGGTGCAAATTCATAGAAAACTACGGTATATTAACACTTCCTTTGTGGCAATGAAAGTGATATAGCATTTTTTCTGGGAAGCAATTAGGGTTTATTGTTTTAATAGTTAAGGGTTCACTTTTAACTTTGAGGAGTTTGCCCATAACTGAGCTTCATGGAATTCTTGATAGATTCTTTCAATAAGGGAAGATGAAATTACAAATTATATGAAGCACAGAGGACTTTGTGTGCATACACACACAGAAACATGTAAGTGTGGATATATATGTGTGTATACATCTATACACACACAGAGAAGCGAGTATTTTATAAATCTCTCTCTATGTGTCTGTATATGTACATATATACATACACACATACTCTTACATTTACAAATGTGTGTTTTCCCCTTTCATATTACAGTCAGAATTGTGCTGAAAAAAATGTACAAATATTTAAATGAGATAAATTTAAATTTGTTGAAATTGAAGCTGTAAAAAATTAAAACAGAAATGAGAACTTATTTACTATCTGAGAAGCAGAATTGTTTTGATAATGCTCAAGAGACTTGACTTTTTCACATCAAAATGAAGAGATATTTTAACATTTACTGTACATATTAGCAATGCAGCATTTGGTAGATATCTGAGGACTGTATGTGATTTTTTTATTTAGTCTTAAAATTCTGTTATGAAATTATTTTCCTTAATGTTGAATTTTAGTAACTAAAAAAAAAAAAATTCCCTATTATTGCTTTCTCTACCTACAGTATATTGTGAAAGACCTTTTGGAATTATAAGCTATTCAGGATCAAGAGCCTAGTATGTATTTGATGAATTTCATGTGATGGACTTGAAAAATGGTTTCCTAGGAGGGCTCAGATGACGGAATAAGGAACTTTTATCTCTCTTTCCTCTTTAATACTATGCATTATGACACATGCTCAGAAAAGTAATTTTTTAGAAAAATAAAAGGAAAAAGAAAACTAGAGATTAAGCACTAACAATTGCTGCTCATGGTGCATCTCTCACTTCCCATTCAAAGCGAAATGGCCTCATTTTCTTGAGTATCTAGCATGAATGGTTCAGCAGGCTGTGCCTATGAAATCCCACTCTGCCTGGTTGCTTTGCAGCATGAAGTTGGGTTATTATCTGTCTAATGTATTCAGTCTCATGGGTTAAGGAGAGGGAAAGACAGGGGCTATGAAGTTAATCACTGCAATCTCCTCTAGAGAAATAACCTGAGAAGTGGTGGGCTCTGCTACATATCTGAAGACAGAAACAAATCTGTGTGCTGAGATTAAAGGTGAATGTGTTCAGAAAACCATGGCTGTTTGCCAGAGTAAGTCCTGATTACAGCAGAGGGGATCCAGATAAAGACCTTTTGTTACCCTCTGCTGTGGCTGTCAGCTGTCTTTCATATCATCACTTGAAGGTAATCACTTAGAGTCTCAAAGATTAAAGTAAAAATCTTACATCAAAATCCAGCAGCTTTACTGAGAAATCAATTGGAAAGCAGAACTCCTAGGCAGTGAATTCACTCAAACCAGACTGCAGTAGTCTTTATTGCCTGCCAGGTTCAGACTAGCTTTGTGCTTTAAGGCAAATCAAGTTCTATTTGGCAAGGCCAGCATACTCTTTCTGGGAGAAAATCCTGTTCTTGTCCATTCCATCAGTTGGATGTAAAGAACTAGCTCCAGGTAAAACAATCAATTACTCATCTGCTTCAGTTCAGTTTTACTAAACTGTTTAGTTCAGTTTAGTTTAGTTTTTAGTTTAGTTTAGATTAGTTTACATGATGTTCATAAGAGAATGCTTAATGATTCTTAAGATAAATTCTACAAAAAGGTGGAAATGTTATGATCTACTACAAACAGTCTCTCTGCCAATTTTTCTATGGATAATGCAAATATTTAAACCTCATGGTTGTGGGGTAAAGCATCTGTACTTAGCCCTCAGTGGGTAAATTGTTTGCATCTTTGCATCAGATGTTTTAATACATGTGCTGGAGCCACTGTCTCATCCATCTCAGAAAGACTGGTAACATTAATTATTTGTGTGTAGACAAATCAAAACTTTTTTTTTTTTAACTTACTGATACTGGTTACTATATTATGTTAGGCATCAAGTTTTTAAAACAACTAATTGAATATATGTCACCTGCACAAAGGGAATTTATTTAAGGATTAGGAAATATTGTCCTTTATAATTTTGTGCAACTGTCCACAAGGCTAATAGGACTCATCACGGAAGGCAGGTGGAAGAGCATTTGATATTTATGTAAAACTTATTATGGATATTTTAGTAGAATTGTTACGGTGTGTGAGGCTTACATGTGGATTGGAGAGGACTGCTGTGAGGAAAATAGAAGAAGGGTTTAAAGGACCTCATTGAGTGTATTCAATTTGTTTGTCAATAGAGTTGTCTGACAGAATCTTGTGCTTAATTAGCACAGTTTGCCATATCTTCTTATAAAGCCCTATTTTTACTGTCTGTGTGAATGAACTCTCCATCCTGAGTGTGTATGTGTGTGAACATGAATGAATTTAAAACTGAACTAGCCAGTGAGTAGGAAAAGAGATCTTAGTGCCACCAGCTGGAAAGAAACCATGAACCTCCAAGGGCTCACGGGTTTGTGTGACCACAAGCTGGGGAGGCCAGAAGATCAGGGACCAGCTACTGGATAAGTTGAATTTCTGGGCCAGCTACTGGGGGGATCAATGTTGCACATGCACATATAACAGATGTGCCTGTTTATAACTGCATGTATGGTCACCCATGGTTCTCTACTGACAGCCTTCAACCTCGATCAGCTGGAGGGGAGGAACAGGGTTCAGGCTGCCTGATTGTGTGAGTGTCTTGTGCTCCCTGCCTGTGTTGATCTGTGTGGCGTGTGAGAGTACGGACAGATCTCTGTCTGTTCACTGCATAGGGCACTTTTATGCTTACTGGGAATGACTGCTGAACCTTGCTGCTGGCTGGAGATGGGCACATAGAGTGCAGCAAGCTTGCAGTTATCAGGCTGTGGGGTTTGGTAGCTTCTAAGAGAGAACTCCAGTCTGAGCTAGCAAAACCCTTTTTTAATTAAAAAAAAAAGAAAAAGCTTATGTGCTAGGATCTATTACTGCCAAACAGGTTTAAACCTCCTGCTTGTAGATGGTGGTTTGTTCATATACCCACTAACATTTCTCTCTAATCCTTAGAGACTTTACTTAGACTGCCTCACAAGCTATTTTCATAGAATAAGCAGACTGAAAAGAGCTGACAAGCAGAAGAATCACAAGTCATAAACCATGAAGAATAGGGGGACTCACTTTAAGCTACCTTTTTTTTTAACAGTAGAAAGAGCAACACTTCTGCTTCTTTATATTTGATATTATAGCAATGATCACTTTGCCATTAAAAATTATTACTGCAGCTGGGGAAATGACTAGCGTAGGTTCATTTCCTTGGGAAGGTTTGGGGGTGGGATGAGAGGCTGGATGGTAAACTGTAGGATTTAGTTTACACGTTTCCTGGGGCTAGAGACAGTTCACATTCCCATAAAACTGAAAAAAAGTTAAATTGCTTTTCCTTTTGAAGTACAGTTATACTTCTCTTGCTCTACCTTCACCTGACATTACCGGGCAGAGAGAGGAGATACCTGATCCAAGGACTGCTGAAGACAAAGCCTCTTAGCTTAGTAGGCAGATTAATCTGGCTCTTGTAGAGAGGTAAAAGAAGCTTGCTGTGTTCACAATGCAGAGGATTCTATCAGCTATGTCTTTTTATTTAGTGTGGTGCTATAGACATTCACTGCAGGTGATATGAACTTGTATAGTTTTAAAGCTCTTTTAAATCTTATCTGCAATGCTTCTACTCATGCTATGTGTGTGCTCACTCTGTGTGGTACTCTCTGGGTGATCTAACCAATTGATCCAGTTTATTAAGCAAAAAAAAAAAAAAAAAAAAAAAAAAAAAAAACCAGGAAAAATACGGTGTTAAAAAAAGCTTTGCTAAATGGTACAGAGCCAAAGGAGAACAGCCTTAGTATGGCCAGGAGCTCCTGACTGCGTTCTCCTTTCAGCACTGCTGTGCCCAGCCGTCTCAAATGCCTTATCTTGGTCCCCTCCAGAATGCCATTGTTGTGGGCCTTGGTTTTTCCTTTTGGCTGATTCTTTGGGGCACCCAGAGGAATATGCCTTTTCCCTTTTGCACAATCACAGGTCTGAAGGCAACATACTTTCCAAATGAAATCTCTGTAGAACTAATTACTTTGCATGAGAAGTCGAAAATGTAGTTTCTCACTTTCTCATTCCTGCAGCACACTGGTTCCCACCACTTCAAAGAACAAAAATGTTTATAATGGTTCATGTAAATATGACAGGTCCTGGGCCAGCACAGTTCACCACTTGCTGAAAGTTGGTTAGGCTGGCAAGTATGATTCTGTGCTCTGGGCTTCACAGTCTGTGTACTTAACCACCTCTGCTGGGAGTGTTTCCTCTTCCTTCAGCCGTGCATATGTCTTGTCACAGCTTTCTTGCCTAACATCTTCCTGCCCATAAGATTATTAATGAGGAAATAATGATCTTTTCATTAAACTCCCAGTTTTTCTTCTACCAGGCTCACAAGAATTTTTTTTTTTTTTAATTTTTGGCAGTAGTCTAATTCTTTTCACTCTACTGCTTCCTCTAGTTTTCTTACTTTTGCAGTCAAATCAGTTGGTTTCCTAGACCATTACACTTTCCTCCATTGAGGGTAAACTGGTTGCCTCTGATACTAAAGGCGGACCAGATTCTTTGGTCTTATTTTTTCTTGCCCAGGTAATTCCATACAGCATCTCTTCAGCAGCTTCTAAGTGGAAAGGGTCAAGGTTTTCATGTGGATGGAAAATGTAAATTCTATTTGGTCTGAGAAACTCTCTTTAGGCTTTCTCAGTGCTTATAGAGTATTTCATGGTTTTAAAAATTAAAATTGAAATCACGGCTCATAGAAAATTTTAGCTGGAATTGTTCTATTTGATGAAGTAATAAAAAGTTAAATCCCACATTTTTGTAATAGAAAGTGTTGCAAAACTGAGTCTTCTGATCCGTTACAGTCTTGCAGGAGCTGTAATCCCATATATGTTTAATTCTCAGCTGGATTCAAAATTCCTGAATGAAGTAGGTTCTCTGAGGGGCAGGTAACTGTTACTCAATTAAGTTGTCAAGGGAAGACAGGTTGTAACAAATAGGAAAAAAGCCAAAACCAAAACAAATCCAAATCACCAACAGCCGCCGCAAAGGACATCTGTCTTTGAATGGGGGAAAAAGTTGCTAATTTGAGACACAAGCTTACTGTGATCATTTAGGTAATTACACTAAATTATGGTTAATGTAAGTAATTATAGTTATTTAGTTGTGACACAATTCAGCACAGTTAGACTCAGCCATGAGATATGTTTGGTGTCTTGCCCGCAGGGAGGGAATACACTCACACAAAGTGTTGTCTACGTCTTGTGTGAGCTGCTGCATCCAAATCTGGCACAGAGTCTCTAGTGCTATTCACACAGCTAGGAAGCTCCTGGAATGACAAGTGATTGCAATAGGAAAAGGAAGCTATGTACCTTGCCTCCTAGCCAATGAAGGTTTGTCCTGGGAGTACTTTTTCTAACATCATGTCTGATGGTACTTAAAGTTCCTATGTGCTGCTCTGCTTTTTATTCTTCCCTCCAAACTATTATGCCACAGTGTAATATTTCCCCTTATCAGGATATTTTTTTCTAATAATCATTCAATGTTTTCATTTTCAATAACATAATTATATGGCTTTTTTTTTTTTTTCTGATTATAGCTACTATTTTTCTTATCTGGCTAAACCAGAGAGGATTATTTGCTCCTTATTTCTGTGATGTGATGCTTCAGTCAGAATTGCATTTTCTTTTTTGTTTCTCTGTCACATTACATAGTAATCTAATTTATTCTCAATTAAAAGATTCAGGACTCTTTTGGGATCAGTGCCTTTCAGTTTCTTCTCACCCAGAGGCTAATAGTTAAATTATTTTTCCCACATGTATTAAAATCTAATCCTGCAGAGAGACTTACATAACTGCTTGTTTTTATTCTTCGTGAGTATTCTTATTGGAGCAGATAGGACTACTCTGAGTGCATAAGAACATACTTGTGATATCAGGCTTTTATTAAAATTAATCTTGATTAAAAGTAAAAGTGATGTCATAATATCAGCTTTTAAGTCTCTTAATGCTTTGATGAACAGGTGTTCATATTTTGACTTAATTAAATATGTTATATCAATAATTTCTGAATAAAACCAAAATGAATAGTTTAAATTAATATGCATTGCTTTAGCCTGTTTTATTTCTCTCAAGGTGTTTTTATTTTATTGAAATGAGAATGTAAATTTAGAGTTCTAACAAGAATTCTGCTTTTTTTTTTTTTTTAAGGAAGTTAAAATAATTTATTCCCTCTTCATGCATTATTTAAAGCAGACAGATGCTTTGGGTATTCTGGTTGCCTTTGGAAGGAAACTAACATTTCCAATTTAGGTTTATAATTTAAACTGAAATATCTAGGTCTCTCATACTTAGTGTACTTTATTGCTTTCTGTCTGATTAAACACATTAGACTGAATTATCTTTACAACTCCCCAGTTTGAGTTTCTCTAATGTTCTAGACTACTTTGTTGGGATATATTGTCTTCTATGTCTCTAAGAACTGCCATTTCTCGGCAGCTTGGGGAAGTTTAGTATTTTGGCCTCACTTCTTTTTTAATTCTTTTCTTGCTAAAACCTTTTGATATGCCCTGGCTCATCCACAGTTATTGGATTCAAAGCAGGATTTAATATCTGTGGCCTGTGTTACACAATAGAATCAAATTTGTTCTAGCAGCAGTACCCCTCTTCTCTAAATCTCAGAGTTTATGTAAACCTCTGATTGATAAGGAAGTGTGTCTGCTTGAATCCTGATTCAACCATTCATCCTCGCTTTGCAAGTCTCTAAAATGTGTGTGTAGTAGAATGTTTGCTGAATAGACAAGGATGAAAGGATTTGCTTATGTTTTGTTGTGCTGCTTTATAAGAAAGTCTTGAATAGCTGAAGGTTAAGAAATACAGGAATTCCTTGGGAATTTTGATAGTTCTTTGGAATGTCTCAGCTTTTACTTCTTGAAACACTTTGAATGACTAGGTGAAAAATGTAACAACAGGAAATTGAACAAGTTAGCTAGCTGGTCCTGAATCCAGAGATTTTATCTCCACTAAGATTATAAAGAGTCAGTGTAAGAGATACAGATTAAATCTCTTTCTGCTGACCCGTTTGCTGGATTTTTCATTCTATGAATTCTGCCTATGGGGGGAAACAATTTTTTCATCTTCTATTTGGAATACCTCAATCAAGTGAGACTTTTCTTTCAAACGTTCATGTTTTCCACCATGCTTATCTGGGTTCACTCTAGAGAGAGCCAGGAATAAGTTTTCTAGGAAGTCAGGGTAGCAGGTAAGACCAGGTCTTACCCCTCAGTCTTGTGGGAGTGTTTATGACTATGACAAGAAAGACAAAATGTATCCCTACTGTGTCAGTGTGAGTATCTGCTAAGCAACAGTAGCCCAAGGAAGAGTACATGAAGAAAGTCAGCATTTGGTATTTTTCAGAATATTCTTTCAACTTCCAGTTGTTCACGACAAATGGAATTATGGATTGAGGGGTGTCTTTGCATTTAATAGCTCTTGGTGATTTTTTTTTTCCCATGATGTTGTCCCACTAGTTTTCAGCCTACCTAGACTTTTGGCATTGGTGACCCTCAGTAGCAGCGAATTCTACACCATGGAGTCAAACAGAGAAGATAAAGGAAAGTGGTTAATTTCTTCTGACACCTCCAGTTTAAGCAAACTCTTATCTTTCTTGACAAAGCAATTGGTTTCCTCTCTAGGATGTTAGCACCTCATCTTTTGGTACAATATTAACATTCAGTTCTACTGCTACAGTCTTTGCTATAAACACACCCACGCTCTCACACATCACTTCCTCAAGGACTATTCCCAGAAAACTTGCCATCTTTGGTGGCCAGCATTCAAATTCAATCAGCTCTGTCTGTCCAAATGTTTTCATATCAGATTGCAAGCCTTGGTCTATCAACTGCTGGATGAATTCTCCTGGGCAACTGAAACAGAAATGAGCCAGCTGCTGGCCCTGCCCTGTTAGAGACCAGGTTATGTCACTATAATTCAAAGCCAATTGCTTCCTTCCCAGTGCAAAATTGTGTCTGTGAGCAGACAGACTGAAAGTGGAATTTGCTTTTTATTGTTTCAAAAATAGCAAGGTATGAGTGTTTTAAGCCAGACCGGCTTTGACTGGTCTGCCCAATTTTAGACACTTAATCTCGGACTGTTCTCACTGGCCTGGTCAGCAGAGTTAGTTAATCTGCTCATAGGACCTCTCTATTTAAGCTTCTCTGCCATTTAGCCTCCTCTTCCAAATTATTCTGTAGACGCTTGCCTTTTCCTACTGACTATAAAGAGAGTGTGAGGAAACTGGAAAACTAACTTGAACATTAAAACCCGTTAAGCAAAATTAGGCATAAATATGTGTAGGCAAAGGACAACGTGAGATGTTGAGCATGGCAGAGCTTTCAAATCAGTTATTTATCTGATCTAGGTTGCTAGTTATGGGATGTAAGTCTAGTAGTAGAGTAATGACTAAAGCTGGCTCTGAGATTTTGTGTAGTAGCTCATGACATGATGTCTGAAGTCCTTCATCTGGTCCTGCTATGCAGTCTGGAAGGGGATCTGTCTTGTTAGCATACATTTGAAGTATTTTAATCATGTATAACTTTGTTCTCTGCTCCCAGCAAAACATCATGTGCTCTTCTTTACTGCACTTGTTAAGATAAGAATTTGTTTGAAAGCAGAGCCCTCCTTGTTTGCTGCTGTCATACTTTGGTATTGTAATCTCCATTCTGCCTCCTTTATCCTTTTAATAATTCATTATAATGTAATTTATAGGTGGTAGCAAAAAAGTGAGATCATAGCACAATGACAATTTAGAAAGTTAAAGTTTAATTACTATTCATTCACTGTACATTAAGTCTACTGAAAGAGCAGTATACTGGATTGATTGTTCTCGATTAATCTGTGTAGGAGAAAAAGTTTAAGCAAGTACATTTGAGCCTTGTTCTAACTTCCAACATCAGAGCATAAATTAGCTGTACTCTGTGATGCTGCAGATGGTATATGTGCTATTTTTATTGTCACAGTTTTTTGCTCTTTAGCTTTAGCTTTCGTATTGCCCTTTATAATCACTGGGCAATTGGTATGAAAAAAGTAAAACACTCAAGCCCACAGAGAGACATTTTTAATGGGATATATTTTTACAAGGATGAGCTGATCAAAGGCACTGAGAAATAGAACTTTGCAATGAGGGCCATACCTCAAATCAAGAAGGCAATAATTCTGCAGTTGCCTGGTGATGTTGGCAGAAGAAGACATGGAACTTATTTCTTCGTTAATTATACCTTTTCTCTAAATAGCTAAAAACTTGATACTGTTCATCTATGAGCGTCCCACTCAAAAAAGCTTTCCTGTCAAGAGAGAGAATAGCTGGAAAATAGACAACGACTGCCTTGTAATTCTGTGATATAAGAATATGTAGTACATAAACAATGTAACTCAAAAGCTATCAGTGGCAAGGTATACATTATTTCAGTTTCTTTATAAAGTTATGCAAACCATTACTTTTGTGTTCATAAAGCCTCTGCACCTTCTACTTACTGCTGTACTACTGCTGTTTGGTGTTTCTGGTCACTGCTATGGCCGGCTGAAAAGCTGCCTGATGGAAAAGGACCTGGGGGTGCTGGTGGACAGCCAGCACGAGTCAGTGAACACAAGTCAGTGTGTGCCTAGGTGGGCAGGAAAGCCAATGGCATCTTGGCCTGTACCAGCAGTAGTGTGGCCAGCAGGATCAGGACAGTGATTTCCCCTCTCTGCTGGGGGCTAGTGATGCTACACTTGAGTCATGTGTCCAGTTCAGCTCACTGCAAGGACAGGGAGGTGCTGGAGTGAATCCTGAGAAGGGCAATGAAGCTGGTGAAGGGTTTGGAGCACAAGTCTTATGAGGAGTGACTGAGGGAGCTGGGGGTGGTTAGCCTGGAGAAAAGGAGGCTCAGGGGAGATCATATCTGTTTTGAGCAGAAAAAACTCCAAACTTGGTTTGTGCAAAGGTATACAGAAAGAGAGTGTCCCCTCTTTTAAGGATCTAGTTAAGGATTTTTTCAAAGGATAAAAAGGGATAGAAAGAAAAAAAAGAAAGTTAGCTACTGGGACCAGTAATCTCAACATTAGATAATGTAACCAACGGGGATTTCAAAATTTTCCCACTGAGGTGGGAATGCTGTGTGTCCTGAAAACCAGATATGAGGATGGAGGCATGAGAGAGGTGAGTGAGGGGCTCAGTGCCAGTGGCTGGATCAGGACTGCAGACCACAGCCTTTGTGCTGAGTGTTGTCTCCTGGGGGTGTCTGTACCTGCCCAAAACAGTGTGTCTGGGGTGTGTGTGTATATTTCCTCATAAACCCCATGGATCAGATGGAGAGTAGAAGGGCCTTGGGTCTGGGCAGAGGTATCAGGTAGATGGAGGGTCTGTGCTGGTATTTGGGGGCTCCTGTCATTGTTGGGTGCCTGGGTGACAAATGTTTGGGTTCTGTGTGTGTGTAGTGAGCACCCAGTGAGACCAGCTCATGAGTCAGGGACCCATGGGATGAGTAAGGAGGGCCAGGATCTCGACAGGGCTTTGGCCAGGCAGAGGGACCGTGCTGGTGCTCAGGGGATCTGCCAGGGTGTTTGTGCTTGTGAACCTGGGCAGTGTGGGGTGTGTGCTGCACTTGTGACCTTCTGCCTCTGCCAGCCCTAGAGGAGGAGGGGACGTGTCCCTGTGTGCCTGTGTCTGGGGTGAGTCCTGAATGGGGACTGCTGGGGGCTGTGCCTTGTCTGTGGCTCTCTGTGTGACCGGCTCTGTCTTTGACCTCTGTCCGTGACCTCTGTCCGTATTGTGTGCTCAGCTTCACTCTTGGCTGAACCTGCACAGGGGGACAGCAGAAGACACAATCTTTTGCCTGGCAAGACCCCAGGTCTCTGAGACACTGGGCTGGGCTCCAGCAGCCAGACAGGAGGGGTCTTGAGCCAGGGTGGCTGGAGGAGGTGATCATTCAACTTCCCTTAACTTTCCAAGGCTGGCCCTTGTGTTTGTACAGGCTAAGCCAAATCTATCGAGTGCAAATAAGCAGGAGATGTATGGAGACACCTGCATTTCCTCCCCTCTCCTACTTCAGATTTTGAGCAGGAGGAAAACTAAGATGGTCTTTCTCAACCAGGTCTCCGCTTCTGGGTTGAGCAGCAACAAAGATAGGAGCTGAGGTTTGGGCCAACTTTGTTTCTGTCTGATCACTAAGCCCTTTTGCTTTACATAGGGCCTTCCAGACAGTCTCCCAGAAACAGAAGGAAGAGTGCTCTTATTTTCCAATAGAGATGAGTTAAAAACTGTCTGGAATTACTATTCATGAGCTTCATCTCTGGGGTGGTCAGCTGATAGTGTGATCTGATTTGCTGGCCAGCAGCATTCACAGCAAACATCTGGGAAAATGCTTTGTGGGCTGGTTCTGCTATGCTGTCCACACTTCAGTCACCCCTGCTCTGCTGCCTTAGGAGTAGGAACTATTATGTCTCAACTAAGAGTACCTTGAGGAATGGATCTGTCAAAACATTATCTTTAAGAATTAAGTTTATTTTTCGTCTTTGAACATCCAGTTGCTGCTAGAGACATATTTCTGTTGTCTCTTGCCTTGCACACAGTTTAGAACACCAGACATTTTTCCAAGAAACTGCATGAAAACCTATGTTTTCTTTTTTTATTTTTTTTTCATAAAGTTAATTACCATCTCCTTAAACTGCTTTATATCCATCGCCTGAGTGAGAACATGCTGCAGCTGGAAATTTGAAAAAGGTAATTTAGCTGAAACATTTGTTGATAGGTGTTTGGGGATTTTTTTGTGATACTTAATACTCAATATATAACAAATAAGATGCCACCTTATCATATGAAACTGCCAGAAGCGAAAGTGCATAGAGAAATAAGAAACAGAGTTGTAGTCAGTGAATCATCTCTTTGTCAGACACTAAATTAATTGTTAAAATCTTTTACAGACTGCTCAAGGTGTCTAGCTATGTATATTTGTTTCCTTCAGGGTGATTCAAGGAAACTCATTGCTACTACCGTTATAATTGCCCCTTAATGGAAAGAAAAAAAAAAAAAACAACAGGAGGAAAAGGAAAAATGAAAGGAAAATTAAAAAAGAAATAATATAGGAGAGCAAGCAACTTAAAAGCCTTTGGCTTTCTGTTAATGAGAAGAGATTAATCTTGCATCAAGGAATTAACACATTGATGGGGCACACTCTACAGCTAAATCCTAAAGAATATATTATTAGTACAGAAAAAAATCCTGTTATAGTTCCCAGTGATCTGCACAATTAAGGCAACAACATTCATGCATTTTCTCCTGTGCTGGCAGAGAATGCTGCATGAGTCGCTTCATTAGTATGCATTGTTGTATGAACTGATTCCCTTGTGTAGCTCTAGACTGTCACTGGCAGCCAGAGGAGGTCTGGAACATCATACAAGTATGGGTCACAGAATGATTTTTAATTAAATGTGGCAAATAACAAGAAATCTAAGTTTCTTTTGGAAGTAATATCATTCAATTGACAATGCAATGACATTTTAATTCAAATTTCAAAATATTTTGCCTAGCAATTAATATTTTCAATCGGCTGAAATATGTATTAAAGCAATATAGCTATATTTAGTTCTATCTGAATTTTTATTTTTAGAGATTCATTTTCCAATAAACCAAAAAGTCTTTGATTTCACAATATTTGTGATACTTTTAAGTGAACTTTTTTGAGAACTGTATGTCCTGTGCATGCCCGTGTCTATTTATTCTGCTTCTAAAATCATCCTTCCTGAGTTAGTCTTTTGATTCATTCCTGTGGCAGTTGTTTCTGAGAATTTGTTAACAAATATAAATATGAGTCATGTAGAAAAGAACAAGAATCCATATGGCATGTAAAATTTTGAGTAACAATTCTTGCAGGCATATTTTAGCACTTAACGCTGTTGCAATGTGCTGACTGTTACTTTTAATCAGCATTTCAGAACTTTTCTAACCTAAGCCAGGGAGAAGTTCATGTTGTGAACCCCTGCCCTTAGGACTTTTGTTCAGGTATGCATACATAATTATGCAAATATATATATATATTTACCTACACATAAGTAAAGGGAAAGAATTTTAAAGGACTTCCTTATCCCTATGCAAATTCACTATGGAACTCTTCTTTTGTCATTATATTTCAGCAGGAGAAGTCATAAGGTCTCGGAGTGACTTCTTTGCAATTTAAAATGAATCACGTACCTTTAAGAACTGAGGCATAATCACACCTTTAACTTTTCTGCTTTCATCACATTGATTTTCCAGATAGAAATTGATTATGTAAATCAACTACTTCAGCTTATTGGTTCATATCAGTATTTTTATTTAATTACTCCTTGCAGCATTTAAAGGAACATTTTATGAATCTGCAGTGAAAACTGTACCTCTATCATCCTTAATTTTCCACACAAGCAGCGTTGCTGAAGCACAGTAAAGCACCGCTTCCTATGACTAATTTTTCACGTGGAAATGTGTCCTACTGAGGTTATGCATCTACACTCTGAGATAGATACAACCAATGTCAAGAATTCCACTACAGTGTGCTCTGTCAATTGGTATCTGTCAATCTGTCAGCTGAAACTTGAAACATGACTGAATGTGCTCCGTGGTGTGGATCTGTAAAACACATTAGCAATAGTTTACATTCAGTATTTGCAGCATTCTCAGTCATTACAGTGTGTGTTGTTGAATGTATATTAAGAATAATGTGTTGTGCTCAGCTAACTTTTAACTTTTGACACTTCTCCCATCCCAAAAAACTTTCTAAAAGCGGCTGCCTTTTCTTTCCTTGACACAGTATAAAATACAAAATGCCACAACCTATCTTCACAAAATGTTACAAGTTTGATTTAGGGTCCCAAAAGCTACACGCACTCTGTGTTGCTCAGGGGGGTTTGTAAGAAGAACACCCAGCCTTTAGCAGGAGGTTGTCACCTTAATTTACTACCATCTGAAGACCACATGGTAGTTTATGCAAATCGTGTCGGTGGCTTCAGACCTGCTCCCGGGAGGCAGATACCTGCATCACAAAACTGCCTCAACAGTTGTTACTGGGCGTGTTTGATGAACTTCTTGCATGTACAGAGCATAGAAAAGTGATATTCTGTGAGCAGTTCTGAAAGGGAATGGCTTTGACATCCTTCTGGAAGTGATCCCATCAAAGTGGAATTGAGACACATTTAAGATTAACACGGGGAGCCCCCATTCCCCTGTACTTCTCTGACCCCCTTCAGGGGTGGGTAGTCATTTTGTTTCCTGCAGCTGACAGTCCACACTTTTAAGTACATCTATTTTGGTAAGAAAAAGGAAGACGCTGACAATGTGCTCGAGTGCTTGGATGCTCATTGTCTGTGCTTCTCGATCCCTCACCCTTCAGTGGACTCCCTCGGTAACCTTTGTCCAGGTCAAATCTGCTTTTGGGATGGTGGGGAGCTGGGCTAGTTCAAAGCAGAAGGCATTTGATGTCTCTGTTGCACACATCCGTGTGACCAGAAATCAAGCTGTAGTGGTTAAAACAAAGAGCCATGGGCACCTCAATGACACTCTTCTAAATGCACTTTTCCTATTTCTCTGTAATCTTTTTCAGAGACTGCCACTGCTTTTTGCATGGATACCATGTTCTAAGTTCCATAGAGGTTCTAAGTTCCCTCAGTCTTCTTAGTGCCAATAAATATGATTATCAATCTGTCCAATAGGATGAAAATATAACAGCAGCTGCCTAATGCTTTGGAGACTTCTTCCTCTTCCCTCCCACATGCACTTTAGGTCACTCCAGAGCTGGGACTAAGCTTGACTTCTCTTCCCAGTGCTCACAATTTTGATACCTTGCTTTAACTCTGAAATTTTCACTGTTCTGCTTGGCTAATGTTAATTTTTCAATTTCCAGCCTCCTGTCATTCCTTTATTTCTGGGCTCTGTTAATATATTTTTCATTCCAGCATGGAATTCCACCCCACTCTAGGGTTTTTCTGGTGGGCTCAAACATGTGTGACTTGTAGCATTTTTTTGTCTACATTAAGTCCTCATAATTTCTAGGCACGTGACAGCTGTTATTAATAAGAGATTTTTTCTCTTGTGCTATTTTGAATATCAAATAATCACAGAATTACAGATTCACGGAGAGTTTGGGCTTGAAATGGACCTTTATAATCATCTAGTTCCAACCTCCCACCCATGGACCAGGACTCCTCTCGCTAGACCGTGTTGCTTGAAGCCCATCCAACCTTACTTTGAACACTTCCAGGGATGCGGAATCCACAACTTATCTGGACAATCTATTCCAGTGTTTCACTACCCTCACAGTAAAGGATTTCTTCCTACTATTTAATATAAATCTGTCTTCTTTCAGTTTAAAGCCTCTCCTCCTTTCATTGCATGCATTTGTGGAAAGACCCCGCTCTCTTGTGGCTCCTTGAGGTGGTGGAAAGAGCTGTAAAATCTCGTCAGGGCCTTCTCACCTCCAAGCTGAATAACCCCAGCTCTCTCAGCCTGTCTTCATAGGAGACATGTTCCAGTCCTCTGGTTATCTTTACAGCCCTCCTCTTGGACCCAATGAGTCCATGCCCTTCTTCTGTTGGTGGCCCCAGAGTCCAGATTTCTTGCATCATCATGGTCTATTTGTAGCATTTTCTTGTATAGCTTCTCCCTTAGATCCAGAAATTAGACGTCGAGCTTTGGTCCCCCAAATTGTGTCTTCAGGACACTTAAGAGGAGGAACTTCACTGTTCCTCCTCGCTGGAACAGTTCCCTTCTGCAGGTTTTATGCTCAGTTGCAAGGGACTTTGCTCTACTTTGTGCTTGATTGGTATAACTAGGCAAAATAGCATCCTTTGTTATAGTCCTTGCTTAAGGATTTCCCTGACCTGCAGGACTCCATCTTAATGCTCTGGTTTATAGTAAAGATCATTGTGCAATACTTTCTAGATTGTAGTTCAAACTGAAGTGTTCTTTGGAATACACTGACTAAACAATGAAAAGACTCCAGTTCTTGGTGACATAGATGTATCATTTGCTGTGTTCAGCTTTGAAAATGAGCCCACTGGACTGATTGGTTTTGTGATATGAATCTTCCCCAGTTAAATGACTCCTAGCCAAAGAAGATGTTATATTGACTACCAAAGTGTGAGTTTTTAGTTTGCTGAATTATCTTGTGAATGAGAATTAGGGGTGAAAATTGAGTAGCAATGTCCAAGAACTGTAACAGTTGATTATTTTGAAATACACGATGAATGACCATAACCAGTGAAAATGTGTGTAACATTTGTGAACTTTGACTACTATGTAGTTCAGAGTTATGATACTAATTAAAAAAAAAAATGGACCATGCTCTCTTATTTTAAAACAACTTCATTTCCACCCTTCAAACAACTTTAATGACTAATAACATACACAATGAAAGAAAAATAGCATTTGGAGTGGTAAGCTGATGGTGGTTGTGGTAACTCTGGTTCTGGATATAATTTATGACATTTCCTTGGCCTCAAGATGAGAAGTGTCCAATGAAGTCTCTGTGGGAACGAGTTGATTCTCTACCTAACTTATTAACTACAAGAAAAAGATGTTGTAATGTCCTGCTTCTGGGGATCAGTCTGAGATCCAGTAATTAAATAAATACGTATGTATACTGTATAGAATCTCACTAGGACATTGAACCAAGTTAGGTCTTGCAGGAAAAAATGGCACACGTAACGTGGTAGTTTCTTCCTGTGACACTGGAACTGTGTTGTTTCCACTTCTCTTAGTTTTCTAACTGTGATGAGCCACCATCTGTCATGCTGTCCTTGGTGAGTGTCTACCCAGTGGTCCTCAGTTTTTAATGAAAATGAATGTATAGCTAATCTGAGAGGTACCTATCAAGCTCTAACACTTTTTGTTGTTGTTGTTGTTGTTTATATAAATTTATTGATATTGGCCTTGGGTCTTTTTGATTTATCTAAGTCTGTCTCAACAGACAAATTGACCATTTAAGCACCTTCACTCCAAAAATTACCTCATCACTTGGGAAATCTTGAGGCAAAATCCTTGCTGTAAGTGGCATGCAGGGGACAGTGGAAAGAGCTCTGCAAGTCCCATGAAAAATGTTAACAAAGCTACATAAACATGGTCACGTAGCCTTGAGAAATACACTATGTTAAAGAAGTTAGAAGTAATGTGTTGTCAACAGCACAGCTTTAGGTACATATGGAGACTTTCTAAATTTAGTAGGGTAAAGATGAAACAGGAATGCTCAGGCTTGCGAGAACTTTTGTGTTTATCGCTTTGCTACTAGGAAGCTTCACATACTTTCTCCAACTTTTCGTCTGGTCCAACCTATCTGCTCAAGCAGAGCCACCTAGCACCAGTACCCCAGGGCCATGTCCAGGCAGATATTGAAGGTCTCTAATGATGAAGAGACTCCCTGACCTCCCTGGGCAATCTGTTGGGGTACCTATCTCTTACCTTCTCTGAGTTTGCGATCTGTAATAACACAACATGCCTTTTTTTTTTTTTTTTTTTTTTTTTTTTTTTTTTTTTTCTGCTTGCTGCACTGCACTCTGGTTAAGCTGTTTGTACTGGGACTTTTAAAAAACTGTTTAAAATGAGACAGTAGTTGGGACATATCTATGAATATGTGACTTGCAATGAATTAGAGAAACTATGGGAGTGAGAGATGATACATATGGAGACATCAGCCAGATAAAAGTTGAATGTGCAATGTTTAAATTTTTGTGGTACTTCTGAGAAATGTCACATCTGACTCTTATTTGGCTGTTTCTAAACCACTAGCTCCTTTCTTTGACTAGTTAGGAACATATCCTTTTCAATTTTTTTTTTTAAATTTTTTTTTCCGTTTCAATTCATCATGGCCCGCTGCAGTTTTCAGTTTTTTAGGAAAGTTCTGTTATCTCTCCCACTGTGGTAGTATCAGAGGTTTATTTGTAAATTCTATTGCCTCATTTTCAATTAAGTAACACTACTTCAGAGTTATCTTAACACTAAGTGGAGGTAAAATTCGATGCACATACCTTTAGGTCCTTAGCTTTTAATTAGCATCCCATTTCAAATTGTTCTGCCTTTCTTACAGGTGAATTGTATTGTGGCTTGTCGAGTCAATCATTAAGAGGTTCTAGATTATTAAGCTCTTGTTTCTCACTTTATGAGATGTCGGATTTCATGGCTGGAGGGCAAGTGACAGATAGATTTAACTCAGTTTAAATCATAGCATCACATGAGTTACTACATATATCCAATATGTTATCTTTTCTGATAATATCAGTTCCCTGTCAATCATTTTTGTTATCTCCTAAGTGTCTGGTTTTTTTATGACATGGTAAGTTAGCTACCTTTAAAAGATATATTGATCCATTACACTAACTAGTTTGAACAACTCACACTAACCTTAACTATATTGTAATTTTCTTGTGCAGGGTTGATCCATTAGCAGTCTTAGGAACTCTGTAAACCCTATCCTCAAACTAGATCCATGCAGTGACTTTTCTTTTTTATGTTTTGAGCAATAGAAGGTAATCCCTCCTACAAAACACATGTAAGGAAAAGAAAAAGTAATAAATTTGTTTCTGTACATGCTTCATAAGTGAGGTCAGATTCTATCTGCATTCTTCATCAGTGGAACTTTGCAAGCACCATTGTGAGCACTGTTGTGCTGTGTTATCAATTGTTATGACTCCCTGTTATAACTAACATTGTCATAACAATACCATTAACCTCTTCTACACAAAATTAGATAGACTACTAAGAAAAAAAATATTTTTTCTTCGGAAAACTTGCTTTATCAAAAACGATTAGCTGTCTTATAAACCTTGTGAAGGTATAGATATAACATTACTGTATGACTCTGATCTGCATGCTTTCTTAATGAGCCACCAATTTTATTATTCTTTCATCAAATGCCTCTCTGGAAATTGCTGCCATCGCTCTGTCCTGTGGCTAGTATTTTGAACTAGGAAAAAAGGGAAAGAAAAATATTAAGAAAATGAGGTCTCTGAAGAGATTTTTGTTTGCTAGGATGTCCATAGATATGTTATTCCTTTCCTTTCATATACCTATCTCTAGGCACTGGAGATACCATGTATTTATCAGAATGGTGATTCCACTTGGTAGTGCCAAGTTTCAATGATGTCAGATGTATACAGTTGAAGAGTAAGAAATGTGAGTTTATGAGCTATATAATAGGGAGGTAGGGTTTGAATTTGTAACAAGATGCTAGAAAGGGAGAAATCTTTCTGACTCAGTCTGACATGAAGTAAGGGGGGCATTAGCAGGGGTAGTTGTAGTGTTACTGAGTAGTAAAAGAAGATATTAAAGAGGAAAGAGGGCTCCTGTCAAAAGAAAAAGGAGAAACTATGCTCAGGAAAAAGCTCACATGAGGATTTATATTTCAATCATTTAAGTTAGCCATAAGGCAAAACACAGGAATTCTGTGAAATTTTGGTTTGTTTCCATGTAGAAACAGGTTTAAAGTAACATCTGCTTAGAGCTACGCAGGAAGTGTGTGGCTTAGTAAGAAAAAAGTTTATATTTTTGGCCAAAAGCATGTAAAAACAATCAAACATTTCAACATGAAATGCAGGAATGCCTATGGACTAATATTTGAAGATTCATTTGCACAGAAATTTGCAGAATACACTCACAGTCCAATGGACAGATGAATAACAAACGGCCCTGCTCCTCTCTGTAGAGATTTTCAGCATATTAGGGTTTATTTTTAAAATGTTCCTTCTGTACATGGGCTAATTCTTTATAATACTCTCTTGGACATTAAAAAGAAAATAAGGTAGGTCCTGAAATTTATCTTAACAAGTACATGGATGACCTTTTCTTTTTGTGGTTTTTCTCATCAACTAAGAGAGAAACAAAACTCTGTATAGCGAGTACAGTACTAAAACACGGGCATCTAATGATAATATTGGGGAGATGCTGTAGAATGAGCAAATGGGGCCATCTCTGTGTTAAAAGGCCAGCACTTACCCACTAATTAAGAATTGTTTTTCCATACAGAGGTATCTGCAGAAATATCCTTTCAGGAGCATTTGGCTAAAACTGAGTAAAGTCTATGAAAAATGTTAACAGAATCAGAAAAAAAATTGGCAGATTTAACACGGAAGTTTCTGCTTTCAGTAGGATTGGCTGTGTACTCAACTATCCATGTCCCAGAGGATTTTGCAGAATTTTTCAGCTGTCTGTAGCTTGCATAACTTCCAGCTGCTGCAGAGATCAAAGGTTGGAAAGGAAGGACAATATGTAGATGTGTCATGCTAGACTTTGTGGTCCTAAATTCTACAGCGATGCATCAGTATATGTTTATAATTTGTGGCAGATGCACCAACTAATTACTGGCTGAGTGCCCAAATTTTAGAATAAATAAGTACTTCCTAAAGCTAATATAATTTATATATGAATTCATATATAATAAAATAG
>WAAE01023451.1:0-27269 GCA_013400495.1 Nicator chloris | reverse complement strand
TGATAAACAATCAACTATCATCAAGAGAATTACCTTAAACATCTGCATTAACATTTTATCTTTCCGTTAAAACAAAATAAGTCACATTTCTGCTACAGTAAGGAAGTTTTTCTTTTCTTTATATGTCTGAATGGGTAAAAATTTTAAGTGTTTTGATTTATACCAGTTTATGCTTCAGCTTCCTTGTTTGAACATTCATACATCTCAGAGCTAAACATGCTCCTTTGAATCATGCAGTTTGCTCCCCTGCTTAGCTGAGGCCAGTACCTTCATCAGTTATTTCATACAGGGAGCCTGATAATTAGACTACCTGCATAAAATTCATAAGAGTGGATGGTTTTTTCACTGAATTTTGGAACATTAATAACTTGACATTAATAATTCTAATTTGCTGCAGAAATTTCAGCCAAGGTCATGTGTGCCATGCCAAAGTCTAGTATTTGGAGATTCTGAATAGAATCTAATATCAGAATAATATTAGAATCGTACTGAATTATAACTTTTTGTTTTTCAAAATTTGTAATGGACAATATTAATTTATATTAAGTAAATACAGTAAAGGCACTTCAAAAAGGATATTATCACACCAATTGAAAGCATATTAATAATTTTACCCTCTTTTTGCTGAACTGAGTTTAACTCATTCTCAAGCTAGGTCTTTTAGATCTGTAGGTCTCAATAAACCTACAGATTAATCCTAAGTGGATCCTCTTTGGATCAAGAAAGGTTTACCACATTCCAAACCAAGTCAGTTCTGCCTGTTAGTAGGTGCTGCTACTGTGTGACTGTGGTCCAGCAATGACACACACATAAAGTCAGAATGAGAAAATTGATGACTAATTGAAAAGAAGATGAAAATATTGAACTGAACAGAGAATATTTCAAAAGATTTGAAGTATTTTCTTCTCAGATATTGTTTCCTCCTGATCTTCATTGTGGTTTTTTTTTCCAGCTATATCTGATATGGTGGAAGATGTTGTCATCACCAGTGTAACTGTCCTAAACTGCTCAGAAGTGCTAGTAAATATTTGTCTAATATGTTGTATTCTTATGCTGTAAATGTCACATGGATTTGGTAAAATGCACGTTAATACTAATTTAAAATATCTGTCCTTTCAAACAATGTCTTTTCTCTTAACAACTATTCAAAAAATCCAACTTAATTCATGCTATGTAGCAGTGGTATGCCAAAACAAGAAGACATTTTGTTCTTGGAGAATAGAAGGTGTTCTAAATATGTGCCTTCTTTTAAAAAATGCTCATCCAAGATTTATTATATAGGTTAACCTAATCCTCATCTTGTGTTCATGATATTTTCACTCTTTCTCATTCACAAAGTTTCAATGCTCTGTGAATTAGTGATGGTTACTTGCCAATTTTCCATCCCATTCCAGTGGGATGACTACACTTTGTTTTTCAGGAGAAAAATAATATTTCTGAGATGATTTCCAAACCAATAGCAATATTTTTCTGAGATCTGGTGCACTTTCCCAGAATTTTGTGGTATTTTGGGAGTCTGAACACAGATCACCAGATGGATCACACCTTCTGCTTTATATTTAACCAAAAGTAATGCAGTTTTTGTTTTTGAAAAAAAGTTGCTCTGTGCTAGAACTAAAGAAGAGGACATGGTAGCAAGTGGGAGATTATTTTCAAAATCTCATGCTGGAACTGAATCAAAGCAGTAACAAAGGTAAGATTGTATATTCATGTCTTTCCATGATTTTTTGTTCTCAATGGATCTCATGAAAAAAAAAAAAAAAAGAAGTTAAAATGCCTTTGGCTTGTAAAAGACAGACAATTAGAGAGGTTTGTCTTGCAGATAAATCGGGAAAGACCAGAGTAAAGCAAAATAGAGCTGTCTTTCTTATACTTCTGGTTTTGTTTTTGTTTTGTTGGGGTTTTTTGTTTGCGGTTTTTGGGCTTTCTTTAATAATAAATAAAAATGAGTTATGAATTATAGTGACTAAAGTAAAAATCTTTGGGGAAAATACAAGGCAAGAATTCATTGCTCAGCTGGTGTCCTGGAAGAAATTTCTCTGACTGGCCCTTTTCTGTATTGGAACATGAATTTACGGTGATCCTGCTGAGCCTCTCACAGTTTTAGGCTGTCAAGTAAGTGAAGAGAAATTCTTAAACATTGTTGGCTTCATTTTACAGAAATCTAAGAAGACACAATAATCCTTGCTCTTTGTGTGAAGGGAAAGTAATACTAAAAGAAGTCGTTTCCTCATCTGGGTTCCAATGCTTGTCTGGGGAAAATAGGCAGAACTACTGCCTCCAGGACCATGATAATCAACAAGACCATTTTCCTTAGCCTTCTCCTAAGTAAGAATGCTTCCCTTTAGTATCAATAGCAAAACGTTGTCTCACATTCTGCCATTCATTCCACAAGCATGAACCAGAGAGAAGAAAAAAATTTTGGATCCATTTCAGGTTCCTTTCAAATCTAGCTCAGGGTCAAAATGTAGCATAATGAAACAAAATCTTATGAGATGTTAATTTGTTAAAGAGCTTGCTCACTCCCTTGCTCTTGACTGAATCCTCCCCTGCTCAGTACTCCTCAGGTCCAGACATTTAAAAGAACACAGCTTGATTATCAGAAGGCTTAGAAAATCCTTAAAGAACCTTAAGGATGTTTTCCTCTTGCACTTAATGCTGTTTATACTGCGAGAAAATTTCAGCTTGTTCTTGTTGTTGTTGTTGTTTTAAGTTTATGGGGTTTGGTTGGTTGGTTTTTGCCATTTTTTGTTTCTTNGGTTTGGTTGGTTGGTTTTTGCCATTTTTTGTTTCTTTGTATTTTTGTTTGGTTTTGGTTTGTGTTTTGTTTTTTTTTTTTTTTTGCAGTTTTTTTGTTTTGTTTTGTTTTGTTTTTTGTTTTGGGGTTGGTTTTTTTTGTGTTGTTGGTTTGGGTTTTTTTTTTGCATAGCGGTGTTATACCTCTTTCTCTTCCTTCTAAGGGAAAAAATATGGTAAATTTCTGCTGTTGAAATAGTTTGATACCATAATTGTCATGCAGAACTAAATCTTTGTAATGATTTTCACTTCTGCCTACAGTATTATAGAGTGCTGTTAAAAAATATGTGGTTTTCTGAAATGTTTTATACAGGTTTCTCATGCACCTATGATTTTAACATATGATTGCAAGGGAAAATTGCATTAGCTCTGCAAAATATTGCAAAAATAACAAATGCTATTCTGAAAGCTCATTGACACTCACCCAGGCTTCAAGGGTGTGGAAGAGGCAGTTTAGGACAAAAAATTATTTCCAGAGTGAAAGCTGGAGTAATTCTGATTGTAAATACATTGTTCTTCCTGTCCAGGATCTTCTCAATAAGAAAAAGTGAGTTGAGATATAGTATCTAGCATTAGCCTGGGAGTGTGCTTTAGCATTGCAGTCTGATTCGTTTTTCCCTTCACGTTTATTTTAGACAAACCTGACAGATAACTGTTGGCAGCTTGAAAGTGGATTGACAGAGTTTGTACAATTTTTTATTTTTTTAATCTCATATATATTTGAGGTATATATATTTTTCCTGCTAATTTCTTTAATTTTCATATAAAATTATTAATCTTTGAGCTTGCTCATTTTCTCTTCTTGCTGTTATTGAATAGGATGTGGATTTTGGGACCTGATACTAGCGTAGTGAGTGGAAAGCAAATTATAGGAAGGCCATGTGAATGGAAGACGTTTCTCAGAAAAAATATTTTTAACCTTTCTATCTTGGCCTTTCTCCTCCAGATAGGAGGAGAGGAAGGAGAGGAAAAAAAACCCCATCAGATACTCTTTTTTTTAAAAGAATGTATCAAAAATATTAAATGTATTAAAATAATTGTTCCTTATAGTTGCAGAATCATTATAGGCAAGGTCTGGAATTTAGGCTATCACTGAAGAACAACAGAATAGTAGGAGTTGTAATCTGCTATTGCTATTACTAACACTTGAAATATCTACTCTTCTGGTAATAATAGCTCTCTGCCATGCAGCAAAATATGAAATATCTGTAAGAAATCTCCAAAGTGGTGCCTTAAGAACTTAAGGCATCAAAGGTAGGAGATGAAATAACTGCTAGTTACCTTGTAGTTCTAATGTTAGTTTATATCTCCATAATAATATTAAAGTACTAACATGAATTACTGATAAAGTAGGAATTTGGCAGTTATTCTATTGGGATTCCTGCTATATTGATGAAGTTGAAAAATGATTATTTCAATTCTGCCTACTTAGTCACCATTAGGACCTCTCTTGGTGAAAGTGACTTTCTGTAAAACACTCATAATCCAAATACATTCCTCTCTTTACTGATAACTCCAATACAAAATGCTTGGGAAATCCGTGGTGGATTAAATATTTACTTCTGTTTAGGAGCTGAAGCAAGTGCTCATGGGTTACAGCTCAAAATGTGACTTAAAGCTTGGAGAATACACATGCTTTGTGAGAGTCTGTAATAGACCAGAAATATCCATAAACCAACCCTGCAAGAAGTAATGTTGTCTATATATGTCTCCTGCCTTGTAGGCTTTATTTCCCATTCTGGTAAGTTAATATTTCTAAGACTGAAATGAAACGGTTTGTGCTAGAAAATATGTAAACTTTTATAATTCATACCTGCAATTCTGCCCTGCCTATAAGATGATTTTCAACTTTTTTGTCTTCTTTTTATTTCCCAAAAGACCTTATATTCTATATTTCCCTGTGAGGCCTTCCTATTTGTATCACCTCAGGATATTCTTGCCCCATATCAATTGGATTTGTATATTATGTAGGTCCAGGGAAAAATATTTTTTACACACAGCATTTCAAACCTTTTGGCTGGGCTGCAGGGGAGATTCATATCAGCAAAGTACAAATATGCCAGGGCAAACTTTTCTTATGTAGAATACAATTGCTCTGAGGCAAATGAATGCATAATGTCTGAGATATGCTGACATACCTGAATATAAAAGAAGGCGAGGATGAATGAAAAACCCTTTGATAAATATGGAAAATAATTACTGAACTTGCTACAGTGTGGTGTACTGTGGATATTAGTAATTTTGTGATACAATGCCTTTTAGATAGTGCATTTTTATTCTATCTGTTGTATTATCTGACCTCTTTACATATAAATTACTGGAGATTTTTTTTATTTTGAATTTTGTTATTATGAATTAAACCACTTCACTATCTAATTACTCTTTCTAGTTCATATCTATTGCTTATTATTCCATATTTTTACTGGAACTTTTCAGAAAAAAAATCATAAAATTATATGCAATAATTTGAAATAGTGAGCAGACAAGTCAAATAAGAATAACTTTGCTTTCTAGGAGAAACAAAATCTTATTCACGATCCTCTCAGTTGCCCTATAATCACTATGATCATTCTTCCTCAGAAAACATGGAAGGCAGAAAAAAACAGCTGTGTGTGAACTTTCTTCTTCCTGAATGTAAGAATAACTTTAATTTGAACATAAGCACTTTCTTTTTACACATCAATGGAGAATATTTATTAATCATTCAGTATCCTGTAAAAATAAGGTACAGATAGTATCATTGTCTGATTTGGGCATGAAGAAATAGTGGATATTACAACAAAAGAATAATTTCACTCCTGTTCCAACAGCAGAGTTGCTCTGTCAACTCATAGAGTTTGCGTTAATAAAATCTTCCTGCCTTAAATTTATGCTTTCTCATTGTTTTGAGGAACTCAATAATCATTATATTGCTATGTAATATTTCTAGCTGGTATTTTTGGTATGTGAATTATATTAATGCATTCATAAATTTTAATGGCAGGAGTAATTGCTGTTAGGAAATTTAACCTGATTCGCATAGAGAATAAGTTTTTGACATACATTCCACCACCAGAATTGTAATTTTCATGACATAGAACTTGTCTTTTTTGAAAAATACTCAATTTTTTTCAGATATTTCAAATTATGTATCATTCTTCATGCACCTTGCTATGTTATCTCTTCAGGCAAGATTTAGAATTAAATGCCAGGCATTACTTATATCTATACTTATGGTCATGAAGTACTATTCTTGTATGGAAGCCTGATGTACATTTGCATATGTTGGTAGAAGACGGTTTTGTATCTCCTTCTTGTAATCTCCTGTAATTATTTTTCCATAGCTTGTCATGAATTTCCTACTCTTTACCTCACAGTTGTAACAAAGTTCAGCAAATTACAGAGGCATTATATTCAAGATAACTGGAGTAGTTTTTGTGCTTGGGATGTTGGACTGAAAGCAGCAGTACTTCCAAACACATTGGAACACGAACTTTCTCATTGTCATTGCTGCCTAGGTGAGGTGCCTTTTATGCAGTGGCATTTGACAAGTACTTGCTGTGCAGCACTAAAAAATGCAATTTTGCATTCTTCATGGAGACAACATTAGATGCATATTTTCATCAAACTGTTTTTTTGCAGTGTTTTTATCCATTGGATTGGAAAAACCCATGGGACATTTTGGCCTCTGAAAAATTTGGGGTTTAAACAAAGCAATATTGAGAGCTACTAAACATCATTTTTTGATAACTTTATACCATTCTTAAAACTTCTGGTGGTCTTAATACATTTATTTGAGAAATAAGGTAGGTGCTTAGTATAGACACACCACAGAGTTAATTTGATCCTTGGATCCTTGCTGCGTATGCATTTGCGAACTGTGTTTGTGAAATATTTTTACATCCAGTGGATTTCTGTATTAACATAATTTCCTGTAGAACTCAATTATGGAAGATGAGCTCCAGTAGTTAATGTCTAGCAGGCTTCTGAAGGTGATGGCTGTTGATAAACTACTCTTTGTCCTGGGACATTATATGAATGTTTCAATTTCCTTATTTACTTTCTTAATTCCCCACGTTTCTTAGTGTCTTCTTGTACTTAGCTTGCTTTCTTGAGACTGCCCCTACAATGGTTGTGTGTTCTCTTCTGACATGCATTTAAAAGTGAATTAAAAAATTTTAAGGCTCTCAACATGATCTAGTGCCCTTAAAAGATTTCTTAATAAAATTTGATGAGTTAGTTTCAGACAATCCAGTAAATGGCCTAATTTGATTAATATAATTTGCAGGGAAAGTGAACTAACAAAATTTATGATTACTCAATATCTTAATAGGAAGCTGTTGGAGACTATTGAAATTCTGGATGCCTGAGACAAAATGGAGGAAATAACCATGCATTAAGCCTTTTTGGTCTTGTTTGTTTTGGATTTTTTTAGATTTGGTTGGTTGGTTTTTGGTTTTTTGGTTTTTTTTCCTCAACAGACATATTGTGAAGCATTATTCTTTCTGGACACAGATCAGTTTGTAGAACTGTTCAGTTCTGGTCAGAGAGTTTACATCAGAAGACACTATCAAAGTTTAGGTATGCCATTTATGTGCAACGGTTTTTCTTCAGTGATGACACTCAGTTTTTTCTAACTTACGGTGTAGTATGATTCTGGTTTAGCAAAATCCACACAGGAAGATAACAATTTAACAGCAGTACTGTCCTAGGGTGACTTTATGATGCTTGTATCCCCAATTGTCTGCTCTGTTTGTGTTGGATATTATGTCCTGTACCTTTAAGGCTGGTTTCAAGAGCGAAGGAGCGCGCAGTTTGTTTTGAGAAGCTGCGGGAACTCCCACTCCTTCTTCTGGGACTGTGCTGTCTTCAGACAGAGAGGCGGAGAGGTTTTTTTCCTTTTTAATTGGTTTTTGGCTAGCTGAAGCAGAGAAGGTCCCTGGACAGACTCTTTGCCTTTTTCTTGGGACTGTTTACATCTGTCCTGGACTGAAAAGCCCAGAGAGGCACCAGGAGCTCGCACCTGCGGCCCACCGGGGCCTGGCCCCCTGAGAGAGACTGAGAGCCGAGCTACACCCACGGCAAGGACACTTTCATTCTGGCCATCCCTTTTGGAGCAGCAAGAGGTTTTATTGTTTCGTATTATTCAATTGTTGGTGCTTGTGGGATTTTGTTTGTTAAATAAATAGTTTTTTCCACTTTTCTCAGAGGAATTTTATTCTCGAACCAACTGAGCGGGGAGGGGCTGTTTTGAGCTTGCTTCCCAGAAGATCCTATTCGGAGGTTTCCTCCCAGATTTGCCCTAAACCAGGACCAGTACAGTGTTAACCCTCTATTTCAAGAGATTCCTTTGCTTTGAAAGAATTCAGTCTTATGGACAATATTTCTTTTTTCTCTTGGTTTCCTCAATCCACGTGTTAACATTCTGAAAACTTCAGATCACCACGCATACTGTATTAATATATATATAGGCTTTCATGAAGATAGAGAGACAATAAAAAAAAATAATTAACCCTTCCACAAGAAAAAAAGTATTCATTACACAGACTTACAGAGGGCTTTACCTAGAAGATTGAAATTTTTTTGACATCTCCCCTGAGAAAACATACTTCTTCATCCATCAGAAACCAATTGAAAATCTCACCTTGGACACAAACATGCTGAGATCTGAAAGAGTATCAGCATGGCTTATTTATCCTACAAATATGCCCTAATTGTCATGAGATTAGCTGACATATTTTCCTCTGACTCATTGTTTAGGACTGTCATAGATTCATGAAAGTATGCTTTTCCAGTAACTAAAATGAATGAGAAAAAAGTCTAGAATGAGACTCTCTCTACCCATATGTATTTCTTCTTCAATATACTAGACTGACATATTTTACCCATACATTGGTAAGTGCTGTACAGGTGTTACTGAGGTATTTATTTGAGAGGTTACACTAGTATAATTAGGACACTTCAGTGATTTTAAAGACATGTTTAAAATATATTCAGTCAGGTTAGTACCCAACGTACATTATACAAAATAGTGTAAGACCGACGAAAAGTGAAAAATCCACTTTGGTTGCCAAGCCACTGGACAATTATATGCTTCCATACTACTAAATACTTCAAAGTCTTGGAGTAATAGAGGCTTCCATTGTTCTACTGAAGCTATTAGAGAAAATACTATCAGTTCTGAAGTGTGCTAACACTAGCAGTATGAGCTTCTTCACAGGTCAAAATTCAGTCAAGCCTATGTCAAATCTACTTTTTTCCCTGCAAAAAAATTTTAGTACTTCTAGGTTGAGTTAACCAAGAGATCAGCAGAACAATGGTACTTCAAATAAGTTCTAAGTATATTCTGCAACACTGTCACAGATAAAAAACCCCAAAAGTCATAGTAAATATAGTTTTGTACAAAAGCAAGAAAATAGAATTACATCTTTTTCTCCCAAGAATATTCTACTGTGCCCAAAATCAGCTTTCAGATTTCCTCCTCAGGATCCAGATCTGTCAGAAAGTCTTCAAGGCATTTTCCTGGTACATGAACCCACAACATGAAAATCTGTTCCTCTGTATGTTGTCAATGCTGTATATCACTTTCTGTGACTTTTGGCTACAAAATTCCAAAGCTGCTAAAAATCAACAGATTGAAACATCATTGTTTTGAAGACTCAACTGACCTTGAAGGCCTAGCTTTTATATAAATTGCTAACGGCATCATATCATGGATCTCATTACTATTAGAAACATAAAAACAACTAGAGATCATTAAAAAGTTACACTGTAAAATATAGCAGTGCAAATGACAATGCAGAAGACAGGTTGATCAAGTCTATTCCATTAACAAATGCAGAGAAGGATGAATGTCCTGGGGATCTGTGTAAAGAAGTAATAAAATAAGATATTAAAGATTGAACTTTTAATTTTCCATTGATTTTAACTTTTCACTACCCTATCAAATTCAGATATAGGATATTCCTTTACTATACCTACTAACTTAAACTAACTTAAACTCTGAGAAAAAGTTAACCTTTTTATAGGCTATATGCCTCATATTATGGTATAAACTGTTCGTGGTAAAGAAAGATAAATGGAGATATACGGTATTAAGATATCTTGCCAAAACCTTAAAATGCTTAGAGTTAAGTAAAAATGCTAAGTTTAAAATATCATTCTAAAACTCTTGTCAGTTTTGCCACCAGCAACTATACTGTAATGGACAAAGACAACCCCAAAAGTAATGAATATCTTTTGGTAATTTCTCAAAATACTTCAATTGGTTTCCTCTTTGTGAAAAATAACAGGAATTTGAATTTATTTGGATTTATTTATTCTTATCTGAAGCAAATGAAATCTATTACTTTAACACATTTTTAAAATAACTACACAGGTAAGTTATATTTTAATCCTTGCATGCATTTTTGTTATGAATATTGTGGCTGTTTTCCTATTTTTTTCATTTTGATTTTTTTTCACATGTTGGATTTTTTTCAGACAGGAACAGAAAAAAAAATTGATGGCGGTAGGGGAAGAGCTGAGTTCTAAAATAGTACCCAAATGACCATCATAAGTAATATTAAAGTGGCATTCATTACAGATGAAATAAGTATTTTTCATGAGTATGTCAAGCAGTCTGGTGATGTCTTGCACAACAGGAATCTTACAAATAAGATTTGAGGTCACAGTGGAGTACACCTGCCATAGTTTTACATTCATTTCCTTTCAATATATCAAGTCCATCAATTTAGCTTTGAATGACCTTTTTGTAACTTTTCTAGCTACAGTCCACAATTCGTTTCTCCTCTAATTTCACTACTGAGCAGTATTCTCTGTATCATCTGTACCTGGTCCTGCCTTTAGCTCAGGAAAAGAAAAATGAATGCTTTTACCTTCCAGCTCTTCTATGCTGTCTTCTGGGTTTTTTCTTCAGCTTTGCCTTGCATTTTCTACACCAGTGTGTCCAGGCAACCTCCTCTGAAAACCAGGTTCATGTACTCACAGAAGATTTAGGGCTGAGGAAAAGTAGGAAAAGCAGTTATGATCAAGGGCGTTGTTTTCAAAATAACTTTTTATCATGCATTTCCCTTTGGTTATGTCTTTTTAAACATAGATTGTTCAGGTGTCTTGGGTAGTACAATAAACAAAAAAATTTACAATGTTCTTAACTGGCTCATGTAATGTTTTGTAATTCAAAAGCTAAGGGATTTTTTGTTGGTGGCTTTTGGTTTTTTTTCTTGGTGGGTTTTGTTTTTTTTTCTTGGAGCCATAGTGTGGAAATTGTTTCAGTGAGTTGTTTTAACGAACAATGATATAAATTTCATTTAATAATAAAAGTACTACTCAATTTTTGCTTTAAAGAGTAGCCGTTTATAGCAGATATTTATAGCTTCTGCTGAAAACTAAAGAATTATCATTATGACCTTTACTATCATTACTATATTAAAATTACAACAAGTTCTTCTCATCTCTTCGCCTGTTATGCTGCTTCTGCTTAAGACAAAGAAAAATAAAACATCAACCCTTCAGAGTGAGGGACAGTTGCTGAATACAAACAACATTGTAAGTTAGCTGTACTCACTACACTTATGAAGGTGAGCTTTGTCCTTATTACTTCCTTCTCTCATTTAAATATGTTTGGCAAAATAGACAAGACCAGTCTGAGAAATTAAATCTTAAGTTCTTAGCAGGTGAGATGATATAAATCTATAGGTGCTGGAGTAAGATTTGCAAAAGGTTTTCACAGCCGTGTCTGTATCTCTCATGTCTCAGGATGCTCATTTGTTCGGCAGATGCAACTTTTCCACTTTTCTATGTGATTCATAGTTAGCAAAGTGAGTATGGGATGTGCCATTATCCTGATTGATGTACTTCTGCTGGCCTACAGTGTGGAACCTTCTGGTCAATACCTTTCTTGTAGGAACTTGCAGAAGAAAATGAAGCAGTCTAAGACAAGACTCCAGCTCCTTGTTTTCACTTGCTTACAAAAAGGAACTGTTCTCTAAACTTCTGTAAAGAATGTGTCTTAGAATTCTTTTGGGGCTTTATAATGAACCAGTAGACAGAAACCTGCCATGAGCAGAACTCCTGTATGACACAGGAAGTGGATAGATACACTGAGTCCTAGATTCAGTTTTCAAGTAGATTTGGAACAAATTTTAACCTATAGTTACTTGTACACTTATTTAAAAGCTGTCATCCAAAACTATTAAATTTTCACTTGCAATGGATTTTGAGGGTAAATGTAATACAGGCTTAAACTGGACAAATACCAAAATGTTTTCCCTGTTGTTTTTTATTATTTCAGGAGTCCTCAGCTCCTGCAGCAGTGCTCCGGTGTGGGTGGTATGTCTCAGAGTCACCTGCAGGGTCACCTGCAGATAATACCAAAAGTACCCTCTCCATCTAACATTTTCATATTATCCCACAGTTTTCCAGGAACAAGCTTGATGTTAGCCCTTCCTCCTATCATATTTAGTTCAAAGCTCTGCCAATAAATCTCGCTAATTCCTTTCTCTCTGAGATGATGTCTGATGTCTGATGCCAGCATTCCTAACCCTACATAGGCCATATAATTGTCAAAACACCAAAATTTTGTTGTTGACACCAGCTGTGAAGACACGTATTCATAGACTCAGCCCATCTGCTTCTTTCAATGCTGCTGCTTTCAACTGGAAATATAGACCAGAAAATAGCTTGTGCCCAAGATTCCCATACCAAATGTCCAAAGGCCCTGAAATTCTTCTGATTGCCCCCAGACTATGTGTTGCCGCTTCCTTGCACCCTACATTGACGATCAGTAATAGGCAGTAATCCATCAGCCACACCAGGCTTGGAAGTGTCCTGGTGAGGTCCTTAACACAGGGAGGCAGCAGACCTTCCTATGGGTTGGGCCCAGTTGGTATATCAGGCCCTCTGTTCCCTTTAGAAGGAAATCTCCCACAACTAAGCCCCATCTTTTCTTCTTCTTGTAAGCAGCTGTAATATAGTGAATTGGTGTCACTGAATGTGGTGATGCTTCTGGTGTGACTGGACATCCATCCACTTCATCCTGAGGCTGGTCTTCTACATACACAGCCTCAGACCTGTTGAGCAGGGGCACCTGGAGGAGTGAGGAAGATGAATAAACATTTTGCTTGTCTCTCAGAATATGGGCTAAGCTGCATTTGCTTCTTGCTTTACAACTGATACGTCCTTGCTGGGGGATGGATAGAGGATGGCCCTGATCTTGAATTACTTCTGGTAGCTGCATTTCTCTTGGGGAGGACAGAGCATGATTCCACACATGTACACAGAGTATCCACTACACTGTGGTTCACACCAGTCCACATTCTCTTAAATAACACAAAAAAATGGTGATGCATCTCTCACAGTGACACTTTGGGTAGGTAGGATAAGCTGAAGAGTACTTCAGCTGTCTCAGTGAATAGATTTTTTTCCTGTCAGAACATGGGAAGATGTTCAAGAGTATTCACCTGACATGCAACTTCCTTTAGCCATGTCCAACTTAGCTTAGCTCTGAGCTAAAACAATGACTGGCATGAAAGAATATTTGCTCACTCTATAGTTTGAAAGAATAATAAGACTTCTCTGACTTTATATTTCTACATCAGAAGATGGGGAAATTTTAACAGAATGTTAATATATAAAAGTGGAAAAAAATTATCTCACGTTGCTATTACAATATTATAATCCAGAAAATGCCTACCAGACCAACAGATCTAGCTTTGCAGTAGAAATTCTTGTAATCACCTAATCAGTTATTTTCCAAAGGTAAACAATAGCTAGCTAATGTTATATATAGACAGATGCCTGGAAAACAGGTTGTGCTGTGCCAAGGGCCTAGACGGGATGAATATGTGCTTCAAAACAGACATTTATAAAGGCCAGTGATTGGACTTGACAATGCTTGTGCATCTCTCTCAACTCAGGATATTCCATGGTTCTATGAATGATGAGAATTTACAATGACAGATGGTCATTCAAAGATCTGAGAATACAGTCTATGTTTAACAGTAAAATTAAATGTTTGCACAAGAGTGAAATCAAAGAGGTTGCAAAGAGGTTCTTCCAGGGAGAACTTCACAGAAAATTAAAAACTGAAACAAAAAGTGGCATAGGGTGAGAGGGGTTTTCAATAAGAACTTAATGGAAGCTTAGCTCTTAAAGACCACAACTGTGCCCCACTATCAGCTTTACCTCTTCTGATTTCACTAATAAACCACTGCCATTCCTCAGCCAAATAAACTTTCAGGATCTCCTCATTCATATTCACGACCATGAAAGATTTTATCAGGTATTTTTAATGACTTATTCTGCTACATTTAGCTCTCATATTCTGATATACTGGAAAAATGGCAATCTAGAATTTGTTTTACATCAGTTTTTCCTGATGAATATTCCTCAGACCTGTTCTCATTTATATCAATGGATCAGAACGTAGACAGTACTGAAAACAAATTGTGGAAGTCTTATAATGTGAAATGATATTTTATAAGTGATGTCTGTTTACTGGTGACTGAGTCTAATCTTCTTTAGGCCTCACCTCTGCTCCAGATCTGGGATTGTGTTTAAAGAATTACTAGTATATTAATTTTCCTACAAACCGATGTCAAATGCTCCCACTATGTCACTGGTTTTAACTTGGCATATATCTTTTATTTTTATTTGCCAAACTGTGACATCTCAGTACAGCCAATGATTTTTCAAGAATGCTAAATGACAGACAAAATCTTGCCCATAAATCTGGTCATTTTAGTATGACATCATAAATTTGTTTAGACACTTAGTATGTGAACAAATTGAGATATTTTACCCTCTGCAATATTAAAATAGAAATAAATTTTATTCTGATATCTAAGCCATCAAGCAGTCAAATTACAATAGCACAAACAGTTTAGTTAACAGCTTTGGCTCCACCAGTTACAAACATATGAACGTCACAGAAGCTGCCCTGCAGTGAATGACAATGCTAAATAATCATTGTCATTGTTAAATTTATCATGCATGAAAGTTCAGTTTGAAACTTGGAATTCTGTAATACTTTACTCAGCTTCCTATATCACAACACTTATATTCTGCCAGAACTACCCAGTTTTCAATAGGGCACTATGCTGGATATTTTGAGTTTGTTAAATGTTGTTAAATGTATTGTATATATTTTATTGTTCATGTTCTGAAGTAAAGTAAAAATTATACGTCTTTAGCAGGATTAACAGAATTTGCACAATTTTTATTTATGTTGTCATATTTACGCCTATAAGAGAGGTTAAAATTAATTATATAATGTCCATGCTTTTCTTATTTTGTTAAACATATTAAGCCAAAAAAATAAAATATCTTAATTATGGAGTACAATGCAGGAGAGCTAGCTGAGTGCCTTATAAGACCTTGCTTAATAAATGGCAGAAGTAGACAAGTGTTTGGTAAAGCGTGTATCAGATGTTCTTAATTTAATTTTCTTCATCTGTGTCTTCAACCTATTCTTTCTAGCTTTTCATCTTGATTGTATAGCTGTTTGAGGAAGAGGAAAGAAAATCTAGTTACGAAATGTGATAAGCCTCTATAATTTTCAACAACTTAAAAAAACAAAAACCTCTTCATTTTTAGTGCCCTTCTGCTTTTGGATGTTTCATAAACAAACATGGGCTTCAAACAACAACATCTTTTTGGAGAAAAGCCTCCTGTCCTTGCTGACACTTCCTTCCTCTGCTTTCTGAAATTTGTGAACTTAGTTTGGCGCTATGAGAAACAGGTTGAAAACAGGTTTTAAGCTGCATTTGTTGTAAATAAAATTTTATCGCTTACTTATGTTTATAAATCTTTTAGAAGTCTAAAAGGAGGAGCATTTGGTGAATATTTTGTGCTAGATAGCTTAGCCCTGACTTTGATTTCAGAACAAATCTTCTTCCTGTGCACTCATTTGTCTGATGGATGAAAATTATTTTCGTCAAAAATTTTTATTTGCTGACATAAAGCTGATGTCAAGAGATTAACTCTTACTGTTCTAGACCAATAAACATTTCAATTACGTCTGTAAGAAGTTACATTTTGACAAAAATTGTTAAAGTGAGGCCCATAACAAAACAACATATTAAGTGGAACATCTGAATAACAAGGATGTGGGATTTTTGAACAAATATGCCTCAGAGAACCTTTCAAAACCCAATATAATTTCAGAATTCTAGAAGTCTTCTTGAATATCACCTAAGTTTTGCACTGCACTTCCTTGATTTCCTTTGTCACAAGTTGGGTGGATTTTTAAATAGAGTAGGAGACATTGAAGCTCCTCACAGCAGTTCTGGCATTTCCAGACAAGATGCAATGGACGGGCATTTTGTACTGCAGCTTCCTTCTCTTAGCATCAGCAAAATGCTAAAACACATTGCATTAAAGAAGGTGCTGCCACCCACTACACCTCCACACACACTGTTTCAGAGAGGTTAGGAACATCTGAGCTGGATGCTGCTACTCAAGTTAGCTTCAATCCTTTTGCAGCTGCAGTTCAGGTATCAGATGTTGTGTACGGTACGAAAGAAGCTGCTGCTTCTCAGAACGTTCCTCAGAGATAACAACAGACAAAAACCTGTCAGATGGTTTAAGGAACATGAAATACCATAAATAGCTGGAACAGGTCTAAATTATAAATATCTACCCTCCCTGACCTCTCAAAGTTGCTTAAGAAGAGTGCTATCTTATACTGAGATTTGTTCTAACTTCTTTTTCCATTGCTCTTAGTTTAGCCATTTTCCACCAACAAAATATTTGCATAGTACCAAATACTTTCTGGTAAAGAAAATGCAAACTCATAAATATAGACATATTTATATTATGATATTGCATAAACCCCAAAGACCATCAACAGTTTTGTGAGACCTTCCTGAAAATCCTAATGCATTAAACGTGTAAAAAACTGTTTTCTTTACAGATATTTAAATGTAAATAGTTTTGTATCAAATTTGTCAGACAAATGTTTTTTAAAAGCAACACCTAGTAATTGCTAGACTACAGTAATTACTATTCTCCAGTTCATATACAGACACTGAAGATCCAAATACTGTTAAGAAAAATATTGCTGCTTGATATCAGAGTACAGTTCGCAGCTCTTCTTGTGCAGGATTGGAGGATCTTTGAAAATGGACATGTTATCAAAGTACCATCACCTTTAAAAGAGTCTTCAATTAATAATGAAAGAGTTTTCCAGTTTTTTCTTTTAGGATATAGAGGTCCTATCACAATTACTCATTTCAAAGTTAACTTTCCAAAGACAAGAGAGGAGAGCAGAGGAGAAGAATAGGTTGTTTTAAAAATGTTCTTGTTCTCACAACTACTCATTAATGAAATGGAAACCTTTGTACAGATTTTATAAAGTTAAATTTTTTGGTAACTGTGAGGAATCTGTGGTCCATTATACTTGGTTATCTTTTTTTCTGCCTATGAGGCAAGAGGATCCCTTGAAAATTTGAAGTATGGCTTTGTTTCCAACTTTAAAAAAAAAGGAGAAATTTTTACAATCCATGGTAGTAGTGGGAAATTTCGAACAAGTGTAGAGGTCAGAGCTAAATATTTACTCTACATGGAGATGTTCAGGTCTTGCTTTTGCAACCTGAGAAAAAAGATATTTGGCAAAATAATTTTTCCTGTTTGTTTAAAAATATGGGCTGCGCATTAAGAAAAGAGGCAAAAGAATATCTCAGTAAATTACATAAAACTATGCATACCATGAATTATTAGTGAATAATAATTTGCTTGAAATATAATAGAAAATGTTAGGTAGATTAAAATGATAAAGGTGATTTTGGTAATAAGCTCAGAATAATACAAAACTTGAGACATTGGCAAGCTCTCTTTCAGCCTAATTTGGCTTCCAGCTGTGGCTCAAATTTTGAGATTAAGAGATTTATTTTGAGTAATTGTCATAAAAACTCAGACAAATATGTAATGTAATGCCATTGTACCGCAATTGATCTTTGAACCAATCCAGAATAAAAAATCATTTACAATGATCTATTTGAGATATATTTTTATCACTTTTTTTTCAAAATGTTTTGAACAAAAATGTCCTTACTATCTGAATTAGAATCCCTTTTACTAAACAATGACAAACACTGTTTTGAAAATAACAGAATGAAAAGTAGTATGTCTTGTCCATTTTCTGTGTTTGCTGCAACTGTTGTGCTAAGTTCAAACAGAGTGGAAGAGGGTCATATATATATTTGTATATATTTATGGATGTAGCCAATTATTTATCCATAGTGTAAGTGAAATTATAAGTCTAATTCAAGTGTCATCAGGCTTTTTTCTGCACTGCGTGGTTTAACTTAGGTTTATAAATATCTAAAATTCTTCACAGATCCATCCTTTATTGCTTCTATCTGTGTAAAAATATGGTTGTAGCACCCAAAGACAGACAAAAGTAGAATAAATCATAGACACCAGGCTCACTAACAAATTTTGTATCACAGCTAAACCAAACAAAAACAAAGCTAAAGGTAGGTCAGGAAACTTACTAGCTGAGCAAGCCCAAGAAGTGCCCGTTCTCAGGCCTGCCAAACTTGCTGCAAATTTTATGGCCCATTGCAGACAGTAGCAGTGCTATATTACAGGGCTGTAAATTAAAATTTCCAGTAGAGAGTATGTGGGCTTGCTGACTGTAGACCATGATGTGATTCAGTAAAACTGGAATTCTGACTCAATTACAGTATATACTAAATTTACCTTTGCTCTGATATTGGCTAATTTATCTTACTACAAATATATGCAGTTCAGAATGTGAAGTACTGACACACCTCCAAATTAAAGATTAATTTGCAAAAGCTTCAGCCATTGAATTAGGGACTTGTATTGGCAGTGGCTGGATTTAAGTGCCATTTAGAATTGCAGCTGATTTCCAAAGAAAAAGAGGTAGCAAAATACCTATATTTGGTGGCTGGTCAAAAAAATGTTCCTCATTTTATGTCTTCATAGAGCCATATCCATTTAGATACCAGCCAGTGGAGATGTCAGAAGTTTCTGCCATAAAATTACTCTGACAATTATCAGGAAGACATCCATATAATTTCCTCTATATAATTTCATGGTCCAAATATTAAACCAGAAGTATCTAAAACCATCTAATTTTTTTTTTTCACAGGTAAATACAATACAGGTTTCTCAGTAGTATCACACAATTTCTCATACTGAGTCCCAAATTAAGCATTCAAGATTGGACGAAAAAGAAGCTTAAAGATCAGGGAACAGGCCACAGAGAAGACTTAGAATCCCTGAAGAAGGCTTATTTAAAAGCTGTGAAGTTTTCCTGTACTGCATTGCCTGATAATAGTCTTGAGTGACAGTTGAACTTATATTTGTGAGCTACATATCTCGCAGGAAATGTTATTGGCAAATGAAGGCTCTGTGTGTCTGTGCATAAAAAAAAAGAAAGATATTCGACCTTGTACAAAGAAAATGAAAAAAATCCTCCAGCAGAAGTTCATTTACTTTTTCATTGGATGCAAAGAACTTAACCATACTGCAAAACACCTAAAATAGTCCTCCCTACCAGACTGCATAGCAATGACATTGGCAGTGAGATCTCTTCCACTTTCATTGTAGGGTGAAAGTCAGGTTATAGCACTTTACTACTCAGGAGAGCAAAATGGATTTTCAGCAAGATAGTATTTCCCTCCATTAGCAACATCATTTTGCGAGTTGACAAAAGCTGATTAAGATTAAAGGTTTGGAGATAGTAATATTTGACAATGAGAGACATCTGAGTAGACCTGCCCAAGGAAAGTTGGAACTCTTATATGTGAGATGCATAGGAAAATTTGTATATAGGTATGTGTTTAGCCTAGTGTCTCAGTTCCACACTATTTTCCACTATGGGCCTTTGTTGGGAGGCCATCTGGCCAAATTTTTATGTAATTTTTCTGATATTCAAGAAGCATCACTATCAATAACTCCCATCTATGTAAACCTCATTTCCCTAACGAAATGAACTGTAATTTGCATGAAAGTTTATGACGGAACTACAATCTTGTTCTCAACACCTAACCTTACAAGAAGAGTGTTCAAGGTGCCATTCATAGGAATGCAGCACTATTAACAATTCTCATGATATTCTAACACCAATTATCATTAATTAAGTAGTCTAAGAAGCTTGAAAGAGGTACTTTTACTAATCTTTGTTTAGTATTGTAAAGAGTGAAATTACTTTTAAAGCACATCTGAAACAAGGAGCAATTAAAATGTGAACACAGAGGTGAAGAGAAAGGATCAAATAAAATTTTAACTTGACTTTACCTGCTTTTTTTGGGGTTTTTTTGGCTTAAGTACCAAACTTTTTAATGAAGAAAATAAAAAATTACAATTGCAATGCTGCATCATTTCTCTTGCTGGTATTCCAGTCCTTAGGATATTTATGTCCAATTTATGAGATGGGTTTAGATAGGGTCCCATAGTATCTTTGCTGGCATGAATTACACAGATTAATAAAAATATCTAACAACTGTTTATGCTAGTTATTCTCTTGCAGAGTCAAATATTTATGTTTTAAAACAAAAGCAATGCAAAATTCTTCATGAGTTAAGATGTTGGTAGCAGCATATATTTGGAGGACATTAAAATATTTCATTAGAAGAGTGAAAGAGTTCATACTGCTGATACAAATAAAGCAGGAGTGTAAGAGGGAGGTAATCTTTGCAATGGGTCCAGAACAGTATATTACCAGCTGCACTTAAAACATTATGGAAACTAGCTTGACCATGGAACTGTTCTGCCCAACTGCCCTCAGTGTGATGGAAGCATTAATGACTAATGTTTTCCACTCAGAGTTATTACTTGACATATTTATGACAATTAGTCATGCCGAATTCTGTAGCCGTACCAAGTATCTCTACTAAAGGAGTTGTGTCACTGTTCAAATGTAGACTGCTACTTATTTCATATATTTGAGGCAATTATAAACTTCAGTTGTTTCATGATTATGTTAGCAAGGGTGTCACGGCACACTCGTTCCCTTGAGAAATGAACTCCACTTGGTAATCTAAGCATTGAAGAAAAATTAATCTTAAAGTTGCTGATTTTTGTGGTAAAATTCTGCAAATTTGACTGATAAACATCACAGAGTAATTACAGTGCAGAATTGGACTAGATCTCCTTTTTGGTATTTGATGAGGACTGTACCTCATACGAAAATTTTGTGTTCCTGAAATCTGGAAACACAGACCACAAGCAGTCCAGGAGCTCAAGGAGGGTGTTGGGGAGACCTGCTGGAAGTATTATAGTTTATGAAACATTTGATTGAAATACTGAAATTTTTAAATTGAAAGATTGAGATTGAAATATTATCATTTATGACTTAAACATTTTCATGTAAGACTTTTGTCTATTATATCAGAACTGTGTTACAACAGCTGCAGAGGTCACCACCACATCCTGAGTGGAGCTCTGATAAGCCTTACTGTTTGCTGATGAAGAAAAGATAAAATAATAACTCAGGGTGGGGACATTCACAAAGCACAAGCTCAGCACCTTCAGGGAGGAGACGGCAGCCCCAGGCTGTCAGCTGCCAAGCTAGCACAGACCCTGGCACCAAAGGGTGGGGGCAGCAGAGGTTTTGGGTGTGTGTTGGAAAAGCCTCTGCTCAGAGGCTCAGTGACCGCCCATCCTCCCTGTGCAGAGGAGATCGGCTGAGGGGCCTTTCACCCTGGGAAAAGCAGATCCACAGCAAGGGGCTGTCGTGGCCCATCAAAGCCCCCCCCAGGGGTCCCCAGTCCCTGCACCAGAGCACTGCAGATGGCACAACAGCTCCTCAGTGTTGCAAGGGACAGCGTCGAACTGGCCCCTGCAAGGGAGGCACCTGGGCCTTCCCACCTGCCCAAAGCTGCATTAATCCACTGAGCTCTACACTCTCCGGCGTGTGGTGGCGGCGGCGGGGGACCCTCACCACCAAGAAGAGCAGACGGAGGGGAGCAACGAGGCCACATTGGGACCCTTGGATGGGTGACATGCTTCCACCTGACTCCTGTCACTCTCCCCCTGTCCTCCCACCTCCCACACACTTTTCTTGCTTTTCTCTCTTTTTTTTTCCTTTTCCTTTTCCTTTTCCTTTTCCTTTTCCTTTTCCTTTTCCTTTTCCTTTTCCTTTTCCTTTTCCTTTTCTGTTTTCACAAACCTTTGTGCCTAGAGGGCTATTAGGAAGGAAATAAATTACTCCAAGTAGGAAGACTTAAATAATGTATGTCTAGAGACATTTCTACTTTTACAGGTCCTTGAGAGCAGACAAGATGCAAGCAAAGTTCTGGAAGAGCTTGTCAAAAGTCTCTATGAAGAATCATAGAGACTGGAGAAAGTCTCCAGTCAGCACAGTGTGCATAGTATACTGCGTAATAGTGCATATTTGACAATGCAAATGTGAACAATTAGAGAATTCTGTAGTATTCCTGCAAAAAATCACAATACAAATGCCCTTTGAAATTATTTCTGGCCATATGAAGAAGGAAATGTTTGTGAATGATAATCTGACCAACTTGATTTACTTTCATGAGAAGATTGTAGATGCATGGATGTGAGGAGATCAGCAGATATTCCCTGTCTTGACTTTGGAAAGACTGATTTCACACATCATCCTTATAGTCACTTCTGGAGGGCTGAAAAAAACTGTCCAGTTCATCAGACTTAAGGATAGTGGTTAATTGCTTATATTCTGCTTGAAGAATGGTCACAACTAGAGGTTCTCAGTATCCATTATGGGATTTTCATGTTAATATACATATTAATAGTCTGGAGGAAGAGGTAGAGCAGACATCCTGAAGTTAGCAGATGATATCACGTTTGCATGAATCAGTTGACCTGTGCAAGAGGAAATGTCCATGCTGTAGGGTCTGGATGTGTTCAGTGGAAAGTGCTGACAGGCGCCTGATGCAGCTGGTACAGAGCAGATCAATATCAGTTCCTTTGGCATGAAGTTTATAGCTGAATTATAATGCTTCTTCTAATGCACAGTGTGGCCTATAACACAAAGGCTGAGCTATCAAGTTTTTCAGCTGGGGGATCATTGCCTCAACAGATCACTGCTTCTCTGATGCAACACAATAAAAGTAATTACCATGCTTGAAAAGTTATTATTGAATGAAATAACTCAATTGTTCAGAAAATGGCACAATGACCAAAATAATTAGACTGTGATCATTGCAGATAAACTTTTTTGTTAAACTGGTTTTTTAGGATAAATTTTTTTAAAATATTGAAGTAAAGGTCTTAAGCACTAAACATTTTCATTAGAAATAATAATGATTATTATTAGTGCATACTTGGATTGAAATTGCCCACCATGCTTCAGACAATGAAAATAAAATTTCTCCTTTAAGTAATTTTCTTCCCTAGCTACATCTAGTCTATTGCCAAGGCCCTCAGAAAGCCTCTACTTCACTACACTATATAGACATCTTCTAGGAGATTTACCCCAGGTATTTATCTTGGTACAGGGAACCTGGCAGGACCCTTTTGAACAACACAGATCCTGAGTTAACCCCAGGAATGTGACATTGTGAAGGCCTTCCATTCCTTTCATGTCAGCATTCTGAATAGCTCACCAAAACACAAATTTGGAAAAGTTGCAGTTTCACTCTGCCATGCCAATTATATTTATGGGCCACTAGTGCAAAACTCTACACTTCTGTGGACATCATGTCTCATGTTTTGCAGTCCCTGATGACACCAAGAAAGAAAACCTCCACAAACACTTCTCCACCTGAGTTGAACATAACATAAAGGAGGCTTTAATATTCTGTGTTGTTAGCCTTTCAGCCATTATTATTCACTGAAGACAAAATAATATGGACTGCCAAAGGATTGCTGTAATGAAGATGGAGTAGTAAAGCACTGAGTCTGATTCTGCTCCAGATTGCACCAGGAGGATTTGTTTGACCTCAGCAGTACAAAATATTAGGGTAGAATTTAGGTGAGAGTGTCCAAAATCTGATTATATGGCACTCTAATAGTGTTAAGAAATCCAATCATTGCACTGCTAGAACAGTCCCAGCCCTCTAATTTTTCTGCATAGTGCACATTATAACATTGTGTAGCTGACAGCTCTTATAGCATTGCATTTTCGTTGTTCAATTCTGCTCAATTTAAAATTATACCAATAAAAGATAAGCCACCTTAATTTTTGTAAAAATGGTTTAATTGTATTATTTTTTCAATAAACTTCATAAAAATTTTCAGTATTTTTTCATAATGCATTTGTGGAATCAGAATTTTGCTTGTATCTCTCTGTATTCATGCAAACTACCTCATGATTAGGCCAAGGCAGCAAAGGTTCTTTTATCCTCTGAATATTTGTAAGATTTTAACCAGATTCTAAAGGCACTCACAGCCCATGATAGTCATAATGGCTTTTCCTCTGTTCTTTAGTCCTTGAGCTGAGTTTGGGCTTAAAGGTCACATGTGCTCTGCCTGTCCTGTGCCAGGCAGACAGATAAATGTTGCCTTTCCATTCCTTTCCATGGTATGGACTTGGATATAATGATGATAATCATGAAGTTTTTGTGAGGTGGGGTTGTCATGTTTGCATGCTTTTAAGTAAGAAGATTTTCTCTGCCTAAGTGAAGGACTTGTTTTGTTGACTGCTTTGCCCCAGTGAGTGGAAGGTCTAATTAGGAGTATTGGCAACTACCATGTGATGCCAGCGCTCCTGGCTTCGGGAGGTCAGTCCTTTGTTCTTGACTGTCTTACTGATCAGCTTTGATATCTCAGGCACATAATTAGGCAACATTTTCTGCATTAAATTAATTCTGCATGCTTTAATTTTCATTTTTAAGTATTTAAAATGGAATTAGTTAGAGTCTGATTTTCAGAGAGATCAAGAATCCAGCTCTTGAAAGATAAAAGTCAATTAACTCAGCTAGAAAAACAAATCATTGGCAGACTAGTTCCTGGGTGCCTAGGCAGTTCAGTTCTGTGGAGCTGTTCTATTTAAAGTGGTTTACTACCAGTAGCAAGTGGTGAATGCTATAAATTCAAAGGAATTATTTAATGTGGTATTTTTCAGAATTAAATACACTTAAGATCTGTGGATCAAAAACAAAGGAAGACTAACAAACACAGACAAAGTTTTCTTAGCTTTTTGGGGAAGTAAGCATGTGGGCTAACTCTGAACAGTTGTAGGAAGATTGCCACCAAACAATTAGGTGGCAAGCAGGTAATGACATTCAGGGCAGAGATGAGTGATGTCACCTCCATACAAGCAAAAACCAACCCCACTTTCTTGGGTGGTGATGGGTTAGTAACTGACTTTTATACATAGGGTTTGAGACTTAGAGCGATGACATATAGCTTTTTGAAAACTTTTACTAGCAGTTACAGAAAACAGAATACTAAGTATTTTAGCAAAGAATCTACCCATATACTGTACCTACATCTCTAAGATAGGGTCAGTTCTGGTGAGTTCAAAGCACACAGAGAAAGGGAAAAGGTGAAGAGTAGTTAGTTATATGGAACAGATTCCAGTAGTAGAATGGTGTAACCTTGTTATTTCAGTTTGGGCTATTTTAAACATCTTTAAAATCATGAATACAGTGAAGAATGAACAGAGAGACATTATCTGCTTTCTCCTATATTGTCAGAAATACTGGGTATAAATGGTAACCATCAGACTGAAGATTTAATCCACAAAAGATAGTATTACTTCATGTTCTAAGTAGACAAGCTGTAAAATGTTCACTGTGAGATTTGATGCTTGCCAGAATTTTACAGTTGTTCTCAAAGCCACTGAAAAATTCAAGGAAGAAAAATACCTCAGGGCCAGGCTACTAAACACAACCATACACCTCTGACTCTATATCCTAACCATAGAGACTAAACTGAGACTGAGACTGAGACTGAGACTGAGACTGAGACTGAGACTGAGACTGAGACTGAGACTGAGGGGTTTTTTTTTCCTATTCTTGTATGGTAATCATCAGACAGAATAGTGAATTTAGTGTAACTCGGTACTGGCCCTTTTAATTTCAGGTGGAAGGACTTGGTGCAATAATAGTCAATAAAAGGAGTGCAATAAAAGGAGTCAAAAAAGGAGCATTTAGGCAGAGGAGAGAGGGAATGCGATTAGTAGCAACATCCTGACACTAACTAGTGATATTCTTGTCCTGTTCTGGTTTGGGTAAAGAGACTCGTGTGTACCTTAAATTGTGTGCTTCAGAGTCATTTGCAGGACCAAGGAGTGGTGATTTTTGCCTTTAAATCCTACATTGTTTCAGCTTTTGTCCTTCTTGCCTTTCTTGTCTCCAGAGTATTACAGGACCAGTAAGACTGTGGAGGCCATGAAATGAAAGCAGTGTGCAGGTATAGAAATTCACAAAAGCCTTTCTGAAAATTTCAGGGACTATCACAGATTAGTTACAGCTAAAAACAATGAAAATGTTGCATAGATGGTCTACAAAGTTTTTCAAGGTGAACTGACGGCCCAGCAGGCAATTTTCTCCATGAAAAGTCTGCTTTGTGTACTACAGCTTCTTTTCCAGTGTGTTCTGCAGTTCGGTTATGATTTCAGTGCCAGCTCATTTCATTTCCCATAAAAGATATGAAATAATACCCCAATAATAACAACCAGAATAACTTAAGGCTGTCACTCTTGTCTTGACCACTCCTGTGTCAGCTACTAACTCATGTCCAAAACTGTGTGTTCCTAAGCTTATCCCTTAATTATAGTTATCATGTCTGCTATCATTTTAAAGGTACATTATTACTTGTAGATTCCAAAATATAGATTTGTGTGTGTGTGTGTGTGTGTGTGTGTGTGTGTGTGTGTGTGAAATAAACAAAGGTCATTTCCCTTTCTCTGTACATCATTTTCTGACTTTCAATCCCTATCACTCCTTCTGCTCTTTGGAAATTAAAGTGGACTGAAAATTCAGTTAGTGCGCACTCTTCTTCAAGGACTTTGAATCAAATTCATGCTCTTGCCTTTATAAAATGAAGATATAAAATAAATCTCAAATTAATATGTCCCACATACTTCTAGTCACAAAAGCACTGCATCATGAGACACCAGGTTTGCTGCTTTTTAGTTTGACCAAAGAAGTTACCGAGCTACATTTTACTTTGGGGACAGTGAAAAAACAATGATACTCAATTTCCAATGAGCCCATATCAAAAGACAGGCAAAAAAGAAAATGAACAGGGATAATTTATAATTAGGAAAATTTGATGTAAATATTCTGTGAGCCCTTCTTTGTGTCCAAAAATTTGCTTGAAACTTATGAGTACCATTCTGAATGAGCACAAATTTTCCAAGCATAATAGGAACAGTTTCAGAGCAATATACATCACCTAAGAGCATAATGTTACATGGAATATGGCATTATATGACCTCACTGTGAGGAGGAAGGAGCAGCAGAAATAACATGTGAAGAGCTGACTGCAGCACCTATCCCCCGTCTCTCTGTGCTGCTGGAGTGCAGGTAGAGAAAATGAGGAGTGAAGTTAAGCCTAAAAGAGGGAGGCTGGGGGGAAGGTGTTTTAAG
>WAAE01023448.1:2905-19784 GCA_013400495.1 Nicator chloris | reverse complement strand
CCCCCAATTCCCGATCCCAATTCCCGATCCCGGTACCCCGGAACGCCGCCTTGGCGATGCGGTCGCCTTTGCCGCGGAGGCCGGAGACGGAGCGGAGCTGCAGCACCAGAGCCATGGGGGGACCCTGCGGGGGCTCGGGATGGGGCCGGGGGCTCCGGGGCGGGCTCGGCGGCGGGCCCGGTGCGGATCGAGGCGCTCGGGGTGGTCCCGGAGCAGAGCCCGGGCCGGCTTCGAGGTGCTCGCTGCGGTCCCGGTGCCTGATGCGGTGCTCGGTGCGGTGCCCGGTGCTCGGTGCTGAGCTCGGTCTGGTCCCGGGGCGGGCTCGGAGCGGAGCCCGAGGGGGTCCCGGGGCGGTGCCCGGTGCCTGACGCGGTCCCGGTGAGGAGCCCGAGGTGTCCCCGGTGCCTGAGGCGGTCCCGGTGTGATCCCGGTGCCCGATGCGGTCCCGGTGCCCGAGGTGATCCCGGTGCGGTCTCGGTGCCCAAGGTGGACCCGGTGCGGTCCCGGTCCCGGTGCCGGTGCCGGTGCCGGTGCCGCGCTCCGGAGCTCAGCTCGGTGCGGTCTCGGTGCCGGTGCGGAGCTTCCCCCGCTCCCAGCGCCGAATTCTTCAGCAGCGGGGCCGCCCTTCCCTCCCTCCTCCTCCTCCTCCTCCTCCCACTTCTCCCTCCCTCCTCCTCCCACTCCCCTCCCCCTTCCCCTCCCTTCTCCTGGTTTTCCTTTCCTTTCCTTTCCTTTCCTTTCCTTTCCTTTCCTTTCCTTTCCTTTCCTTTCCTTTCCTTTCCTTTCCTTTCCTTTCCTTCCCTTTCCCTTTCCCTTTCCCTTTCCCTTTCCCTTTCCCTTTCCCTTTCCCTTTCCCTTTCCCTGCCACAGGAACTTGGGAATGGGGAAACTGAGGCAGAGCTCCACAGGATCCACAGGCTGGAACCTCGGGATAAGGGCCAGAACCCCCAGCCCTCCCCAAAAATCCTGGGAATGTCAGGAAGGAAGGAAGGAAGGAGAGGAAAAGGAGGAAATAATGGAAAGGTGGGAAAGAAGGCAAAAAAAATCGAGAAAAAACAACAACAAAAAAATAAAAAGGGGAAAAAATGGGAAAAAAAATAGGGGAGAGGAGGAAAAAAAAAGGAAAACCCAGGATGGATCCAGGAATTCTTTGGGATCTTCAATGGGAAGGGTGGGATCTCAGGGCTCCCCCTGGCCCAGGATCTGATCCCGAAGTTCCTGTTCGGCTTCGGGGATGTTCCCACCCGGAACGGGCGATCCCAAATCCTCCTTTGGCTCTCGGACAACTCCGAGTTCAAATTTGCGGCTCCGAGGGAGGAATTTTGGGGCCTTTCCATGGATTTTTTCCCACCCTCGGGATCGCTCCGCAGCCGCTCCCGATCCAGTCCTTTAGAGGGCACCAACAGCTCGGGAATTGCGTCCCTGGGAGCTCCGGGGGGCAGGAATTCCTTCCCAACATCCCGTCCATCCCTCCCCGCTGTCCTGGCATTCCACGATTCCCTGTTCGTGCGGGATTTGCGCCGGGAGATCCATCCCGATCCCAGCGAGGCTGGAATGTCGGGATGGCAGAGCTGGAGCAGGGGCTGAGGGGGGGAAATCATGGAAAAGGAATTGCTTTAGGCTGAAAAGTGGGATTTTTGGGAAAGGAATTCCAGGCTGGGAGGGTGGTGAGGAACTGGGCTGGAATTCCCAGAGAATCCCTGGAAGTGTCCAAGGAAAGGCTGGCGCACCCTGGGATTCTGGGAGTGCCGGGGTTGGAATGGGATGGGGTTGATTCCCACCCAAACCATTCCAGGATTCCCTGAAATGTGCAAATCCCGGCTCTGTTCCCGGCTTTCGGCCCTCCAGGATGGAGCTGCCCTCTCGGAGGATCCACATTCCCGGGAAAAGGCAGAGGTGCCAAAGCCCCGTGGACTCGGTGCCCTCAAATCCTTCTTTTCCAGCCCAAACGATTCCAGGATCCCACGGGATTTTCCCGGCCTGAGGGATAATCCTGACGGACAGCACAGCCAAACCTCTTCAGGTCCCTGGATTTTAACGAAATCCTCGGGAGCCGCTGCCGGATTCCTTCGGCGCAGCTCAGAATTCCTCCTTTGGCCTCTTTTTTTGGGACACGGGAGCACGCGTCCCTCACGGATCTCTCCGTCCGTGTTTGAAGTGCCAGGCAGGTGACGGATGCCGGTGACGTCAGCAGGAAAAACCTGGAAAAATTCCCAGGAAATGGCTCTCTTTGATTGCAGCGATGACGAGGCCGCTCCGTTTTTTGCCTTTTGATGGGAACAATTCCTTTTTATTTTTATTTTTTAGGATCACAAATAAGCCGGGAATGAGCTGTCGGCTCTGCAAACCCCGGCAGGAATTCTGCAAAGCCCTCGGATGGTCCTGGGATGAATCCCAAAAGGAAGGGATGGCTTGGGTGGGAAGGGACCTTCAATCCCAAACCTTTCCAAAGGCAGGGACACTTCCCACTGTCCCAGGATCTCATCCAACCCAGCCTGGAACAATTCCAGGGGCAGCCGCAGCTTCTCTGGGAATTCCAGCCCAACCCCTCCCCACCCTCCCAGCCGGGAATTCCTTCCCAAAATCCCACCCCAAGCTCCCCTTTCCCAGCGGGAAGTCATTCTCTGGCTCCTCCCTCCAGCCCTTTCCCAAATTCCGGCTCTCCTGGAGCTCCTTGAGGCTCTGGAAGGAGCTCCAAGGATTCCCTGGATCCTATTTTTTTTTTTGCTAAATCCCTGGGAGCTGCATCCCACGGGATTTGCCTGCCGAGAAACAGAATTCCAGCCTGGAGCCGTCCCTGCATCTCCAGAGGATCCTGGAATGGTTTGGCTGGGAAAGGACCTTCAATCCCATCCCATTCCAACCCCGGCACCTCCCACCATCCCAGGGTACTCCGACTTTTCCTTGGACATTCCAAGGGATCCAGGGATTCTCTGGGAACTCCCTCCCCCCCTCCCAGCCGGGAATTCCTTCCCAAGATCCCACCCCAAGCTCCCCTCATTTAGTCCCAACTCTGTATTCCGGGGGATTTGCTTTGATCCATGGCTGGGCTGGGATAAAGGCCGGAGAATCCCCCTGGAAAACCATTCTGGGCTGTCCCCGGATGCTCCCCTTCGCCCTCGGAGTGCAAATGTGTGGAATTAAGGGAATCGCCGTGTCCTGCTTTTCCCTAATCCCTTTAATCCCTGCAATCACACATTCGGGCCGTCGGAAATGGCTGCCGGCGATTTCCAGACCCTTCCCCGGCATTCCCAGTTCCAGGCCAGGCTCATTCCCAGCGGGATCTGGGCGGGCACATCCCCTCTCCCGGTCCGTCCCAGTCCCTTCCCGAGGCTGGGATTGGGATCTTCCATCTCCAGCTGTGGAGAACATCTGGGTCCCACCCTCCCCCGTGCTTCCGGGGCGGGGGGGGGGGGGATCATTAATTAAAGCTGCTCATTAATTTGTCCTTGATGCCGCAGATCCCTGGGAAAGGAGGAGCCTCGTCCCCTGCCCGGGACGGGATCCGGAGAGAATTCCGCGACACAATTCCATGGGCAAGGCATGCCTGGCCCCGGGGAGCGCGGGGAATTCTGGGGTCGCATTCCCACCCTTTTACGGCCCTTTTGTCGTCACTTTCGAGCCTTTGAGAGCTCCCGTGGCCACCTCGGTTTCTTTCTCTCTTTTTAGGGCTGGAGGGCCAGGAGCCAGGGAATGGAATTCCCGCTGGGAAAGGGCAGGGATCGATGGGATAGTGGGAAGGAGTTCCTCCCTGTGGGTGACATGGATTGGGAATGTTGGGGTTGGATAGCATGGACTGGGAAGGTTCAGGCTGGGGGATACGGATTGGGAATGTTCAGGTTGGTGACATGGATTGGGAATGTTTGGATTGGTGGCATGGCTTGGGAATGTTGGGTAGGGTGACATGGATTGGGAATGTTGGGGTTGGGTGACACGGATTGGGAATGTTGGGGATGGATGGCATGGATTGGGAATGTTGGGTTGGGTGACACAGATTGGGAATGTTGGGTTGGGTGACATGGATTGGGAATGTTGGGTTGGGTGACACAGATTGGGAATGTTGGGGTTGGATGACACGGATTGGGAATGTTGGGGTTGGGTGACACGGATTGGGAATGTTGGGGTTGGTGACATGGATTGGGAATGTTGGGGTTGGGTGACCTGGGCACCCTCGATCCCAGTTCGGCTCCCCCTTTCCCAGCCCTGCGGATTTTCCCGCCACTCCAGCTCCGAGGATTCCTGCTCCGGGTGAAGAGCGGCTGTGGAGCATCCCATGCCGAGGTTTTCCAGAGGGATTGGAATTGGATTTCCCTGTCCTGCTCCGAGGCCTGTGGATGTGGAGCTCCGCCTCTCCCGCAGCTGGAATTGGATTAAGCTCCGGGATAAATCCTGCGAGCGCTTCCCTAATTCCCGACAGACTCCCTAATGCCGTTATCTCCCGGCTAAAAGCTCCTTGTCCATCCCTGCGGGAAGCAGGCGGTGGCACCGGACGCTCGCGACACCGGATCCGACAGGAGTGGAAAACGGGGATCGGGCTGGAAAAAAGGGAAGGCGCCCTGGAGGTGAAATCCAGATTTAAAACGGGCGGAGGAGGCGGTGGGAGCACATCGGGAATGTCCGGGAGAAGGATCGGGAATGCCGGCTCCCAGCCAGGACCTTCCACTTGGCAGATTGGTTCTGGAAAGGTCCAGGTTGGGTCGGATCCAGGCTCTGGATCCCGGCTCTGCTCCAGCCTTTGGGAAAGGAAATGGCTGTAATTCCTTGTTCCGACTGCTCTGGGTGCCGGGCCCTGATGTTCCGCGGAATCCTGGAATGGTTTTGGGCGGGAAGGGACCTCAAATCCCATCCCATTCCAAACCCCAACACCTCCCACGACCCCGGGGTGCTCCAACCTTTCCTTGGACACTGCCAGGGATCCGGTGATCCTCTGGGAATTCCATCCCAAATCCCATTTTCCCAGGGAATTCCCTCCTTTGCCAGCGCTCTCAGCCTGGGATTGGATTCAGCCCAATCCCGGCTCCTCTCCAGGAACGAATTTTGGGAATTCCCTGGGAATTCGGGACCCCAGGAAGGCTCTCCCTTCCCTTTTCCATTCCTAAATTCCATAAAAACCCCTCGGGATGGATCCTGAGTGTCCTGGATCCCAGAATCCCGGAATGGTTTGGGATGGGATCCATGGATTTTCAATCCTATCCCAATCCCACCCCACGATCCCGGAGCGCTCCGGGATTTCCTTGGGCATTCCCAGGGATTCTCTGGGAATTCCAGCCCAGCCCCTCCCCACCCTCCCAGCTGGGAATTCCTTCCCAAAATCCCAAGAAATCTCCCCTTTCCCAGTGGGAATTCCATTCCCTGCCTCCTTGTCCTCCTCCCATGTCCTGTTCCCACATCCCATCCCCGTCCCCTTCCGCGGCTGGAAAAGGGATGTGCAGGAAGGGGCTGGGATCAGGGAAAGGCTCCCCCGGAACCGGAACAAAACGGGATCGATTTTTCCCAGAAATAGCGGGAAATGAGGAAAACATTCCCGGCCACGGAGATCCCGTTGCCATCCCGGGAAGTGCCCGAGGCCAGGCTGGAGCGGGGCTTGGAGCACCCTGGGATTGGGGGAGGTGTCCCTGCCCACGGCGGGGTGGGAATGGGATGGAATTCCCGCCCAAACCGTTCCGTGATTCCCTGGATCTGTGCACAGCAGGGTGGGAGTGGGAGGGACGGGGGCATTTCGGGCCATCCCAGGACCCGGATTCCGAGGATCCAATCCCAAAGGTGAGTGATCCAAATCCAGAGGTGCAGAACCCAAATCCAGAGGTGCAGAACCCAAATCCAGAGGTGGAGGATCGGAAGCCAGAGGTGGAGGATCGGAATCCAGAGGTGGAGGATCGGAATCCAGAGGTGGAAGATCCAAATCCAGAGTGAAGGGTCCAAATCCAGAGGTGGAGGATCCAAATCCAGAGATGGAGGATCCAAATCCAGAGGTGGAAGATCCACATCCAGAGGTGGAAGATCCAAATCCAGCGGTGGAGGATCCAAATCTAGAGGTGGAAGATCCAAATCCAGAGGTGGAGGATCCAAATCCAGAGGTGGAAGTTCCAAATCCAGAGGTGGAAGTTCCAAATCCAGAGGTGGAAGTTCCAAATCCAGAGGTGAAGGATCCAACTCCAGAGGTGGAAGACCCAAATTCAGACGTGGAAGATCCAAATCCAGAGTGAAGGATCCAAACCCAGAGGTGCAGAACCCAAATCCAGAGGCGGAAGATCCCTGCGGGAATGTCCAATTCCCCATCCACGGCATGCATGCCATGGCATCACTTCCCCGGCCCGAGTGACTTCCCAATCCGGAGGCTCCGGGATTTTTCCTGCCCGTTTTCCCACCCTCAGCTCCTCTCCCACCACCGGGAGAGAGCCGGATCCAAACCTGGCCTCGGTTCCGTCTCATTTTCCCTCCCCCAACTCCCCGGGCTGCCCCGAAATTCCCCCTTTTCCCAGGAATCCCTTCCCCCAGGACCGTTTTCCACACTGGTGTCCAGGCCTGGCCCAGCGGAGCCGTTTACAATCCCTAATTAAATTTCGGGAAGCGCCTGCAGGCGTCTCTGTTTTCCATCAGGCACCTGCCGGCCCTAATGGGCCTCTCCCGGTCATTCCGTGTCCTTGGATTTCCTGGAAAAGCGTCAAAGGCAGCCCTTGCCTCCGGCTGCTGCCGGCCCCAGGGACGCGGAGCTGCAGCCGGAGCGGGATCCGGGGAGGGATGCGGGAAGCTGGGACACGGGTGGTGCAGAATCCCTGGGAATCATGGGATGGTTTGGGTGGGAATCGTGGGATGGTTTGGCTGGGAATCGTGGGATGGTTTGGCTGGGAATCGTGGGATGGTTTGGCTGGGAATCGTGGGATGGTTTGGCTGGGAATCGTGGGATGGTTTGGCTGGGAATCGTGGGATGGTTTGGCTGGGAATCGTGGGATGGTTTGGCTGGGAATCGTGGGATGGTTTGGCTGGGAATCGTGGGATGGTTTGGCTGGGAATCGTGGGATGGTTTGGCTGGGAATCGTGGGATGGTTTGGCTGGGAATCGTGGGATGGTTTGGCTGGGAATCGTGGGATGGTTTGGCTGGGAATCGTGGGATGGTTTGGCTGGGAATCGTGGGATGGTTTGGCTGGGAATCGTGGGATGGTTTGGCTGGGAATCGTGGGATGGTTTGGCTGGGAATCGTGGGATGGTTTGGCTGGGAATCGTGGGATGGTTTGGCTGGGAATCGTGGGATGGTTTGGCTGGGAATCGTGGGATGGTTTGGCTGGGAATCGTGGGATGGTTTGGCTGGGAATCGTGGGATGGTTTGGCTGGGAATCGTGGGATGGTTTGGCTGGGAATCGTGGGATGGTTTGGCTGGGAATCGTGGGATGGTTTGGCTGGGAATCGTGGGATGGTTTGGCTGGGAATCGTGGGATGGTTTGGCTGGGAATCGTGGGATGGTTTGGCTGGGAATCATGGGATGGTGTGGGTGGGAATCATGGAATGGTTTGGTGGCAATCATGGAATATTTTGTGTGGGAAGGGACCTCAAAGCCCGTCCATCCCACCCCCCTTCCGTGGGCAGGGATGCTTCCCGCTGGAATTCCCCTGGAATCACGGAATGGTTTGGGTGGGAATCACGGGATGGTTTGGGTGGGAATCGTGGGATGGTTTGGGTGGGAATCGTGGAATGGTTTTGGTGGGAATCACGGGATGGTCTGGGTGGGAATCACGGAATGGTTTGGGTGGGAATCACGGAATGGTTTGGGTGGGAATCGTGGAGTGGTTTTGGTGGGAATCGTGGGATGGTCTGGGTGGGAATCGTGGGATGGTTTGGGTGGGAATCGTGGAACGGTTTGGGTGGGAGTCGTGGAGGGGGTGGAAGTTGCTCCAAACCCCTCTCCGGGCTGTGGGAGCGGGATTTTCCACGCCAGAAATCACGGAGGAAAAAAGCAGGATGGGTGGGATCCTGGGAAGGAATTCCCGGCTGGGAGGGTGGGGAGGGGCTGGGCTGGAATTCCCAGAGAATCCCTGGATCCCTGGCAGTGTCCAAGGAAAGGATGGAGCACCCCGGGGTCGTGGAAGCATCGGGGTCGGATCGGGATGGGATTGAAGGTCCCTTCCCACCCAAACCATTCCAGAATTCCACGGAATCCCAAGGCCCGGAAGGAATTTTTAGCACCTTTTGCTCCGCAGGCTCTTGGTGCCTCCAGCAGGTTCACCCCTGCCGGGAATGGTGGGAATGGGGATGGGTTTGGGACATCTGGGAATGCGCCGATGGAGGCAGGAGAACATCCCGGAGAGGGCCCGGCTCCGGGATGAGCTTCCGGAATCCTTCCCCCACGTTCCAGGATCCTTCCCACATTCCCGCCTTGCCCCTCAGGCACAAAAATCCCAGGATTTTGAGGCGCCTCCTGCGTTCTCCATTCCCCATCTCCTCCCGCCCTCGTGGAAAACCCTTCCCAGGATTGAATCCCAGGGGATTCCACGGCTTTCCTTCTCCCGGCGCTCCTGGAGAGCGGGACGGGGACATTCCAAGGGAATTGGGGGGCGGTCAAGGGCGAGGGTTGGGATGATCCCTCCCCATCCCGCGGCGGGGACAAGGACGCCGGGAAGGTTCCCTGCGGCGTTCCCATTGATCCGGAGGAGCCGGAGAGCCTCGTCCGTGACCACAGCCCGGCTCCGAGGGCTGGGAGGCGGAAAAACGTCGATATCGGAACGTTCCCGAGGGCGGCGCTTCCCAAGGTCACGGACGTGGCCACCGTCTGCTCCCTTTTCCCGGAAAAAAACCGCCCCCTGAACTCCTGGACATCTGGGATCTGCCCCGTTCCATCCGGGTGGGATGGGGAAGGGGGATGTGCTGGGATGGGAATTCCCAGATTCCCACTGCGGAGCGCCAGGGGAGAGCACCGGGCCCAGCCACGGTGACAATCCCGGGATTCAGGCTGGGAAAATCCCACTGGGGAGGGGTTTGGATACTGGGATTGGAGGAAAATCCAGGGGAAAAAAACTTTCCTGGAGGTCTAATCCAGCGGGATCATCCGTTCCCGCCTGGGGGAGAAGCACGGATGGAAATGTGGGAAAATCCAGCTGGGAAATGTGGGAAATGTCCCCGTCCATGGCACGGGATGGGACTGGAGGGGCTTTGAGCTCCCTTCCCACCCAAAATTCCAAGATTCCGTCAGGGAGGAGCCTTGATAAAGCAGCTTGATCCAGGAAAAGGAGGGACAGAGCCCGGAATTTTCCTCTGGACCCTCTCCAGGCTCATTCCCAGCAGGAATTCCCCACTTTGTCCATCTGCACTGGCGGGGGGGGATCCCGAAGATTTGGCCGGGAGAGCCTTGGTCGGGAATCTCCCCACAGCTGCTCCATCCCGGTGCCATTCCCTGGATTCTGCCGATATCCGGGACATTCCCGCTGTCCCAAGGTCGGGATCAGTATCCCATTCCCGGCCCTGCTCTGGCTGCTCCCGGCGGGATTTGTATCCACGGGAAGCAGCCACAAACCCCTGGGAAGGGCAGGGAACAACTCCGGTTTTCCCGGATTTCCTGAGTTCCCGTTTATCCCCAAGATTCCTGGATCCTCTCCCCCCAACCGCACCAGCCCCGATCCCAGGGTGGGATGGAGCCGGGAATGTCCCGGCTGGAAGAGCAGGAGGCGCTGCCTGGGCTTGGAATGGTAATTCCCTGTGGGAGAGGTGCTTCCAGACCGGGATTCCAGCGGGTGCCGGCTCGGGATGCGGGCAGCAACCCCCGGGAATCCCTGGAGGACTCGGGGTTGGATACGGAGCCGGGATGTTGGGAAGGAATCCATCCCTGGGAGGGCGGGGAAAGGCCGGGATGGAATTCCCAGGGAATTTGTGGCTGCCCCCCTGGATCCCTGGGAGTGTCCAAGGCCAGTGGAGCAATCTGGGAATGCGGGAGACATCCCATGGAATGGGATGGGATTTAAGGCCCCTTCCCACCCAAACCATTCCAGGACCCCACAATTCCACGATTTCCCTCCCCTCTCCAGGACTTCTAACAGAGCAGCGCTCCCGGAAATATTTGGGATTTGCGGAAACCCCGGGGATGTTTTGGGATCTGCCGCCGTTCCCGCTTCTCCCTCTCCCTCCCCGCCATTCCCAGCACCAGGGAGATTTTCCAGGCCGTGCCTCTGGAAAAGCTCCCGGGATTTGGGGCTGGCCGAGGTCGAGCGGAGCCGGGAGCGGCTGCCAAGATCCATTCCCGGGGATCCAAGGCAGCAGCTCCGGCACCTCCCGGGAGCCGGGATCAGCCCGGGAGGCACCGGGAACAATCCCTGAGCCTTGGGAATGCTCGGTGGGAAGCGCTGGGAATGCTGTGGGATCCACAGGCATGGATCCAGCCGAACTCAGGACACAGGGAAAGGAGCTCAGGCTGTGCCGGGGCAGTTCCGGTTGGATATTCGGGAATATTTCTCCCCTGGAAGAGGGGACGGACGTTGGGATGGCGGAGTCAGAATCCGTGGAATTGTTTAAAAGCTGAGTGGATCTGGTGCTTTTCCGTAGGGATTCGGTCAGAGGTTGGATTTGATGATCCTGGAGGTGTTTTTTTCCTGATGTTTTCCAGCCTGGGAATGCGAGGGAATTCCCAGAGGAGTTCCGGCTCTGTTTGGTTTGCGGGGAGAAGGACGGAGAGGGAATTTGGCATCCCGACGGAATTCCAGAGCGGGATTTGCTGGGTGGATCTCCTCCAATCCCAACAACTCCTCCCATGGATGATCCCGGTGGGAGCAGCCCAGGGAGCTCATCCTGGATCAGGATGGAATGGGACAGAGGAGGGAAGGAGGGTGGGAATACGGGAAAGTGGCCGGAAAATGGGATGAGCCGGATGCTCCTTCCAGCCCAGCCCATCCCTCTGGAAAAGCGACCATTCCAGCAGGATCCCAAACCTCCCAGGAGCCACCCCACCACCACCAGGGAAATGGGGGGAAAAAAAAAAGGATTTGCCTCTTCCCACCAACCCGGCCGGAATTCCATCCCTGCGGACATCAGGATTCGGATCCCATCTCCAGAAAAATCCCCTTTGTTTTCACGGCCGCCTGGGATTTCGGCTCCCTTTCCCGAGTTTTCCCAGCCAATCCCTGGCCCTGGCCAGGCTGGCTCCGGCCGTGGAGGAATTTTACGTGGGAATTTCACCAGGAAAGCCGGGAAGGACCCTCGGGATGGGGAGATGGATCCCCCCGGGAAGTTCGGGTGCTGGATCTTCCGGGAGCAATCGCAGCTCCCGGGAAGGAGGAGAGCCCGGGCGGCGCTTCGGGAGGGCGGAATTCCAATCGCCCACCCCCTCACAGTGTCCAAGGAATTCCTCCGGGAAGCGGCGGAAATCGGGAGCGGCGTCTGCAGGGATCTGCAGGGATCAGCTGCGGCGGGATCCCGGTCCCTGTGCACGGATGGGGCCCGGGATCAGGCGATCCCAACAGTGCTGGGAAGGAGGGAAGGATGGAGGAGCCCTGGAGCTGCTCCGAGGGCTGGGAGAGCTGGGAATGTGCAGCGGGATCAGGGAAGGATCCAGGGAATCCTTGGAGTCCCTTCCCAAGCCTCAAGGGGCTCCGGGAGAGCGGGGATTTGGGAAAGGGCTGGAGGGATGGGGCACAGGGAATGGAATTCCCAGTGGGAAAGGGGAGCTTGGGGTGGGATCTTGGGAAGGAATTCCTGTCTGGGAGGGTGGAGAGGGGCTGGGCTGGAATTCCCAGAGGATCCCTGGATCCCTGGCAATGTCCAAGGAAAGATTGGAGGACCCTGGGATAGTGGGAGATGTTGGGGATTCTGGGATCAAGGACGCTCAGGATCCATCCCGAGGGATTTTTATGGAATTTCGGGGATGGAAAAGGGAAGGGAGAGCCTTCCTGGAGTCCCGAATTCCCAGGGAAGCCCCTGGATCCCCAAATTCCTTCCCAGAGAGGATCTGAGATGGGGCTGGATCCAATCTCAGGCTGGGAGAGCTGGAAATGTCCAGCTGGATCAGGGAAGGATCCAAGGAATTCTTGGAGCCTTTTCCAGAGGGAAAGGAGAGCTGGAATTTGGAAAAGAGCTGGAGGGCCGGGAGGCAGGGAATGGAATTCCCAGTGGGAAAGGGGAGCTTGGAGTGGGATCTTGGGAAGGAATTCCCATCTGGGAGGGTGGGGAGGGGCTGGGCTGGAATTCCCAGGGAATCCACCCCTGGCCGTGTCCAAGGAAAGGCTGGAGCACCCCGGGATCGGGGAAGGCGTCGGGGTTGGGCTGGGATGGGATTTGAGGTCCCTTCCCACCCAAACCTCCTGTTCGATCCCCAAATCCTGGCTGCGCTGGGCTCTGGGAATTCCGCATCCACGCAGCCGAGGGCGAACATTCCTCCCCCATCCCGGTTATCTCCCGGAGGCGGAGCTCTCCCTCCGGGGGGGCCTGAAAAACCGGGAAGAATGTGGGATTTTCCCTGTTTTGACTGCGCGGCTCCGTGTTTACATCGCTCCGGCTTCCTCCGCGTTCCTGGGACTGGGAGAGGACGCGCCGGGGGTGAATCCCAGTTTTCCCGCTAGATCCCGGTTTTCCAAAGGCTCGGAGCCCGGCAGCTCCTAAAAAAGCGGTCGGGGCAGAGAATTCCCGGTGAGCCGGAGCTCCTGACGGACGTGGAGCTCTCCAGGAGGAGGGGAAAGAAAAAAAAAACCTGGGAAAAGGGAGGATTTTGCTCCTCCCAGCGCCTCTGAACCCAAAATTCCTGCAGGGACAGGGTTGGGAGTGTCCCGCGGGATCAGCAGGGATGTGGAAATGCAGGTTTTCCCCCCAGGGATGAAAGGTTTTCCTGGCAAATTGGTTTTTTTTCCATCCCTGGATTCCTCGTCCGTGGGGTTTCCTTATCCCTGGGAGCCTTGGGAAGGCCCTGTTCCCACAAAAACTCCGGAGCAGGGATGCGTGGGGTGGATTTGCTCCCTCCCGGGTTCCATCCAGGCCGGCTCTGCTCCCTCTTCCCTGGAAAAGAGCTCGGGAAGGGCTGGGATCCCAAATCCTCGGGCACAGGGATGGGCCGGGCGCAGCCTGGGAAGAAATTCCCGGCAGGAATCCAGGGCTCCTTTGGGGACGGGATTTGCTGTGTGGGCATGGAGGATCTGGGATCTGGGGTATGGGATATGGGATATGGGCTCTGGGTTATGGGATCTGGGCTTTGGGATCTGGGATCTGGGCTCTGGGATCTGGGATCTGGGATATGGGATATGGGATCTGGGATATGGGGTATGGGATATGGGCTCTGGCCACTGGGATCTGGGATCTAGGATATGGGATATGGGATATGGGCTCTGGGTTATGGGATCTGGGCTTTGGGATCTGGGATATGGGCTCTAGGATCTGGGATCTGGAATCTGGAATCTGGGATCTGGGATCTGGGATCTGGGATCTAGGATATGGGATATGGGATATGGGCTTTGGGATCTGGGACCTGGGATCTGGGATCTAGGATCTGGGATCTGGGATATGGGATATGGGATATGGGATGTGGGATCTGGGTTTTGGGATATGGAATATAGGCTCTGGAATCTGTTCTCTGGGATATGGGATCTGGGATCTGGGATATGGACTTTGGGATCTGGGATATGGGATCTGGGATATGGGATCTGGGATATGGGATCTGGGGTATGGGATATGGGATATGGGATATGGGCTTTGGGATCTGGGATCTGGCCTCTGGCATATGGGATCTGGGATCTGCTATCTGTGCTCTGGGATCTGGGCTCTGGGATCTGCGATCTGGGCCATGGGATATGGGATCTGGGCTCTGTGCTCTGGGATCTGGGCTCTGGGATCTGCGATCTGCGATCTGGGCTCTGGGATCATTCCTACCCCTTTTCCCTCTCAGATTTTCCCCGCCCCGTGCACTTCCAGGATGTTCCCCAGCTTCCCAAGGCCTGCATTCCCTGCATTCCCTAGGATTGGGAATGCAGCATCGCCCTCCTGCCTCCTGCTGCAGCTCCGGGCCGAATTCCCACCGTGACCCACGGGAACCCCGGGACGAAGCCTCTGGATTCCCACCGTGATCCAGGGGAAATCTGGGACGAAGCCTCTGAATTCCCACCGTGATCCAGGGGAAATCTGGGACGAAGCCTCTGAATTCCCACCGTGATCCACGGGAAATCTGGGACGAAGCCTCTGGATTCCCACCATGATCCACGGGAAATCTGGGACGAAGCCTCTCTCCCAAGATTCCCATCGGGATGTGGATATTTCCACCCCCAATTTGGGGGGGATTCCGTGGATGCCGGATGTCGGAATTGTCCCGGACAGGGGTCGGGATGTTCTGCTCCGCTCCTGGTCCGGAGCTGTCCCTGTTCTCCAGGAAAATCCCGGAGCGGGAGGATTTTTGATCCCACCCATCGCTGCTGTGGGGAAATTCCTCTTCCCGTTAATTCCGGGGGTCATCCCGGGATCAGATTCCCTTTCCAGCAGGAGAATCCGGGTTCACCTGGAATTTCGGGGGTGTTCCAAACCTCTGCTGCTGCTTTATCCACGTCATCCCGACAGCTCGGAGCGGAGAAATCCAGGCCCCAAACGCCCCGGAGTGAGAATTCCTGGGATTTGCTGCTTCCAGCCCCAAACCCCTGAGTGCTCCCAGGAAAAAAAAGAGGGAAAACCAAACCAACACCCCCAGGAATGATAAAAATCCTGATCCCAGCCCCGCTCCCGTCTCCGGGGCCGGGATGGGAGCTCGGCGTTCCCGATGCGGGAATAACTTCCAGCGCTCCGAGGTATTTATAGCATCCAGCTCATGAGTTTTTAATTAAAATTCCATCTCCTCGTGCTCCAGATGGCACGGACGGCCAGCTCCGCGTTTTCCTCGGGTTTGGTCGGGATCCGGGGTTGTTTGGGAAGGGGTTTTTTTGGGATTGGGATTGGGATTGGGGGGGTTCTGGTGACCCGGGTCGGGATTCCCGGTGGGATTTTTGGGGGGAAGGAGGGGCGGCCGCTCGCGGCCCAGAAGCGTCAGATCCGCAGGGATCGCGTCCGTGGCGGGGGAAGGGAGGGCGGGAAGGGCTCCGCGTCAGGAAAAATCACGTCAGGAAAAGCAAAAGCTTTCGCCGGAGCTAAATCGGGACGGCCGGAGAGGGAACGGCGGCAACAACCGGGATGGATCCCGGCCGCCTCCCTGGGATGGGGCCGTTCCCGTATCGCGCCAGGATGAGCGGCCGGGACGCGGAAGGAATTCCCAGGATCAGTTTTCCCGGCTGGAATCTGGGGGGTGTTAGCTTTCCCGCCCCATTCCCGCAGATCCCAGGAGCTTGCCGGGGTCTGTGGAGCCCCCTCGCCAAAACCCGGGAAGTGACTCCACCAAATAAAGGACTTTTCACGGTCGAGGGAAATTCCCGGTTCCCGGAGCTGGGATGGAGGAGAAGCAAATTCCTGGCTCAGGGGATTCCCGACTTGCAGAGCTGCTCCCGGTCTGGGATCCAACATCCCAAGGACCTGGAGCTGCTGGAGCGAGGCCAGAGGAGCCCTGGAGCTGCTCCGAGGGCTGGGAATGTCCAGCTGGATCAGGGAAGGATCCAGGGAATCCTCAGAGCTGCTTCCAGAGCCTCAAGGGGCTCCGGGAGAGCTGGGATTTGGGAAAGGGCTGGAGGGATGGGGCACAAGGAATGGAATTCCCGGTGGGAAAGGGGAGCTTGTGGTGGGATCTTGGGAAGGAATTCCCGGCTGGGAGGGTGGGGAGGGGCTGGGCCGGAATTCCCAGAGAATCCCTGGATCCCTGGGAATGTCCAAGGCCAGGGTTTGGAGCATCCCATCCCATCCCATCCCATCCCATCCCATCCCATCCCATCCCATCCCATCCCATCCCATCCCATCCCATCCCATCCCATCCCATCCCATCCCAAGGGATCTCCCAACCCACCCAAGCTCTGTTTTCCAGAGGGAGGAGCCTCCCAGGAATTCCCCGGATATCCAGGAACGCCGGACACGTCTCCTGTCCCACCAGTGCCCGTTCCCAGTGGGATATCCGGGGATTCCAAGCTGTCGGCACCCCCGGAGCCCCGTCCTGGGAGCAGGGATCTGTCGGAACGGCTGCCGCGGGATACCCGGAGCGAGGAGCCGCCTCCGCCGGGTCCTTTCCTCTTCGGCCAATCCCCAAACCCAACCCCAATCCTCGGATTGCAGTTCCAGAGCTCCCAGTCCAATTCCCGGGATGGGCTGGGAGCTGATCCCAGAATCCTCACTGGGAGATGGGAATAACAGAGAATTCCCAGCGCTCGCCGTTCCCAGATTTCCGCTCCCAAAACCCCTCCAAGGGCAGCGACGGAAAGAAAATTCCCGCAGGATCTTCCCGAGGGGGGTCGGGAACGGCTCTGCCGCAGGACACGGAGCCGATCCGTGGCCTCGGAGCGCCGGGAAGCTGCAGGAGCCAGCCCCAATCCCGCGGGAATCGCCGCCTGCCGGGGCTGAAATCCATTAGGATCCCACAAAGCCGAAATTGCAGCTTTTTGGGAATGACTCGGCAGCGCCGGCGGGAGAGCGGGAGCACTTTTGGGTTTTTAGGAGCAATTTCGGGCGGGTTTTTTCTGGTGTTGTTTTTTTCCCTTTTAATTCCTTTTATTTTTGGCAGCGGGGAGGGAACAAATGGGCCCAGCTGGAGCCCGGATCCATTTGTGGTTTTCCAGAGGCAGCAGCGGCCGGAGTTCGGGAGTCTCCGGGGCCCAGGGAATGACTCATGTCGGGAAAGGGGAGCGGGGACAAGGGAAGGAACAGGGACGGATCCAGCGGGGTGGGATGGAAAATGGGATGGGAGAGGGGAGTGGGATGGGGAGGTGGAAACTGGGATGGGAGAGGGAAACTGGGATGGGAGAGGGAAATTGGGATGGGAGAGGGAAATTGGGATGGGAGAGGGAAACTGGGATGGGAG
>WAAE01023446.1:20227-48860 GCA_013400495.1 Nicator chloris | reverse complement strand
CCATAAGTTTTCTCACTTTTACTCTCCCCCATTCTGCTGGCAGGGGACTGAGTGAGCAGCTGAGTGATATCTAGTTGTCGTCTGTGTTTAAACACAACATGCACGTGTCACATGGGCTATGGGGACAGGATTTATGTCCCCAGACACACATCTTCCACACTGAGCATGCTGCAGAAATCTGCACCAAGCATCTGCTAGCTGAAGCATGGAATTTAAAGGAGTTTTTTCCTTCTTCAGCCTGCACATGTATCGTGTTTGTTTCCACCGTTGTTGTTCCCACATAAAGCATACCTGGACAAGCCAGCTCCATGCAGGCATGTCTCAGTTCCCTAGGATGGAAGAATTAAACAATTCAGAGCTACTGAAAGCACTATCCTACAATGCTATCACCCTATTTCTGATATTGCAGCAGGGAATTAAACCTACAGGAGCACTGTTCTCACAGAGCTTGCCTTACTTCTTCCCTGGAGCGACCTCCTGAACTCTCCCGGTCAGCCCCAGAGCTGCAGTCCCTCTTGGTGGATGGGTCATCCACAGAATTGACATCGCTCTGGAGTATTACCACCATTGTAGTGGTAAATACTGAAGAGTCAATCTACTTCAATAATGGATGTGTGCTGCTTGAAGCACTGAGGATCTCTTCAAATACTTTGGGGGTTCCCAAGATAGCTCCAAGCCAGAAAACACTTTTACATGGTACAACTTAACTTCATGTTGGTCTCATGGCACTGTTTTCCACTGCAATTTCATTTTAAGCTGGGGAAAGTATTTTTTTACACCGGGATTTTTCTACAAAAATGACAAACTTGACTGCCCAAACCACACATTGAACTTTGGAATCCATAGGGTTTGACTAGTTTTGCAATTTTACAAAATAATGATCGTTACAACATCCAAGGGCTGCCTCCACGCTGTTATAAAGTCCTGGTGGGTTCCAAAGGATTTCCAAGGCTAGCACCTCATGGTTTATTTCTCAAAGATTCTCATTGCCATACTCCAGCTCATGCTTTCTCTGAGGGTGGCCAGATTTTGCCAAACGTGGACAGCACAAGAAAAGTTCATATGAAAAGACAAAACCAGAAATATTCTACTGAGCATAAGGCACAGCATTTCTTTCAGGACTTGAACCTAATTCCCCATCATTCTGCAAATATTCCTGCAAAGGCATTGCATGGAAAATGAGACTGCTTTGCAGCAAAAGATGCCTTCTGCTCTTTAAACAATCCTTCTTCAACAACACATATTCTCATCTGCGCATTTTTAATAGAAGCATAATTTTTGTCATATGTTGTAACGAACAGCATACAGCTAAATGGTGCGTGTAAGACTGTAATTCCATCTGGGAGTTTGTTGACATTGACAAACCGCTTGGGTTTTGCTTTTGTGGTTCATGCCATTACAGCAGCTCAACAGGATTACAATCCTGTTAGGTATAGCTGGTTATAGGCATTATACCATATGATAACTATTGTATGTTTTATTAAAGAAAGTATTTAAAAATTCAATTGAAAATTCTCATTAACAGTCTGATAATATGGTATTCAAAATTATATTCATGTTATTACCTGGGTGGCTGGTCTAGTTTTTTTAAGATTCCTCATCTCAGGCAATGAGAATATTTTAGTTGGATTTAATTATATCTATGCTGCGGGACCAAAGCATTTCTCTTGCAATTTTGTGGCATCCCTACTTTTATAGGATATGAAAGCCAGAACATTGCACTGCCCATGAAGAAAAGTGAACCCAACAAGTCTAGTAATTTCATAGTCTAAACTGAGTCAAACAGATACAAACAGGGAAAACTGCAGGTTTACATTTTTGTATATAATTCCCAGTCACTAGTAGTGATAGCAGTGGCAGTGCTAAGGGTGGTTTAAAAACCCTGGGAAAAGTAATATTTTCCTTCAATTCTATTGTAATTAATAGATCAGCCAATCCATGTATGCATTTCCCTGAAAATTAAGCTTATGTTAATACACGTTAAGACACTATTGTCCTCAAATGTCCTTAAATGTGTTAAACCTGTGTGAACAGGAGCTTTCATTCTTCTGCACTTTACTCTCAGTTTGTCTGGATCACTGTGGGTTTTAAAAATTTCAGTCATGCAGCCTGTTTCTAGCATGGTTTCACTCTGCTAATTGGCATTTAGTTCACAATGAAATAACTGCACGTAATGACTTCAGCAAAGCCCAGATGTTCTAGGTTGGATAGAAGGGAGATATTTCCAGTATGAACTCTTCCACTTTTACAAACCACTGGAATGGCCAACACTGCCTCACAAATGGTTGGAGGCACTGTCACGCCTGATGTCCTGCTGTTTCTGGCCACTGTTCTCTGTGGAAAGGTTACTACCTGCAACACCCTCTGCACTAGATTTTCAGATTTCACATTTTGCACCAAGCACCACCAGCAGGAAAATCACAGGGATGGGTCACTGTAGCCCACAGGCACAGGGCACATGAGACAGAATGCAGCTGTTCTGGACTGGATGGACTAGATGAACTTTAAAAGTCCCTTCCAACACAAACTATTCTATAATTCTTCCCCTTCCTACTGCTTGCTTTACTGAGCTGCTGCTCACCCAGCACCCACACATCAGCCTCAGGTGTCTTGCTGCTGCTCCCATTTGCTCTGTACACACACAGAAACCCTTGAAGACTGCAAGAGAGTAGATGCACTCACACCATCTCCAGTCAGCAAAATTACGGAAAGAAACTAGAGGATAAAACTCCCCAAAGGGTCAGTGGAAGTTATTCTGCTGAAGCCTGCACACTGGATTATTGTCTGGAGGCTCTGCAGGTGATGAGAAGCTTCCAGGCAGAGGCAATATTTACAAAGCATCTACTCTAAAGGCCAAGCTACTGCTTAAAGTGTTAGAAGACACTGGGGTACATTTGCCCGTTTATCCCCATTTCATGCAGTTTTAGAGTCCACTCCAGAGCAAGAAAACTGAAACTTCACTTCCAACATAATGGCACTTCCACCCTGTCGCTAGAACCTTCTCCATAGTACAAAATCTTTGCAGGCATAGCTTTCACAACAAACTCTCCAAGTGGAGTTGTGGTGCATACTGGCAAGAGATGTTTGCTAGCAGTGCTTAAACCAGCTACCCACATGACAGAAGTTATACCTCTCAACAGAGCTCTTTGCATCTATAAGAGCAGTGACCAGAACTGATGGTTTAATTAGTGACGTTTCCTTTCTTCTCTTCTGATGCTCTTAGCTGACAAAGCTGTATATGCAAAATGTTTGAATGCAGACAAATCTACTACCTCTGGGGAAGCCACACAATGGCCAGCAAACAGTTCCAGCATTGATGGGAGAGTGGAGGGAGCTGAAGCAATACAGCTGTGGCATGTGGTGAAGCAGCCTTCTCAGGGAACCTGGGCAGCATCCAACAGCAACACACAAATATCTGGGGTGGGATTTAGGGTTGCAGGTTGCTCCTACAGAAGTTCTCTGGAGATAAGGTGGAAGAAAACAGAAGGAAACAGAAGACAACCACCAATGAATCTAGTTTTGCAGTGATTTAAGATGCCTAAATCCTTTCACTCAACATGTGTACTAAATTCTCATTAGTCTTAAAATTCGACAATGATCAGGAAAGTTTAGCATATGGTTCCTTCCCACCAGGCTCTGTCTTTCTCATCTCATTGACCGAACAATACAGATTTTTCCTCTGTTAAGAGTCTACAATTACAACAATTCCTGTGAGGGCAAGATAGAAAGGGAGGAAGGTTTGAAGGGCCAGTTTCTATCCGCTCTTGAACATCATTAATAACATTGTCGGAGAAATAATGAAGTTATCCTTATTATAAATGCAACAGAGAAAGAACACAATGTGATTCAAGGTGGGATCAGTGAATGACACCATCTGTTTTTTTAAATAATATTTAAAGTAGGCAGATTTGATCTGAAACAATTGAAAGAAAAATTTGGGAGACCACAGGGTCATTTTTACAGAATCCCTTTCGTAAATGTAAGGGCACTTTGCCCTAGGTCAGGATAAGATAGAGTCAATTTTCTTCTCAGTATTTGGTAGGGTGTTGTGTTTTGGATTTAGGATGAAAACAATGTTGGTAATACACTGATGTTTGAGTTGTTGCTGTACAGTGCTCACTCTAAGTCAGGGAGCAGCTGTGGGGTTCTTTGTTGGCAGCTGTAGTTAAACCATGACACACATTAATGGGAGTTACATACATAAAAGGGTGAAAATTAGTGCATACAAGTTATGATACCATTTTCTGATGAAAAATTCCTGGAAACACACTTGACAACTATGTAATGTTTTATAATACTTTCAGCTGAGTGATTTCCTGCTCTAAGGGGAAACATGGCCCTGCAGTTAATTTCACTGGGTTTGGAGAAAAGACCATAAAGAAGATTCTTGGCATTTGTCTTTGAAGCTTAATTTTATCCTAGGATGAGGAACCCCAACCATTTTTACAATAGCTGAACCAGAAATGCGCAAAACATTATTGGTAGCATCACAATGGGTAATGCAGCTACTAATAATTTCTTTACTTCAGGAGTCACAAATTAAATAACCCAGAAAAAATTAATCAGGAAGCAGAAAGGTAAGACTGGGTAACTGAGATTCCAAGGCAGGCATAATACATCTATCAGAATTTTTGGGGAATTTGCAGCTGGAGCTGCCAAGAACAAACAGAAGCTGGTGTCCCCTGGAAGGGGTACAGCCATGCAGCAAACCTCCTTTAGCTCCTTCCTCTTTCTTTCCTTCATGATCAGAGAGAGCTGCATCTTCCCCATACTGTGCTGATCTTGGCATTGATCAGAAGGGGAAAGAGTTGAGAGATCATCTGTTTCACCTTTTGTAGAATCACTTTCTTTCCTACATTTTATGAAAGCGAAATTTTGCGTTTTACTTATGGTTGGACACATGTGTGGTTTTGCCGATATTATATATTGCTATGGCTAGATACAATGCCAAGTCCCAGCAACCGGTTTGTACAAAGGATGGGTATGTGATTCTGATTCCTTATTATGAAGGAGGGAGGAAATAAGTGTCTCTATGTCTTTCAGAGTTATTTAGAGGGAAGGAAACACCTTAACAATAACTTTTAAAATGTACTATTCTGAATAGACATGCTTTGGAAAAGATGGCAAGGATCTTCTTTTGTGTTAGAAGTTTCCATTCCAAATAATTTTATTTCTAGGACTTAATAATCTCCAGACCTGATTTAAGAGTTTCCATATCACCTTCCACTGAAATCAACAAGAACAAAGGCCCCAAGTGTGTACTTGCGAGTTCTTCCTTTAAAAGTAGTGGTAGCTACAGTGTGTTCACATTTACTGAATTTATTTTTTTAACTGACTTTCAGCATTAGTGACTGGCCACAAGGATTTACAGTCTCATGGACCACAATTTGAGCTTTGGGATATATTCAGCTTGCACAGGGAGAGCAGAACTGCAGCTTTGGACAGTTTTTAGGTGGCTGTGCTAAGGGTAAAGCAGCCATTTGGTACTGTGTACACACTATTTTTAAGCACTGACCTTGCCTTTGATTTCCTTCCAATGCCTTCCCCCACAGACAGCTCACTATCCAAGCACAATCCACTTCTTTCTATGTGGCGATTCCTGAGGTTTTGTTGTTGGTTTGCTGGGTTTTTTGGAGTTGTTTTGGAAAGGAGATTCTCCCTATTCTTACCAAATTTGCAGAACAGACAAATACTAGTGGCTGCTAGTCAGATTCCAGCAGACAAAACCATGGAGCAAGGGAAAAAAAAGGTTGTTCAACTCAGGCTTTTCCTGTAAAATATTAAGTTAGGCCTACTTAACTGGGTTACTTTGACTTAGCACTGGCCCGATGTGTCTTTGTTCACAGTACTGTGAGGGTCCATGCACCAGAGGTATGCAGGCACCTGGACCAGTATTCAAAGGCTCCCCTTGCAGTTCTGGAGGAATAGATGCTTCATGTCACTCATCATTTAAATATCTGCTTTAAGATGAGATAAAATGACCCCATTTGTGTTTTCCAATGGCCATAAGGAGAGTCAGGGGTGCTTACTGTACCTTGTATATAAATAGGTTTGATAAATCAGTCTTGAAGTCATAAACAGAGACACCAAGGCAGACATGGTGGACATTACCAGAAGAAACTCAATAACCTTCCTGGTGTTTTGTCCCATGGACTGCTTCTGCAATTTACTCTAGAGAGTTATTGAAAAAAAAATGCAAACAAGGACTCAAGAAATTACGTGGACATAAAGGGCCAAACTTCTTTCTCCCCATTCCCAGTCCAGAATTGTACACACTAAACTACAGATCTCTGTCCCACCCCTCTTGCTTCAAGATTTCAATATTTACGCTGCACAGATCCAACTTCAGCAGGACTGGGCAGATACAACCTACACAGATGGACAGAAAAGGCTGGATTAGTTCAGAAGATAAACCAGTTAAAATTGCTATTACAGAAACTTTCTAACACAGGGGAAAAGTAAAAGAATGAATATTTCTTTGCTGGAATAAAAATATACCAAATTAAGGTACTGTACTGCCCATTTGAATGTACATGGGACTTCAGATTTTCAAGCACAAGGGAGTGTGAAACTGACATCATTATTTTTAAAGTCAAGAAAGAAGTGGGTAGAGATAACATGAATGTTTGCAAGTACATTACCTTCTTGTGTGAGGGAAACACATGTATGCACATCTGTACTTACACGTGTGCAAAAACATGCAGTTGGGGAGTTAGGAAAGGAAATAATTTACTTTTCCTAGACTCACCAGGAAAAAAAAAATAGATTATGGTATATTTTTTCTGAAATAAACAAATTAAAAGCTGTAAAATAATAATGTAGAATTTTTTTCTTTGCATCAGCACGGATTCCTGAATGCTAACTATAGGCTATAGTTTATAATACAATGAATTTGTAAATGTTTTCATGCGTAAAACAAAGAATATGATCTTAATTTAATGGAAAAAATTTAAACCACAGCTAAAAGCAAATATTAACTTCTTGATGCAAATGGCAGCTGTTGTCATGACTTTATGCATACATCAAATTAGCTCATATTTAAGCCTTTAAGGATTTGTTTGTATTTCTCAGTCTTCTTGCTTGCCTTGATGTTATTTTACCGTATTCTTCTAAATATGGGAAGTTTACTTGGAAATGTTTATTTTTTTCAGTTCTCCACAACTTCTTGAGCTAATTATTTTAACATTGCCTTTATGGGTGGGCTGTTCCAAGTAAATGTGGCACATGAAAATTTTCTTGAGATAACCTGTTGAATTTCTTTGTGACTTTTCTCCCAGGGCCCAAAACTTTAAAAAATGCCCTTTTTAAAAAAAAAAAATGCTCTTTTAAAAATGTTCTTTTCTTCCCTGAGGTAATTTTCCAGCAAGGAGAGCTACTGGCCTTCTATGCAATCTATTCAAATCTTCTTCAAGGCATTTTCTTTCACCGTGCTCTTTGTTTTATGAGTTTTCTCATAGCTACCCAAATAATTTTCAAAAAGTTTCAGCACAAAATTTCACTAGTGACTGCTCAACAACTATCAGTGAGTGGAATTCAGGTTTTCCAGGCCTTTCAGATGGTGCAAACTGCCTTCAGATCCAGGAACCATTACAGCCAGAAAAAACTGGCTCCTTGGAGATGGAGGATGTGAGAGACCACAGGGCTTCCTACAGGGACAGGGAGACATTGCATGGATAAACTTCTGTAGGTCTGAAGAAAATTAAACCATGATCCAGTTATGAATTAGCTCACCATCTACATAAACCTGCTTTAGGAAACCAGAGTTGGTACACACTGACACTCTTCCAAACCCAAACACTGCAGTAGTCACATCAAAACCATGAATCTCTTGTTGGCACGTCGTATGACTATCAAAATACAGGATGATGGCAAAGTCATTTGGAGGTCGATTTATCAAATATTCTGATTAGATTAAACATCTGCTCTATTATTAGCAGTAGATGGTGACTTTGTGTACAAATTTTGGATCCAAGATACATATAGATCTAACGCAACATAGTCTGTGTCCTAAAGCTATGTAGAAGAAACACACCACAGAAATAAAAAGCCACGCTACCCTCACTCTTTGTAGCTGGCAATTTGAGGGACAGATTTGCTCTACACTTCATAGCAGTCACTGGCAAAGCTGGGAAACTATTCAAGACCTGTGTCCTAGCCATAAAACCATGCTTGCTCTCCTGGCACAGACAGAAACGGGAACATGCCAGAGATACAAAACAAATGCCAAGTTGTAGAATGGGCCCCTGAAGTATTTTTCTCCCTGGAGAGAGATTAAAGTCTTGCAGTACTTATAAGCACCTGCCTAATGATGATAGAATTGAATTTATTGCTTCTTGCAGCAAAAATGCCTCAGAAATAAGATACTAGATGCCCTATTGAGATCATCCAAAACAGCATGTGTTGTAGTTATCACAAACTTCAGGTGATAGCCTGAAACATCTGCAGAACATGTACTGTTTGGTGAACACTAAGGCACAGCTTGTAGAAACTCTGCCTGGGACCCTCCAGAGATTGTAAAGTAGCTGAGACATGATAAGACTTGAAAGAACAACTCACTTCATGATCCTCCATCAGTACCCCTGCACAGCAGCTCCAGTGGAAGCACTGCCAAATGTCTATGCTGCTCACCTTCTCCTTCAGCTTATCACACTCTTCGGTTAGTGAAAACACATTTCTGAGGTTGTAATAATATGTTTGAACAGTGATCTTAACACAGAACTGCTGCACCTTTTCCTTTGGGAATCAACTATCCTCCAAAACCACTTATGCCACAAAGTACTTCTAAAAGAAGACTGGACTTCAAAAATGTTAATCAAATGCAACATTTTAAACAAATCTTTCTAATCCCTCTTGACACATCTACAAGGTCAAAAATGAAAGGTGTGCCATAGCCAGCATCCGTAAGAACAAGAAATATCACACCTATACAAAAAAACCCCTTTCAAACTCTACCATGTATAAAGTTGATATGAGTAAAGGCAACATCCATTAAACTAAATTTGACAGCGATGTTAAAGGTGACGAAGTATAATTTATGTATTGCCTGTAATACGGTCAAAGTCCTGGTAGAAATGGCAAAACAATCTAAACCGCAGCCACCTGATATTGTTGGATTTCTTTTCTCTTATTAAAAAAATGAAAGTTCTCATGACTTTTTATTGATAGAAGATGTAATCGAAATGGAGATTTGACTGGAGAGATTTAATCATGCAGGTTGAGGAGGAACCCTATTAGCAGGTCATAAATTAGGTGAAAAAGATCCATGTTTATTTATTTTCATTTCTTCTCCTCTGGACAAAAATCCTTATTTTATTATCTGGAACAACTGGCAAATATTTTAAAATACGGTCCTTACAAATTTAGCTTCATTCCTCAGATCTCAGGCCGACAACAGCTAAAAGAAAAAAAAAACAAATAAATTCTTGCCCCGTTCACCCTTTCACCACCTTCACAATTCTGTTACTCTCAGGAAAACTTAAGAGAACTGGTGAACATTGCAGTGTGCCAGAGAAGTCAGTGCACACAGGCTATTTCAGATCAAAGGGAGAAATGTCTTCTGAAGTGCCAAGAGCTTCCTCTCTATTTTACCAGGAAAAAAAAAAAAAGTGCCAGATCATCTTTTCTAATGGATTAAATATTATGGAGAGAGAATGTATCTAATAAGGGCAGAGCTGGGTGACTAAAGACATGGGCTGGAGAAATACAACTTTCAACACCTGTTGGGAATAGTCCATCCTGGTGCACGAAGGTGACATACTTGGAGGGCAATAGAGACCACATGCCAGCTTCAGCCCTGGTAAGTAGATCCAAGAGTGATGTAATTCCCAGGATGACATTGGCATAGAAGGTACATCCACTGCAAAACCAGAGCAAGCTCAGAAAGAAAGAACCTCAAGGACATTTTAATACAATTTCCCACAAGTAAAGCTAGAAAGTTAACTGGATAGATATATTCAAAGTTTGTAATCTCAAGTCAAATGATAACAGAAAAAGGTTTTCTACTTTTTTCACTTCTGAGCTATCCTCAGTCTGCTAGTCTCCATCTTTGAGCTGGCTGCTAATCAACTGAACTTTTTAAAAAGTCTTGCTTCCTGACTTCCAAAAGGTTGAAGCAGCTACCTCCTCTTGATTTGCTTTCTCTGTAACTGCTGATTTCTTTTGTACCTTTTTAAGTCTGTGGCCTTGAAACAAGAGGCTTTAGGCAGCAATTTGAGCTCTTTTAGCACTCCTGAGGGCAAGCCCATCCCATCTTTTTCTATCAGAAATGCCCCATGTGGTGAGACCAATGTCCATCACCCATGCTTCTGTCTCCCACGGTGGCTGTTGCAGAGGTGGCTTAAGGAGAGCACATGAAACAAGCCACTATCTGAAATCTAATCCTTATGCTCCTTCTGCATCCTGCTGTTTGATTTCAGATGCTAGAGGGAATATCACTGCCTTCCCAATAGGATCTGGTTTGCACCTTTTACCCATTAATTTGTCTAATCTATTTTGAAACTCTTTATGTGTTCTGACTTCACACTTTCTTGCAACAGCCAGTTTTAAAAACTTATTACAGGCTTTAGAGAAAGGCACTTTCAAAAACCTGTTTTAAATTACATCCAATCAGTTTCAATATATGTTCTCTGATCCAGTACTGTAGGATTTGGTAAACAAGTTTAGCACTCATCTTCTGCACTGCCTTCTTGCTGCCATAAATCAGCTTCATCCCTTTTCAGCTTTCTCTCCAAACTAAAGTGAAACCATAAGCGTGCTATTACTTTTTTGCAGCAAACTTAGATGTCCTTTTCCTTTTTTTCTCTTTTTTGAGAGAAAAAAATGTTCTTCTTGAGATGCAGAGACCAATCGTATGTGATACTCAAGGTGTAGAGGCACAAAGATTTTCTACATTGACAAAATGTCATTTTTAGTCACGTTCTCAGTACCATTCCTGATATGGGCAATTTTAGCTGCAGGTACACACAAAGTCGATGCTGATAGAGAACTGCTGACTTGGCATGATTTGGACAATTCTAAAGCACCACAGAATTGTTTTGGAGATGCTTAAATTAACTCCAAACAAGAGGCTAGATCACACAGCGACACAGGATAATGCCATGCAGAGATGCTTGCTGAAGCCTTGGAAGATTTACAGCTACACAAAGGCAGTGTGCAAACTCTTCCTAGATTTGGTAGCAGCTTGTCCATCTAGGATGCCTACAATCACAGCACATCAGGTAAAGCAGGCAGGCCAACAGCCCTCCTGTGCGTTTGAAATGGCTTCAGAACAGTACCTCTCTTATTGAGAGCCCTCTCTTCTCTCCCCAAGCTCTGTATCTGATGTGAACATCTGCAGTCTATGTACTACAGAGTTAATAATTACCAGAAAAAATCACTGACTAACAAATTATCCACAATTTAAGACTTGTTTTCAGTCACTAAGAAACTTTACCAGTATCCCATCTGAAAGGCAAGACATAGCTGCTATGTGACAGTGGAGGATGGAAAGTATGAACAACTTCCTCTTCACCCAGTGCTGCACGTCTTCTCCTCCCCTATGTATGCCACTGATGGATGCACCTCAGAAAATATTTATGAGTTCTCATTCAAATACTTCAGCTGATAAATTTAATATCATATTCCCTGGGGTAAGCAAAAAATAAAATATTGCATTGCCCTTCACACATGTGGAGATTATATTACTTTACAATGAAACCCAGCAAGCGGCACATTACAGTTTTTACCACAATCTCCTTGGTAGGAATGTTTCAAATACATTGCATATGTGTGAATACAATATAAGCATACTGAAATGCTTTGAACACTGCAATACATCAGACACTTGAGTCAGGGAGGGGAAAAAAAAAAAGCCTTCACCTATCTTGGCTCTTATCTCAAGTCTATGCTGTTCCTTTATGTGTTTGACAATGGTGTTCTTTGGCCTGATGGATGGCGCTAGTTACAACATATGAAGTGAACTCCCAAACAACTGGATCCTTGACCACATCTCCCAATCTGTTAGCTTGTTCATTAAATATCTGTGTGAAGGAAAGCAGACGTGAGTGCTTGCCCTGTGTGGTACAGCTCCCACAAAAACGGATTAAAGGCGTCGCAGCTGTACAACAAAGTCCTTGGGTTTAGCAAACACATTTCCACACGCTGTAAAAGCCCCAACATCTGACGTGCTGGGGTTTTACAAGGCTGCAACGCTGGAAAGTGGGCATAGAAACCGACAAAGCATTCAAAGGCATTAAAGAGTCACATTCCACATTTGCTTCCTGCGCTGCGAGCCCGCCGGGTCTGCGGCACCTGCTCCCGCAGCCCTGGGCTCCCGGCCGGGGCTCGGCTGCCACCTCCTGCCTCGCCGGGGAAGCGCCGCCGGGTCCCCGGGAACGTGCCCGGCACCGGCACGCCTGCCAGACCCAGCACGGACACCCGGGACAAGCAGAACGGGGTTTGGGGTCCCCGCCCTCCCAGACGGGACTACTTCCCCTTCTACACTTTGGGAAATTATAACTCATAAGCTACAGGCGCCCGTCCATGCAGACCTCCCAGTCTGAGACTCTTCTAAACTTTATTTTTCAGGAATAAAGCACGCTTCGAAGATTTCTATGCTTAAAACAATATGTCCATATGTGTGAGCGTTATTCATTCCTAAAGAACAAAGCACTAGCAAGCTGGTGCATCCAAGGAATGAAAACACAGGGTCAATGAACATTTCCAAGTGACTTAACCAACCTCCACACAGGAGCTTGGTGGCACAGACAAATATTCATGACCATTTTTAACCATTAAACCAGTGTCTTCATTTTGGTTTGTTGGGGCTTGTTTTGGGCGGAGGGGTTGGGGGGAGGGTGTTGGTTGTTTGGTGGTGTTTTTGGTTTTGTTTGGTTTATTTTATACACTGCAGCCTACATCACAGTAGAACGTTGGATCATTCTTAGGGTCTGCTGGTTTGCCTTCAAGTATCCTGAGACAACTGTAGAAACAATAGCACATGACTGCATGTTTAAATAAAACATACCCACCAAGAGACTTGAACAGGATGGCACACACAGCCTTTCTTTCCCATCTAATACTATCTTGAGCTTCGTAATCTGCCTTTAACATCGAACATGCATGTGTCTTTGTTCTCCAGACTCACTGCCAGATCGTCTCTGTTTCATTGACTCGGCCTCTTGCAAATGTTGCTCTGCCTCCACCTGTTATTAATTATGTTGACGAGTCTGCCTCTTCTTAATATAAGAAAAATCACTCAAAATTCATGTCCAAACAGTAGCTTTAGGGGAGTTTTCACACAAGTACATGTAGAAGAGGCACATACATTTCCAATAATTTTTATCTGAAAAGAACATGTATATGGGCTTGAGCGTCAGACAGAATGATGATGCTGTTCACAATTATCAAAAAAGGATCAAGACATACTGCTTTTAAAAGAAAGTGTAAAAGCTGTCGTGCTGAAAAACAACTGGTAGACAACCATGAGGGAGGAGTCAGAACCAGCTGAAATTTTTATTTGGAGGGATGAAAGTCAGCCTCTGCAGAAACAAGACTTGAATTTACATGTTTTTTTCAAGTACAGTAGCTTGCAAAGTTCTGTGCTTGTAAAGGCACTTCTTGTACATGTGCTGACAAACATTCTGCTTTGCTGCTCTGAAAACAGCAAAGCTGAAGGGTGTTACTTGAATTTTGTCCATTCAAATAAATGGATGAAAAGGAATATATACCATGAACACTTTTTTATATATGGATATCTAAGGGTGTTTCATTTTTTTGTGGAGGGGTTCTACAAAACATGACCTCAATTCCCTTAAACGCAGTCTTAAAACTCGAAACCTTTTGGTTTTTCCCCATTTGCCTTCCTAAACCTGTCCTAAGCATCTGTATTATGTTATCCAACACACTGGCTGCTAACAATACAATCAATACAAAAGGTTACTTAGGGGTCATGGCTTTTTTTCTGTCCTCAAAATACAAAGCTTATTCTAATAGGGATTTGAATTATTTCACTGCAGAAAATGTCTTCGAACCACACAGGTGAGAAGGAAAAAAAAACATACTGGAAGTACAATTTTTTTTTTATATGAAAGCAGGTAATTTAATAATTTTTTTCTGTACATCCACATAAAATACATTTTTTCAGCTTCACAACCTGATTGTAAATTTTACCTGGCATGCCAGGCACTGATATAAATGCCTTTTTCATCACTTTTGGAAAATAGTACTTGTTTGCTTACACATTAGTATATTTTAGAACATTAACATACTAACTCTACTGTTCTGTTAGACTTTAGTCAGACTACGCCAAATATGAACAGATTCCTGACACTGACTGAGCTACAGGACAAGCTAGGTTGATTTGTACCTAAACATTTTCTCCCTTATAGATATATTTTTACATAACTGTTTTGTGCCTATTAATCTTTCAGCAGTATTAAGTATTAGATATCAATAAATTTTTTAAACAAACCCATCAGGTACAATCCAAATTGTGTTTGTAAATTTTTTTAAAAGCATACTTGTTACTTAAAATATCTGCATTTCATGTAATATTGTGTTGCTCAGAGTTCTCAGTGAAAATAATTTAAATACTTTTACTTACAATTGATAAAAAGTCTCCCCTAATTGCTTTTGAATTGGAAAGGAGGGGAAAAGCTCCTTAAGGCAAAGTGATTTTCAGATCAGTTTCTATTAGCTCATATAATATAACATGACTTGGACACTTTCAGAATGAAAAGGAAGAAGCACAGTAACCAATGACTGAAAGTTCAGATATTTGTATAGTGATTTACTTCTGTAAAAGACTGTATCATAATTTAGAGTAAATCAGATACATTAATCAGTTGATGTGCACTTAAGGCTTTTTGTGATGGACTTTCATACACAAATAGTGACAGTGCACCAAGAAATTATGAATACATGTGGGATCATTACATACAACACATTAACCACTCCATCTGCTCAATTTATTAAAGAGAATCTCAAAACGAACATTTGTTTGTTGACCAATGGCTGAAAACATTTCTGTGTATTTACTTAAATGTCTAAAACCATTGAAAAAATAATTTGTCATTACTTCTTCTTTCCTTAAGGCTGAAAAACACAAACCACATATCTGTGCTCACCTAACATCTGCTATCTGGTTCAATGGTCTTGATGTCTAAGATTTTTAGCTTTTTGTATTTTTCATGTATTTGTAGCTTTGTAGAGCACTAATGCATGGCTGTATAGCTCCCAGTAATTTTCCTGTCTTCTTTCCCTACACTTAGGAACAATAAGGAAACCTCGTAGACACATTCCTAAAATATTTAGTCTTATTCCAAGAAGAAAACCAACTACAAGGATGTTCTATTTTCCAACCAGAATCAGGACTAGAGAACAGAATTGGGGCAAAGAAGCCTCTGGGCTGCTTCCAGTGGGGCAGGACCCTGGGAATTATTACCTAACCAACCAATTTTTAAATTGGACAATATATGATAGGTATACTGACCAACTAACCTTATAAAAATTGTTGAATTACTGTACCATGTGCAGTTTTTGCCATATTGTGGACCTGAAAGCTTTCAAGTACAGGTTTGCTTTTATGTTACCATTCTAAGGTTGGTAGGGAAGATCTGTTCTATTTTCCAAACAGTCCAATACGAATTAAAAATCCTACTAAGGCTTCAGGTCCCAAACACATCATCTTCAAGAGGTCTTCGAGGCTGACAGATATATGTTCAGGAATCCTTCACATCCTTGGATGAGAGACCTTTGCAAAGTTTCCAGGAAAGGGAGCAGGTTTCAGGCACAATGCTTGCACCAGCTTCAGGAACAGACACATGAGGAACACTGGCTTGCAGCTGGCATAGCCAGATTTTCCAAAACAAACAAGGAACAAAATCAGACAGGTAGAGGCAATGTGACATTAAACATGATGAACAGAGGAAAAGTCAGCATCAGTCCTGGAACCCTAACTCTGAAGCCTTTAATTTCCATTCTTGTGTTTAGTGCTAACCACATCCATTCTGCAGACCAGTAACGCACCGCTTTGGACAGAGGGGTTGCAACCCCAAGTAGAATCTCAAAGCCTACTCCTCCAAAATTTTATTTGAAATCCTGCAGGACATATCAAAATCAGTACATCTTCTAGAGTTAAACAAAAAATACCCTTGATTAAGAAAGCATGAAGGTACGGGCTCTCTTTAGTTTACAAAGCAGAGGCCTCAGAGAAGCATTTACAAAGTGATGCAGCACGAAGGACTACAAACCAATCCTTTGCCTCAGCCAATTTAGAAAAATAAACTTTTACAAAACATCAAGGTGAATCAAAAGCTGTGGGTGGAAGTTGGATTCTCAAGAAATTTTTGAAAATAAACCAAACCCTAGGGATAATCTAAGCCCTAATTTAATACCTAACCATTTTTTAAGAAAATTTAGATTTCAACCTAATTTCTTCTTTCAAAAAACATTTAGGAAGTGCTGATTCTACTCCAATGAAAAAAAAAATTGGCATGAAAGGACGCCATTCCCTACTACTAGCATTTATTGCTGTTTAAATGGTAAGGTGACACTAAAAAAAATAAGAAACATTCCTAAGTGTTTACTGAGGTGTCATTCCACTGCAGCAAGAGAAACACTGCCTAACAAACCTGCTTGTAAACTACAGCTCCCCTTACTTGAATCCCTTCATAGTAATTCAGAGGAAATGTAATAACCACCTACTGCTAATGTTGCCATTCCACTGGTACAAATCAAGCAGAAAAAACATTTTGATGTAATTTCTCTCACACCAAATTAAAACATGTTAAATGACTATGTTGAAAATGGAAACCTAAATAGTTTGTGTGAGCTGGACTCTTCTCAACTTGGTTGCAGGCTTAACACATACAAATTAAATCATGGACTAAATCAGGGTGGAAAAGATCATGGAGTCCAACTACAAACCAAGCACTGCCAAGCCCACCACTAAACCATATTCTTAAGTGTCACATCTAGAACTGCCTCCAGGACTGCTGATTCCACCTCTTCCCTGGGCAGCCTGCTCCAATGCCTGAGCATATTTCTTAACACCCAGTCTAAACCTCCCCAGGCCATTTTCTCTTAAACTGTAACTTGCTACTTCAGGAGACCCCAACTTCATTACAACCTCCTTTCAGATGGTTGTAGAGTGGCATGTTCTGCCCCAAGCCTCCTCCAGGCTTAACAGCCCCAGCTTCCTAACTGGCTGCAGAGCTTTCACAAGATTTGCCATCCTCCTTTACAAACTCCAGGACCTTAAGGTCTGTTTTCTGAAAACACGCACGAAGTTTAGCAAAAGAATACACACCTCACAGATCGGAACAGGTGACTTCATTGAATATACCTGAAAATGTTACTACAGAAACCTTTTCAACAACTCAAGTCACACAGATCTAGCTACTACAAAGTAGTAGACCGGGCCAAAACTAAGAGACCCTTCAAGAACCTGAAGAGGAGCTGTAAGAAAAGTGCATGTGAGCCCAGCTGGAGATGTCTGCCTTAACTCTTACACTTATGACTAGGGATATCAAAAGATGGCTTACAAACCATAATAAAAATTTGAGAAGACTGAAAACAGATAAACATTCCCATCTCTTTAGCCACTGGTGCTCAGTCCCACATATTCACATTCCTATGCTACACATCTGCATAATAGTGCAATTTCTTATGACTCATTCCACTTAAGAGCTACTTTGCAGAAAATTTAAGACACATGAAACTTGCAGGAAGGAGAAACAAACCATCTTCCAGTCTGAATCCCTTGCTTCTAAAGAAGACAAAAACCCACATTCTGAAAATCAATTAACTATTACAGGAACCAAAACAGTGGGCAAGGTAGGAGTTTAACACTGCCTCATCTAAGCAAGAGAATCCAATAACTTGGCTACCTTACCTACCCAGACCTACAAAATCAGATCTACAAGTGCATGACAATACTATTTAGAAGATGCTATCACCCATAATTTGAGGCACAGGAACAAATAACACACATTTTGTGTCCTTTAAGTTCCCTGGATAAATTAAAAAAGCATTTATAGAAATCCTGCAACATCTCAGAAGACTTGGGAAACAGTTAAGGCCGTTCTCATTTGTCTCAGCAGATGGACTCAAATTTTCATCACAGAAGCAGCAATACTTTAGACAAGTTACTCAGAATCCTAGAAATACAGACCAAAGCACTACCAGCACTACAGTCTGCTTTATTTCAACTTGAATCTGTGCCACATTCTAGCTGGTAACTTTTGGGCTAGGAACAGGAAACAGAATTACCTCAATTTTGTTCTATAGGATATACCTAACAGAATACCCTGTAACAGGAATGCCAGGGATCCCCATGATCTTTTTAGCAAACTGACACAGTTAAAATACTAATCAACTACATCAGCATTTGCCAAATTTCTGCATCTTCTAATGCTATCCTTTGCAACTCAAAACAACTGTTCCTGACACCAAATCATTAACCACACATACACTAGACTGGTTCAAAATTTATTTGTCATTCATTTCTTGCACTTGAAGTACTCTTCGATGACATCTTTGGCCTGAGATTCCTTGCCATAGTCCTGTAACACAAAATAACCCATTAATAATATACAGACCCATCCTAAATTTTACTGTTTTTCACAAGGACAAATGGGATTCTGACACTTTTTCACAAGGAATTCCCCAAATTCCACACAAGTAAGCTCAACCAATTTGCCAGCTTTTCCCTTGTTCTTTAATAAGGCTATTCTAATAAAGTACTGTTCTAGTTCTTTCAAATGTTGTACACATTGACGGGGATGCAAACAGAATCTTTTCTGCTTAAAGAAACTCAAAGAAGCAGCATAACTATGAAAATGCATGCCGAAGGCACTAGTCTTGATGGTGAAGATGTAGCCATCTCTTGGGACCTCAGAGACCACAAAGTCTTCAAGGCTCGTACTGTGGCTTTACTTTGCCAGTGTTATTGTAAACTAAGCTCCGCAAAACATTTTCAAGTTGAGCGGACACAATGAACTGGCATTTTTTTCCTGAAGCAAAGCTTCCTATCTTCTAGGTAGGCCTTTCCTTTTAATGGTTACTGGCAGGTAGGCATAGACACTTTGAGGACACAACCATCAACTCACAAAATGTACATGCGTAAATAAATACGATAGGAACCATGAAACAGGAAAGCAGCTTATGTTCACTATCAACAATATAGAAGCGTTTAAAAAAATAAAATTTAGGCGCTCTATTTAATGGTTCCTTATCTAAAGCAACCTTTGGTTTACTATTTATTTTCAGAAGTCAAGAAATAAAGACATAATTAGCAATCTTACTTTGACAACCACACAACTGCAGCCCACCACTTTGCGAGGTTTTCCTTCTCTGTCGATCTTGCAGAGACCCACCCATTCGCCCAGCTTCTTGTTGTCATCAACCTGTGCAGAGCATCACATCACATGAGAACTTGCCATTTCTGGCACACCTGGCTCCAGCCCAGAAGCTGCTGTACTGTCAGAAGAATTGGGTAACGGATGGCTGCTTTCCTCACAGGCATCAGCAGAGGGAGCCAAAGTATCATCATAGTACAGCTTGAGCCTCCCTGGAGAGGCAGGAATGCTTCTCCTGCCCTCTACTCCCAGCAAGAATTTTATTTATTACACAAGGCCACCAGAATTCACTTTAACCATGCAAAATAACCAATCCACACCCCTTGCCATTTACATCCACAGGTTTTGTACTGTGGAAAAATGGCAATCACACAGAACTAGAACAATCTGCTGCTAAGGGAAGTTCTAGGTAAGCCATACACAAAATTACAGCAGTGTTCTAAAGGCTCAGCTCTCTACATGTTGAAACAACCAGCGTTAACTGTTCCAAACTTTTGTCTCATGTTGACACTCACCTTTATTAAGTTGATCTGATGTTCTGCACAGAGTGCTTCAACTAATTTTACATATGTGGGTTCATCACAGTTTGAAGCCAGAACACAGAGATGGGCTTGGCGTCTAAAAGAAAATGACAACTGACAGATGTTACTTCAGACACTAATTGAAACTTTCTGATAATCAAAACCAAAAATAATTGAATTCAGCACATGCATTTCTAGAGAACCACTTCCTAAGTTTTAACTTTTGGTTATGAGACACTATAAGCTTTTGAAATACTGAATTTACTTTTGACGTGATTTGTCACATTTTATGTTTTTCATAAATACATTACAGGCTATTCATACATTGTTAGCTTTATCCTCAGATTCTACTCCTGTTTTGAAAGCTTTTAAAATGCCACTTAATAAATTCGCAGTCATAGGAAAAATGTCTGATGACTGGATAAACACCAGGTCCCCTTACAGAACTGTCATCGTTATAAAACCACCAAGTTACAAGTCACTTTTTCTTAATTTACTGCAGATTACAGTAATTTAACATTAGAATTGTAATTACTAAAAGCGTGAATTTCCATGTCAACGTGTTGTAAGCTCTTCAGAACAATCTTTTCTACTTACGTTCAGAGAAGCTGTTATGACAGGGCCCCAATTCTAATTAGGATCTTTGTATACTGTGGTACAATGTTAAGATACCAAAGGGATACCTGACAACAGAAAGAGCTGAGTAGGTCTTCTATGCTTAACCTAATGCAATATGACCTCCGCAAACGAAGTCAGTTTTCCCTAAAAAGGCCTTCTTCATCAGGAGTGTCACCAGAATGCCAGAAACGTTTCCAAGCAAGAACCATCACACACAAATATGTACAAAGCTCACACAAATATTATCCTTTTAACAGCTGCAGCTGAACCCAGAAGAACTCATAAACTGGCTGTCAGCTACGTAAGTTGAACTTCTCTGCCCTTGTTTAGTACCTTGTCACAGAGGTTTCCGCATACAGGTTTGTCAGACAGCAGTTATCACTCACAGCGCGAGTGAAGGGGTATCCGACAAACTGTGAAGTCATCACCCAAACACTGTAGCTTTACATTTAAAGAGATTTTTTTTTTTGCAAGGCAAGTATGGATTTGCATATAAACACACACACAGGTGTGTATACATATGTATATATACACAGATATACTCTGCCATACAAAAGATCGTAACTGATTCCCCAATGACTGGCACATAAGTTCAATTTTCAGTGCTGCACCATGACAATTTATTTACTGTTGCAACATACAAAAAAAAGTGTAAGAAAGCTATGAATTTAAGGCTCTTTCATAAAAAGGAAATTAACTCTTCCATGAAAAGTCTGAAATACATACTAACTCTAGTAAAATTTTATAAAGTTTTGACACTACTTTATTACTTCTTAAAACATAAGGGTCTTGAGACACAGATTTTCACGGCTACATACAGCAAGCACCATTCCATTTTCTTCACAAAACCCATACACCCAAATGAACACTCGATGGCACTGGGGCCACAAAATGACAGAACCTAAAACACCAGATGCTGCTGTTCTTGCATCATCGCGTTTAGCGTCTGTATTTAAAGACTCCACTTTAAGGCCCCAAATCAGAGAGTACAAAAGACAAAAATTACTGGCAGAAAACTACAGTCTTGTTTAAGTTTTAAACTAAACACCTGGACAAAATGGCCACTGCACGTGTTCAACATACGTCATCACAAGGTTTCACCCAGTTTTACTATTCATAGTAGAGAAACCGGTGACACCACACTTACTTGTCCAAGGCTTTGGCTGCTTCACGGATACCGCGAGCAAGGCCATCGTGGATAAGTGCAGTCTTCAGCACTTCTTGCAGAGCGGTGTTAACATCCATTACACCTCCAGCAGTAATGCTAAAGAGAAGACATACAACGTTCTGATCGTGCCACCAACTTTCAACTTAAAGCAAAAGCTTCCCGTTCACCTGCAAGCATCCGGCCATTTAAAAAGTACGGACGAAAAGCAAGTTAAAAAACTAAGCCAAAAGAAGAACTGCCGAAGGATGAACTTGAAAGAAGCTAGGGCATTAAATCCTCCTGGCGAGCCACGCTGCCTCCATGCTCCTTTGGCGAGAAGAGGCCGCCATGCGCACAGCGGCCCTGCCAGGCGGACCCCGCGCCCGTCTCCCGGCCTGCAGGAAGCACGCAGCAGCACCGCGCCGGGGCCTACACACACGGCACAGCCAGAGCTCCCAAGCCTGACGCGCAGCGGAGCGACCCGGCCCCTCCGCCCGCCGCCCCCGACGGCCCCGGCCCTGCTCACCCTTCCTCGGCCATGGCGCTCTCGGTGGGTGCGGTCCCCGCCTGGGTTCCTACTGCAAATACAGACACAGGCCGCCCCGGTGAGCGGCGCCGGCCGCCCCGGGGCCCCCGCCCGGCCCGCTCCCGCCGCGATGCCCCGAGCGCCAGGGGGATCCCGCCCGGCCGGGCCCCGGCGCCATCGCGGACACTCACCCGGCACCACCGCGCGCCGCTGCACAGAGAGGGGGCGGGGCCGCCGCCGCGCGCTCTTATAGCGCGACAGGGCCCCGGCCTGCGCGCCTGCGTGTGCGCGCCGGGGCTGCCCGGCGCCGTGCCTGATCTTCGGCGTGCCCGCCCCGGGTCCGCGGGAGAGCGAGATTTGTGCAGGTTTGGAACCACGAGCTGGGAAGTGGTTCGAAACAGAAATTAAAGAATGACGCTGAATAGCTGTAAGCAAAAACTGCAAATTGGCTTTGTCAAACAAGTACTCTATGATAACATACTCTGATGTTATCAATGACTGACCCCACCAGTCACAGCAGAGGCCCATCCTCAATGAGGATTAAATAAAGCCTCACAGGAAAGTAATTTTGCTATTTCCCAGAGAAATAATGGTGCAAATTAAGTCTCCTAAGGAAAACTGTTGCCCAAGAGGTTCTGTAGAAAGGAACACTGTTCTTTTAATGGAAAAACCACTTTTAACTGCTTAAAGTATCCATGTAATTTGGGGGAGCAGCCTCTGGGGGGAAAACCAACTGTGACAGCTGAACAGGAGTCACCTAGGGGTGGATCACCAGCCAGAGGTCACCTGGGCTGCTTCCCTAGGGCAGGAAGTGCACCTGGTGCTGCCAAAGCAGTCTGGCCTCACCTGGAACCATCCTCTGTCACGGTGGCCAAGAGATGGGGAACGTGGGGAAAACACCCTAATTCCCCCCTCTGCCAGCGGGTCATGACACTGAGCTGTAGATTGGAAACCTCATAAGTGTAACTGCTCACCCCTGTTCCTGTCACAAACGCACAGGTGATTCAGCTGATGGCAAGTGCAGCACGGCCACCACACTGCAACATATTCCTGGCTCAGGTGCTGTCAGTCTGACATGGGGTTTTGTCCATCCCAGCTGCTTCAGACTGGATGACTTGACGGTTGGGTACTCCACGTCACCATCTTTGTAAAAAGTACATAGTGACAAAATAGAAGAGAAATAGGTAACAAATATTGATAACCATGATTTGTGGATAGTGCAAACACATTTGTCACCAGTGTTGTCAGCCACCTTTTCCACAATATGTTCTTCCTTGTCTTCCTGGTGTTGCCAAGCAGCACGATGTAGGCTAAATACAGCTAGGGAAGAGACACTATCCACAAAGCAACTCACTGGAGCTGCTCAGGGCAGAGGACAGAGAGGAAAAGTGGAACCTGCTTGGCTGTCTTGGAGCCGGCTCACACGCCCCCAGCTCAGGCAGCACAGCCTTTCCGAACCTGCCCGGGGGAAAGGCCCGGCTGGGTGATGCAGCACTTCAGGCTGCAGCTGTGAGACTGAAGGCTCCAGCTGTGAGACACAGCTCATGTCAGCTCTGAGGCAGTCATGTACATTTACACTACAGAGGTCTAGAAAGGACAGGAGCTAACCTCTGAGCAAGTCCTGAAGAGAGAAGCACAGTGTGGGGGCTGTCCTCTCCCTGCAAGCTGAGCTACCAAGGACTAAGTGGGTAGGAACGACCGTGCCCACTGCTAACATGCCTCTGAGATGCCTTTGGCACCTCCAATGCTGCTATATATTGCTTGAAACACTGAACTGCAACTCCTGTTGCAATACCCCAGTGTGTTGCAACCACTGCAGTCCCAACACAGATATTCTAATTTAGCAGCTCCTGTGAGACATGTGGTGGTGACTTCTTCCCTCCTTCCTCCACAAGAAGTGGGAACACGTAATTTCCTTTGTACTGCTCAGAAAGCGGGCAAGCACATACAAATAATACTGCCCTCTTTTTTCCATCTCTTCAGGGGAGAATGTTTTCCCTACATCCACACATCACTTAATCTTCTTGTGCCCTTGAAAAGGCACTTAATCTATAGAGTAGTTTTTGTACTGAGTGGAACAATATACCGTTATGTCCCCTAAAGGCCTTGAAAGTATAAGAAGTCTGTATAAGACACATCAGTATCTCCAGGAAGTGCTGTATACATTCAGTCCAGGAGATGGAAGTATGCACATCTGAAAGCTTTGTATTACAGCAAAAATGGTAATAACAGTCAAAGTATAGTCTAATATTCTAGCAGCAGAACACTAAAAAGCAGTTTTCCTAGAACAGTTGCAAGAAAACAAAGCTGTGCTGAGATAAAAGTTAGGTATGTGTAGAGAAGAGGTTTTCATTGGCACTGAACTCTGTGGAAATGTTGGTATAGCCTAGTAGCAATCTTTTATTTTTGTCTAATAACTAATGAAAGTGTGTGATCCTGTTGGAAGGTCCACTTCATTGTACAGTGTGAGCTCAGCTTTCATGTGGCTGTTCTGCATGCTGTTGGTACTACTCCACCTGCTCCACCTTTCTGTCCAGATTCCTAGAAGCAGTGGCTAGTTTCTGAAGATCTGTATTTTCCCTTGGAGTTATGTTCATTGAGCATCCTGCAGTTCAAATGCTGGCATACAGCCATGGGGAATGACATGTTTAAGACAAGGACTGCAGTCCTGTGCTAAAAATATTTGTAGTGCACTTGAGGCTAGGTGAGTGGTGTAACAAGAGTGCTAGGAAATGAGGAGCAGCCAGATGCAGGGCAAGAGCCCGCCTGGGTTCTAAAGGGCTGAGGTGATGTCAGTGCAGACACTGACCTGCAGCTTCACTGAGCAGCCAGCCCCAGCAAAGAAGCTCGATCCTCTCAAAATTTGGTTATATTCCAAACAGTATAACATGCTACCTGTAAACTTGGATTTGGGAGACGAAGACAAGCTGCTGTCACATAGCATTCAAGAATTTTGATTCTCTCCAGCCTGCTGTTCTGAGCGATCCATTTGGACTCACCATCTTGCTGCATATATTTAAAAATCCTTTGGTTACAGCTACTACCCTTTGTGCTTGCCATTCAGTTCCTTGATTCTCCCTGACTGTCTCCCTTTCCAGGCTGGCAGCCTTCCTTTCTTTTTCCACTCTGATAAAAATGGGAGCTGAACTTTTTCAGAAGAGCAGCACTACAGTTCACTCTTGTCTCAGCTGTCCTCTTCCTGCTTCTTTTCCCCATTTCTCTTGCCCTGGTAACATTTATCTTCCTCTTGTACTCACCCTGGCAACCACAACCCATATATTCTCCAAAATGCCAGACTTCAGGGGTAGTTTAAGTGCCATATTGTAAACTGTGGAGATTCAGGAACTGAGTAATGATGGTGGCACAGTGTGGTGAGACAGCCACATAGGCAGATGAAAGTGTCAGGTATTGCTAACTCCCAAGAGAGGTCCATGACTCTGCTAAACTCTGAACAATAAGTTCTGATTTCAGTTCTGAACAATCCTTGCAAACACTTACTTTCATCTCACGTCTGTGTCTAGAAATAAAAAAACACAGGCATGTGCAATAAATAAATGTCATAGGATAGAATTGTCTCATTTTCCTTGCAAAACAGAAATGATTTCTCAGTCTTGTGGAAAATCAAGCTGGAAGCCTTCTTGTTCTATATCCACAGAAGTTCTGCTTACCGGCCCAGAGGGGAGAGATGTGTATTTCCAAGTGCCTCCAGATGTAGAAAAGAACAGCCACCCACATGCAAGAGAGGTCTGTGTCAAATTTCAAGTGCTTGGAGAAATTATGGAGAGATCATTCTGGAGTTTCAAAGAAAGAACAAGCTATGGTGTTTCAATACGAATTTGAAATTAATTAAGGCCCTGATTAATGATAACTGAATAAAACCATTTGCTGGTTTCTGTTGCCTTCCACAGATTTTGCATGAGACACTAAAAGCATGTGGTTATCATGTGGTCACATTAGAGTAATTTTAAACTATTTCCCAATAGCATTGTGCAACTGATGACAAAATAAATATTAACAGGATGTAAATATGCACTAAGGATTTTCTTGATTGCAATGCAAGTCTTTCTAAGATCTCTACAACTATACAAAGCAATAGTAAGGAATATGTATTCCCACATGTGCTGAGCATTTCATAATGTCCTGGATATCCATGAAGGAAGCTACTTTTAATCCAGTTGTCCTTCATATATTTTTACCTTGTAGACATAAGCCATGAATGTGACTCTGTGTCTAGTATTTATAGAGAACTAGTGCTCTAAGCCTTGAATTCCACATACAATTTGGGATCTAAAAGAAAAAATACATGTTATTAAAGTTGTTGCAGATGTGACATAAACAAGAAAGGCTTGTATACTTTTAAAATATATATTTTTTTATTAGACTTGATAAACTGTTGTAATAGGCTGGTAACAGGTCCTGGTTCAAAGGTTAGCAAGTATTTGTAGCTATACTGGTTTTGGCTGGTGTAGTCTTATTTGTCCTTACAGTAGTTGGTATGAGGATGTGTTTTGGATTTGTGCAGTAAACAGTGTTGATAACACAGGGATGTTTTAGTTTCTGCTGAGCAGTGCTTGTACAGAGCCAAGGCCTTTTCTGCTTCTCAGCCCACTGCAACAGTGAGGATGCACAAGGAGCTGGAAGGGGGGTTCAGCCAGGACAGCTGACCCCAACTGACCACAGGGGTATCCCATACTGTATGGTGTCATGCTCACCACATGTAGAGCTGGGGGAAGAAAAAGAAAGTGAGGGACATTTGGAGTGATGGCATTTGTCTTCCCAAGTAATGGTTACATGTGATGGAGCCCTGGAGATTGCTGAACACCTGCCTGCCCATGAGAACTGCTGAAGAAATTCCTTGTTTTGTTTTCCTTGCATGCATGGCTCTTCCTTCACCAGTTAAACTGTCTTTATCTCAACACACAGGTTTTCTAACTTTTGCTCTTCTGATTCTTTGCCTGATCCTACTGGGAGGGAGTGAATGAGAGGATGTGTGGGGCTCAGTTGCTGCCTGGTGTTAAACCACAATGATAGCTTACTAAGAATATGTGAGGGATTAACCAACATGTTCTATCAACAAGTTTCTTTTCACAATAATGAGCAGTGCATAAGCAAGGAAGTTTATACCCATGTTTCATTATTGGAGTCGTGTATCACTGCTACTTCCCACACTATAGCCTTCTGTACACACTGACTTTGTGGAAATCTGACTCTATAGGCTTTGTTGGGTTACTCATATGTAATTATTAATGAAAGGAGGATTGGTGTTTGAAAGCAGTTGGAAGCTGTGGAGTTAAGACTGGAAAGAGCAAATGGTTGGAATAAGAACTGTTTCATCTCCTAAAGATAAAATTGACTGCATCTCCAGCCACAAAAATGAATGCTTTATTCTCTTGCCACAATTTTATTCTTTTTCTATAAGTTTCTCTTATTCACTCTGTGTGTCATATTTTGAATATATCATGCTTTTGTTATTTTCTTTTTGTGAACTCATGATGACTTGCAAGTGCTCTTCCTCCTTTTTTTTTTTTCTTTTTTCTTTTTCTTTTTTTTTTGTGAAGGGGGTAAGGCTGTTCAAGAGGCAATATCTATGGAAAGGATTTATATTTATGTCTTTTTCTGAAGGCAGACAGGAAAAGTTCAAGGTACTTCTTAGGGACTCTTCAACAGCCATAATATATGCCACAAAAAATATATTCTCAAAGTAGGCTTCAGGAAAGGAACATGTTGCTGTTTTTCTTTGTGGCTGCTAAATAGCTTTTAAGTTTCCTAATCTTGTGGTAAGAAAGTGGTTCTGCTTTTTCCTGTCATGTAGAATGTGAAATATTAAGTTAGGTACATGGCAATGTTTGTTCTGAAACGTCCTTTTTAAGTGTCGTAATATTGTAACTGGTGACTAGATGGAATACTGATAGCTTAGTTAAAATAGTGTTTTTAAGCTGTAATTACTGTTTTTTCTCTCCAAGCAACAGGTGGGCTGTCTCTTACTATGTTTGGAAGTTATCCTCAGCTCACACCTCATCTCCTTCCCCACTCTCCCACCGTGCGGATAGGACCTTGTGCCAAATGCACTGATAATACCACCTCTTCGTCATCTCCAGCTTGAATTTACTCCTGGCCAGTTTACAGCTATTAGTTCTTGCAGCAACCTTGTCGTTAAGCCCTTGTATCATGAATCCTGCAACTTCCTGGAGGCTGTGTAATAACCGGCGATCTTACTTGGTCTACCAATCTTAACAATGTATCGTGAATGCCATGGGCCAGGTATGCAGCATACCCCAGCAGCCGGCAGGTTGCAATCGGGCTGTGGCACGCCCGGCGCTCTCCGGCCCGTGCGGGCAGTCCCGGCGGCAGCTCTGGGCCCGGGGCGCGGCGGCCCCTCCCGCAGGCCGGGCATGCTCAGTGCCGGCGGCCGGGCTGGCGCTGGCCCCGGTGCTCGCTGAGCCCGCGGTCGCTGCCACACGGGCGGCGGGAGGCGCCGCTGCGG
>WAAE01023446.1:0-20144 GCA_013400495.1 Nicator chloris | reverse complement strand
CGGGCCGGGCCGGGGAGCTCCGGCTGCAGCCCCAGCGCCTCGGGGCGGGCTGAGGGGCGGCGGCGGCACCTGCACCGCGGCCAGGTCTGCGCTCCTGCACGGGGCAAAAGGCAGCACGGCTCGACTCCGTTCTCAGAGCCGGGAGGGTGCCAGTTTTGTGTGGGTTTTAATTTTCCAACCTGGTTTGTAAAGTGTTCCCCTCTGTCAGCTTGTAATACTTTGTTATTATTTTATTTGGTATTTTTAGATGATGGCGTGTCAGAAGCAGTTAGTGAGGAATCAAGACGGCTTACCAGAGAACAGCTTTTTACAATAGTTGCAGCAGCTTCTATAAATTTCAGTTCAATGATATGCTACTCAATCCTGGGACCCTTTTTCCCTTCAGAGGTAAACAAACAACTTAGTCTGCTACTCTCTTCATTACTTTTTTGCATGTTGAAACTTTTAGAAATATCTTGAACTCCATGGGACATTTATGGCTGGCTGTAAGCTCCGAGTTAAAACTTTTCCGTTGTGGGAATTCAGTGATAGGATGATGCTGGTGTAGTGCATAAAATGGTGACCGGGATCTTGTCCATGGACTAATCGTCCCTTTGACTGCAGAGGAGACAGCAAACTAATGAGATGAGATGAGATAGAAGTCAAATCAAAAAGATTCTTGGAGAAGTGAAATAGTTTTTTGCTCAGTGTTACATAGTACTTTTGTAGAGGTGAGACTAAACTCTGCCAATGTCCTGACTTGCGTTTCTGTGCCCTAGCCACAATAAAAATGACTTATAGCTTCCTCTGTTAACTCATTCTGGGCCATCATTAACTGTGCTAACTTCCTGATCTAGGAAAAGAAAATCTCTGCTTGTGTTGAATGAATACAACGTTTAAATATAGCATGAAATAGATGGTCATGGTGCCTTTGCAGCAGAAGTCCATTTCTCTCATGACCAAATTGTTACCAAGTACTTACAAAGAAATATTCTTTTTGTCTCAAGTATTTACAAAGAAATATTCTTTTTGTCTAAATATTCCTATGTAATGCTTGTGCCCAAGTGAGTGTATTTGGCCAGCTAAATAAGTAAAAAATAGTCTGATGCTTGTTATGGGGTGGCGTGTCACAGTGAAGATAACAGATATCTTCGTTTACTGCCCTCTCACTGTGCAAGGGATCAAAGTTTTGTAGCTAGTGCCCTTGCAGAGCAACTGAAGCCTCTTGTATGTAGTCTGGCTTCCTGTTCAGCAAATAACACAATGTTTCCATTCACTGACAAACTAAGCGTGGTTTTCCCTTGATGATGTATTTGAAGTGCAACATGTCTTTAAATTTTGTTGTTACCTTATGAGCCCCTCCTGCCTTTGAGAAAACAAATTGCTTTCTAACTGCATTAATAGACAATTAAAAAGATTTAAATATGTAAGGCATGAATGTTATTCACCTCAAGAATTTGACTGTGTATTTACATGGTTGTGATCTTTTTTGCAGGCAGAAAAAAAAAGGTGTCAGTAACACAATTGTTGGCCTGATTTTTGGATGTTTTGCTTTGTTCAATTTCTTGGCTTCCTTAATATTGGGAAATTATGTAAGTATAATTGAAGCTGTACTTTTTTTCTGTGATGACACAGGTTGGTGCATGAAGACAGTTCTGCAAGCCTGAGAAAAGAGATGTCTCTTCAGTAGTGCTCCTGCAATTTTCTGTTTGCAGTAACAAAGTCTGACCAGTCAGTATGAGTGTGATCTAAGTCTTGTCAGTACCCTTCTGTTGCTCCTGAGAGTAGCACAGGGTAGTAGACATGTAAACTGTTTTGTTTCTCTGGTTAACTATTCTGTTTGCTTTAGAGTAATCTGATGATTAATTCTCCTTTCTTACCTCCTTTCTCCTACATTCCCATTTTATTTGTTGCACTTACTTATATATTCTGTTTGCCCTTGGCAACACTCTTAAGGTGTTTTGTTTTGTTTTTTCTTTAGTTAGCTACATCTCTTCTTTTCTGGTATGTTGTCTTTTTTTTTTTTTTTTTCTTTAACATTTGCTCCTGTTATAACTCTCTGCTGCTTAACTCAGTTTCCCCTTCAACTTCATTCTATAGTAATATGAGAAAAATGTCTCCAGTTCTTGTAAGCCTTCCCACAGATTCAGGAGTTTTCTCATGTTGAAGAAATCACAAATAAGTTATATAAATGTGTGTTTGTTTATGTGTTGGAGCACTGCCATCTATGCATTATTTGCTAGGGCTGCTCAGGGTCATGCCCTAAGCTGGGGCTGCTGCACAGTCAAAATGGTCTCTGTCTTTGGTTGGGCAGCCTCTTTGCTGACCCTGTGGTGAGTGCTTTTCTCTAGTGCTGACATGGCTCATAAAGTGTCACATAAGTGCCATTACTAAGTCCACATCTTGGTGCCTTTAGTGGCATTCAACTGTGGCACAAGCCTCACCAAGTACTTTACAGAGAGAGAGTGAGTGTGCCATCCTCACTGCAGACAGCTGAAGTGAGCATCAATAGAGCTGGACAGTGCAGCAATCAGAGATTCTGAGGGTTTCAGTGAAACTCAGCAAAATATGGGCTTTAGTAATAATGGCTGAAAGGCAGGGACTTTGTTCAGGCCTGAACAAAAAAGGAGCCTGAAATACCTACTGTCCTTAGGGGAAGTTGCAGCATGGAATTAGAAGCTCAGCTGTACTTTGTTGTGGGATTGAGTTTGCTTTATGGCATGCCTCCCATCATCCATCACTCTGGTGAGAGAGTCTGAAATGAAGAAAGATGGGGTCCTTCCCTGGTGATGAATGGGGAGGCCTGAAAGTACCATACTTCCCATGCCAAAGATTTGTGCTGGTAAGGGTTGTCATAAATTTGCTTGCATTGACTCTCACTAGCCAGATATGTGATGGATATTGCTGGCCTTGCCTTAGTGATAGTGCTGGAGGGGAGGTTTGGAAACAAACTTTCTGCTTGTTTATAATGAGGAATGCTGCTGTAATCTGCTGCTCTGCAGAAGCTGCAGCATGCTGCTGAGAAATAGTTAACTGCAGCATTGTCTTACCTTTCTAAAACTGGGTTAAGTCACTTAACTGTTCAGAGTATTTTTAGGTTCATTATTGAATGAAGGCACACCAGCAGAAGCAGTGTTTCCCAACCTTTTAGGTACAGGTGCTACAAAGTTCCCATAATTTTTTCATTTCTTAACAGTAACTTACATTGAAAATTTTTGATGTTTTTCTGAAATACTAACATGTAAAATTGGTATTTAATTAACAGCTTTCACAAATTGGAGCAAAATTCATGTTTGTGGCAGGGATGTTTGTTTCAGGATGTGTGACCATTCTGTTTGGGTAAGTAATTTCTGTTGCTTGGTTTTGTTGTATTTGTCTTCTGAGGATTTTCATCCGTATGAAAAGATGGACACAAAACAAAATAGAAACTCTTGGGCATCTTTTGTGTGTTGGTTAAGTCATCTAACTTCTTGCATCTTTAATTTTTATCTACCTCTTGTAAAGCAGAATGATCACTTCTCCCTTTCACTAGGTTTCAGAGTCTGTTTAGTACTTTAAAAGCAGAGGAGGTAGGTTCTGTCTATTTAAGTAGTAGCTCACAGATGGCAAGAAGCCTGTCAAAGTGCAGCAGTAAGAAAACTTTTTCTGCATAATGTTTTAATTATTCTTTTCTTAAAAATATTGGGAAGCTTTGCCTGGCAGGTGGAGAGGCTAAGTCACTAATTTTAGCAAAATAAATGCTTTGACAATGAAGGAATCTCTTCTTAGTTCTAACAGATTGCATCAGACTTCTTGCACAGGTGCTTGGAAAAGCTATGAAATACAACAAAGGTGGCATTGGAGTTTTTCACAGGTTGTGGTTTTCATGCTCTTTTCACTGCCAAACAAAGGGGAAAAGGAGAAAGCTGCCAGAAATAGTTTGGTAGTTTGAATGATTTCACTGATGTGGTTCAAAGATAAGTGGTAATAGAAAGCATTGAGTGTCTTGTAACTGTGTCGTTTAATGAGCAAGAAATCATGCTCTTGGGCCTTTAGTAGATGGCTTCTTCCATCCTGAGAGAGGTCCAATTTACTGTTGGGATTTTTCTTTTCCAGAATGCTTGACAAGGTGCCAAGTGGACCAATGTTCATCGGTTTCTGCTTTTTAGTAAGAGCAATGGATGCAATAAGCTTTGCAGCAGCAATTACAGCATCCTTCTCAATCCTTGCAAAGGCATTTCCCACTAATATAGCTACTGTCCTGGTAAGTTCAGAAAGCACTGTTACAGCTGAGTACCAGCAATATGACAAATTTCCAGTGGGCAGCCTAAAATCAGGAGGAGAAAATCTGTCTCATACACAGGCTTATTTGAAATCATCACATAATGTTTTGTTTGTAATCTAGAATCACAATCCTAGATCGAGTTTAGACTTTAGCATAACTCTGGTTAGATATAAATTAAGCAGTATATATTAGTTGCTTGTGCTTGGAAGACAGCTGACCATTAGTGGCAGTAGTTATCTCTTCAGTGAAAATCATGACAAAATACTAATAAAATACTAGTATAGCTTTTAGTGACTACTTGTACCTGGATAGTAAGGATCCATGTGAATTGATTTTAAAAATGGTAAATTAATTCAAATTGTGTTGATTTAAATGACTGAAAGATGCAAAACTGAAACAGTTTTGGCTTAATTTTTCTAATCTGTTCATAAAAGTTATGTATGGAAACATGAGACCTAGAATTTCTTGAAATTTAGAAGGCAGTATTTCTGATTATCAACAATTCATTTTAGCCAGAGATATTACCCTTTTTCAGTTGGGGTTTTAAAGTGTTTAAGAAAAGTTTTGTGTTTAATAAAATGCTGCTTTCTCTGTCTATTTTTCAATACATTTTGGTTTTCAGTTCAAATATATTGTCAGAAATAACTGGGTTAAATTTTAATGAGTGAACAAATTTTGAGAACTTGTTTAAGAACATTAAATAAAATTAGAAAAGTTGCTGCTTTTATTAATACTGTTGTTAAGCTGTTTAATTGCTTCTATAAATAAATATATATCTATAAGGATATGTCTTTCTAACTAGAAAAAACCTTCTAAGGTGTATCAGCGGTCATTAGCTGACCTTGTCATTGGAGAGCAATTTATATATTGTAATCATGTTTCGGATTTATTCAGTTAGTAAGGTTAAGGCTTCCTGTTTGCAAATTTTAAAATGTAATTTTAAAAGGGAATTAAAGTAACGCTGACTTAAAGGGACCTAGTTACCCATTTTATAATCAAAATTAAAAAGAAAAGAAATTCTGTTATAGCAGCACCGTAACTATGACGTATGGCTGAAAATAAATCAGAAATGCTGCACAGCTGTGGCTTGGTAGCTACCTTTGTTTAAAATCTAGAAAGGGTGCTGTAAAAAGACGACTTCTAAATGTTTGTCTTTTTACCATATTGTGTACTCTAGTGTCTTGTTCTGCATGAGAATGAAACCTCTTAATATTTATTCATGTAGATTTAATGTCCTTAAATGAACATGATGGAGAGTTCTTGTTACTGTGAGCTCTGAGGCAGGAGGCAGAAGAGAGCTGATTGTTTGAGCAAGGTGCATCCTAGGGTAAAATTGAAGCCTGAAGAAGTGGATGAGGCTCTTTTAGCCTTGCTCTCTGTTGTCCTTCTTGATAGTACTAGATGCTGAAAAGCACCTTTCCTCTCCTTACCATTTTGGTACCAGTTTTCAGCCTTGCTTTTACTTGTTGGGTCCCCTAGAGGGTATATGGGGAAGTTATTGAATATAGGCATATTAGCCCTGTTGAAGTGGGAAGTTGAGCATCTGTTAATGTGATCCCTCTGGGGGAGGAGGTATGGGCTTCAGAACATAAGCAATCTCACTTCTCTTACAGTATCAGGTTTATCTTATCCTCTATCTGTACACTGCAATGTCTCAGCTTCTCCCCATGCCCTCCTCACTTCATTAACTTAGAAGGGCTAAATGATGTACAGCCCCAAATCATGTAAATTATTTGAACCAAAGTCTCACAAATCAATTATTTTTTGTGGTTGGTGAGCAACAAAAGTGAAAGCATCATCTGGATGCAGTGATGTTAATGGCCATTCCACATAGTCATAGTTTTTCAGAATGTCTCAAATCTATCTGAAAATTTTGAAATTTACTAGTCGTATGTTGTTACTAGTTATTTTCTTTGCTAGGAAAGAAAAAGGTTGCGACACCAGACTGACCTAGGGTAAAGAACTTGGCTTTTGCTGACTCTGCCTATTTTCAGGATGTTTGACTACTGTGATTTGTATCAGTAAAGTTAAAGATGAGGATGATTCCCTGGAGTATCTTCCTGGGTTCTGGAAGTTATCAAAACTTTCATCTGTAAGCAGTTATTACCAACAGCTCTTACTGGTGGTCTAAGCATTGATTAATCAAGTGTTGAGGCAGATGTTGACAGTGGTGACTATGACACTGTAGCACAAGATGTGTCTGTATTATTGTCCTTTTACAAATTAATATCTTATAAAACATACAAGTTTATTAAATTATATGCAAAACAATCTCAGTTGTCCCCATTGCAGTTTCGTTATTTTTTCCTACTCCTAGGGAGTGAGTCCCAACAGTTGTTTATGAAGAGAAAGCTTTAACTTGGCACATGTACTTCATCCCATGAGAGAATGTTGCATCTGAGTAGGTTTCTTTAGGTCCTTTCCCTCAGGCTGGAGTGTAATGGCAGGTGGGAGAGGTGATCCCTTCAGCCTGAGTTGTCTTGTGGATGCTTTCTGCCACTGCCTGTGGATGCATTTGCCTTGCCTCAAGACTGAGATCTGTTAGGTGACAGCTCAGTTGTGAATGCTGCAGTACAGGTGGTTCCCTGTAGTGAAGCAAAAGAGGTCATGGCTGTCACACACATAACTGCGGAATTCCTTTTGCTATCCCACCCTGTGAAGGTCACTACTACCTCTTGTCCTAGTGATGCAGTGTCTTGCTTTTCACTATCCAGGATATGTTGTGCTGCTCCTCAGACACATGGCTTGCTTTGTATTATTGCACTGTATTTTCTCAACACCCTGACTTCCTTTCTGCTTGCTTTTTCATCCTTTAGGGCAGCCTTGAAATTTTTTCAGGACTTGGACTGGTGCTGGGCCCACCTTTGGGTGGCTTTTTGTATCAGTCATTTGGTTATGAGATCCCTTTCATCACGCTGGGATGCATAGTGTTGGCTTTGGTGCCTGTGAATATGTGCATATTGCCAAAATATGGTAAGCATCCTTCTACATGCTTCTTTCACTCACCTTAACTTCTCATGTACTTAAGTGTCTTTAAAAAACTGTCAGCTTCTGGAGTCTGATCCAAATCAGAGGGCAAAACTCCAGTTGAATTAGCTGATCATCTTGGTCAGGCCCATGTTTAATGCTAACTTAAATTCATGAGATAGCCTGGAATTAATACAACTCCTCATGCCCATTTCTGCAAATACTAGGAACTTGGAAACACTAGGAAGTATGGAAGTAAACTGAGATATATTTTTGTTTTCTTTTGTCTTAGATTCAGGACTTGTAAAGGACCTGTTATGTCTGCTTCCTATAGGCTTGTCATTGCAGCTAGTTGAAGAAAAGCTGGAGACAGATTTTGCCTAACAGGAGAACTCAACATGTTTGAGGAGTTAACAGTGGAGGGGGAAACTAATTATAGGGAGAAAAAAAAAAATGTTTATTTGTACTGAGCAATGAAGGATCTGATTAATATGAAAGAATGTTAAAGTTAATGAAGATGAAATGATGGAAATCATATAAATTTATTGAATTTTAGATCGTCCTGCTTGAACAGAAAACTAGCTTAAAGAGAAGTCCTCACACAAGACTGTAATTGTAAGGTTACAGTTCTGTTATTGTTTTCTAGAGAAAAAAAAGCTAGTAACTTTAAAATGCTTCTTTAACTTTTTTTATCCTTTAATACGAAAACCATGGAGAATACCTTCAAATATTTTGGCTTTTAGAAGAAATTTACAATGATTAACAATGTGTTGCTACTGCTGACTTTCCCCCCTGACCTCTCCAAGCTCTGAAATCGTCATGATATCGCTGCCAATTTGGAAGTATGTTACATAAATATTAGCTCTGAGCTAGTGGGTGCTAATACTTGAACTTTTAGTTCTTTGTATACTTTGAGACTACATTCAGGTATTACAGGAGAGACACCATCAGGAAGAGGGCCTGACTTAAAATTCCCACACAACCATGATATCTGAAAGAAGTTTCCTGGAGTACAAATTGAACATGTTGGCGTTCAATTAGTTGCTTAAAAACTTGGATAGATATCTCAATTGATAAATAGCAATCTTTTTATCTGACTCTCAAAACATGTTTCTTTTATTGGATATGAATTGTTCATATATTTTTTCATGTATCAAGCTGAGACATATTCATGAGAATTTCATTGTATAACTGGTGGCAGAGAAGCAAATACCTTTTTCACATAATATTGGAGTTATATATGCTTTAGTTCTTTTCAAGTTTGGGATTTTCAGTGTTGGAATCTAAATTGTATACTTTTCTTCTTCACTTATCAAATTTTAATTTTTACTATAAAAATAGTATAGCATGTACTAATCAACCATTGACTTTCATCTGTTGTGCAACAGGAGTAAAAGGACTAAAAAAAGGGAAACACTTTCTTTACTAAAGCAAGAAGATCAATCATGAACTTATGCTGCTGAAAATAATGCAGTTTCCCCTCCTCTTCTATTGAAACAGATTCGACTCCTAGGAAGGAATCCTTTTGGAAGCTCATTCTTCTGCCAAAAGTCTTAATACTCTGTCTCACTATATTTTCTCTAAGTGCATGCTTGGGTTTTTTGGATCCCACAATGTCTCTATTTATCTTAAAGAAGGTAAGTCCTGCTAACATGCAGTGAAGTTTCCACTTAATAATTAGTAAGTAACTGGTTATAAATGTAAATATCCTTAACAAAATTGAGCTTCATCCAATTAGCACTGCTTTAGTTAATTGCTGGTTGTATGAATTCCAAATAACTTAATTTCCACAGTACTGGTAAGTTGATATCCATTGCACCATCTCTTCCTGTTACCATTGAGAATGACGAAAGATAAGGCCTTTTAAAATGGGCTTTCTCCACTTAAGTGTCTTTCAGCTGCAAAGTACTGTCTCTGAATAGGGCATAGAAACTGCTTTTGTAAAAAAGAGACTTTTTCTTCCTTCCTGAAATCAAATTCTTGAAAGCTGCTTCAGTCACTGACAGTGTTATATCTCTTGATGTGAACCCCTTTAAGATTCTGTTCCTAGGTGAAATTAAGCAATGGTCTTTGAGGGCTTTATTTATGAATTACTTTTCCAAGGGGTGGTATTTCACAGATGGCTGTGCTACTTTTTGTCTGCCTAGTCTGTACTTTGAGCACTTTTCCAGCACGGAGGGGACTTGATGCTCTCATCAGTCGTTCATCAGTGGAGATGTGAATGTACATCTTCCATTTCCCAGCAGGGATCTGAAATTATCCTGCTGTAGAATCTGTATGGCTTTCCTAATGCAAATAAAACGAAAGATTGGAGAGGTAGAGATTAAATCCATTGAAATTGCAGTGTCTGAAGTGTCTGTTTCAAGTGTGTCAGATTGTAATGTTAGAATCCACTGTGCTGGTGTAGGGGACACAGCATAATGTTTCCTCCTGACATTATTTAGGCTTTATATGAGTACAGTTGTGTCAGGTGTTTCCACCACTCCCTGCTTAAAAAGTATTGGTGAAAGCAATGAAACTGAAGCTCTGTGGATGAGTTAAAATACTTGAAAAACTTCTGTATGCTATCAGTAAAATACTTAGAATTGCACATTTCAGTATTTTTGGATTGTCCTTCAATGAACATAGCATATATGGTTTGTCTTGGTTTTTGTTTTATTTGTCTTCCTTTCCATAGTTTAAACTCCCAGCTGGTTATGTGGGCTTGGTGTTCCTTGGTTTGGCACTCTCTTATTCCCTGTCTTCTCCCCTCCTTGGACTTGTAAGCGACAAACTGCCGGTGAGTCCTACCCTGCTGTGTGTGCAGTAATAGTTAGTAGTTAAATGCACTCCGTGGATTTGGTTAAAGGTGGGGGACAATGGATGAAACAAAGTATTGACGAANAGCAGGTCTAATCCCATCTTCTGTAATCTTCAAAGCTCTGTTTGTTCTTGCCAAGGCATCTTGATTATCAACCCAGCTATGCTAATTAAGTCTGCTTCACTCTCTGACCTGTGTATTCCCACAACGAAGGATGTATGTCTGGTCTTGTAAAGGCATCTGCCTTTCAAGACCTTGCATATGCACCCATTACTGCCATGTGGGAAGTCTCTTTTGCAAGGTCTAGGGTAATTTAAGAATGTCCAAGACGATAAAGGAAATCAGACAAGCAGCTGAAGTGTGTGGAGCTCTTCTAGTGGACTAAGCACAATCCTTTTTCAAGCAATATGGAATAGAGAGTGGGAAAATGTGTCCCAATTACCCATGGTTTTAACCACATCTAATTTTATTAGCTTTTGAGAAGTGGAGTAAAGATGTTCTGGTTAGCTGTATTGACTTTCTCTCTTAAAAAGTGTAATATCCAAATTAGATCAGCACAGTGGGCTGCCTATCCTTTAGCCTGGTCCTTTAGCTCTTAACAGCACCACAGAAAGAGATTTTGACAGTGGCACACCTAAGACTGCCTGTTTGACAGCCAGTGCTAATTGTTCAAGGAAACCCACACTTTGAATGCTATGCCTGAAGGATAGTGACAGTTTTCTGACACAAACTAGTAATGCCCTTTGTACAAGACAATTACATAGAATCATAGAATGGTCTGGGTTGAAAGGAACTTAAAGATCATAATGAAATGCTACAGGGCGTTTCTTATACTAGAGAAGACTAAGACCTAAAATACTTTGCTAACTGAGAAGGAACATGGTTCAGTATCCTGAAATCTCTGTACTAAGCTGCTGCTAACAGTGATTGCATTTGGGGTGAGGAAATGAGAATTTATCGTTTCTTGATGTACATGACAATTTCCCAATTTTAAATTACATAGCTTTTCCTTTTCTTACACAGTACATCAGGAAGTGGCTGCTGATATTCGGAGACTTAATGACAGCAGTGTGCCTTTTCATGCTAGGACCTGCTCCTGTACTGCACATTGAAAGGTACTGCCGCTACCTGAGCCTGTCCTGTTATGTTTTCAGCCATAGTCATGTATGTCTGTAATTAGCAGCTCTGACCATCAAACAGATTTGGTTTTTAACTTCTACCTTTGACCATGAAACATGGTGTTTTTTTGATATGTAGCGTGAGACTGTGAATATAAAGCAATTAAAGCATCTGAAAATTGAGATTTTATAGCTTCATAACATAGATCCTTTTATTTTGCTTTTTACTGTTACTGTGTTCATGTTAATGTGTATGGTAGGAAGAATGTTGCTTTTTATTTTCCTTCCCTCACAGTTTTGTGGCATTTCCAGTTCAGCAAAACAAAGTTCTCATTTTGTCTTAATTTCCAAATTTTTCTATTTCACCAGCGTTTTTAAATCACGGCATTTATTTATTATCAGCAGTACTGATTTTACTTCTCTCTGTATATAGCCTACTGAGAAAAGTGAAAGATTATAGCTTTCTGTTCACTAGCAAAGTAAAGACAATGTCTGTTACACCATGTAGCAGCTACACAATCCTTTTGTCCTAGGTTAGATACTCTGTTAAACCAATAGGCTTGTTAATGCATGGAACTCCTCCTAGGTTGCTAATTTTTAAAGATCATAGATTTGAAACTGGTGTGGTTTCAAATTTAGGTCACAGATTTGAGCTGGGGAGAAAAATAAATTAGTAAAATCTTCAAAATTCTTTAGCTATGTCTATTTGGTTGTAGTATATTAGGCTACAAAATTTTAACTTCAAAATGCTTCACTCCTGCAACAAACCAAGTCTGGTGCTTGCAGATAGGCATTGCTCAGTTAACCTCATGTGCCTACCTCTTCCCTATATGCACCTCATAAAATGAACTGCATTTGATAAGAAAATATATAATTTGAGCATGGGTTTTTTCATGTTCTTTCACAAAATCTTTTTTTCTAAAGCACAGAACTGAATTTTTCAAGTATTAGTATTGACTTCAAGACACATAGTTTGCTGATCAGTAAGGGAGAGCTGATGTAACAGCCTGCAGTCAAATGGAATCCTTCTTGGAAAGAGTCTTCAGCAGCTAACTTCTTGTAAATGCCTCTCTTTCAGTCAGCTGTGGATATTTGTGCTAGTGTTGGTTTTGATTGGCTTTTCCCTTGGCATGAGTGCTATCCCAGTGTTTCCAGAGATCCTGCAATGTGCATAGTAAGTAACTCAGTCCAATCCTTCTTTCATGTTACTGACACTAGGAACCTGCAACTGTTTTTCAGGGGGGAATATGAAGTGTGGCTTTTTTGCCCCTTTTTGAGGCAAAGGCAGATAGTAACACTTAAATGTTTCCACTACTCTATTGTCTTAGTTTTTATTGTCTTAGTTTTTTCTGACTGAGCACCCCAGTCATTATCCTCCCAGGATAACTTTGTAAATGTATACCTCAGTAGTGACCTAGAAGGGTCTTGATTTACTCTTATTGGTACGTTGCTTTTGGAATGAGGTCTTTGCTTCCAAAAAGCCACCTGTCACAGTTTCACACTTGCCATATGAAACATGGGGAATTGGTGCAATGGTGTGATCTTACTTGGGAGAAGTCAGAGGTGAGGAGTAGCACTGCAATCCTCCAAGGGAGGCAGCAAAGAAGAAAGTACTGGGTAAACAGACATTCTACTGTACACTTTTGCTTGTTAACTATTTATGTGGTGTGCAAATTAAAAGGAGGGGGGAAGTTACAGGGAAAGGCTATAGACTGAGATACAGTAGGTATTGTACTACTCTAACTGGTCTGTCTTTCTGCAGTGAGAATGGATTTGAAGAAGGTCTGAGTCTTCTGGGACTGGTGTCTGGGCTCTTCAATGCCATGTGGTCCCTTGGGTAAGTGTACCCCTTTTTGTACGCTATGAGAGTTCCACACTATTGCCACATGGAAACCTGGCTGTCACTGTGTTGATCTTGATTCAAAAGTTTCTTGCTCGACAAATGCCTGGTAGGCATGTTGAAACAAAGCTTTTTACCCAACAAAAGGTAAAACTTTTGTTTTGACAATGCTCTGAACTTGTATTTCTTGAAACATATTCCTCTGGTTATCAAAGAACTGCAGCGATTAAAGTGGATGTTTGCTTGCACTTCTGTGTGGTAATTTTTGCTTTTCAATAAAATATCTAATGCTCAATACAGAGAGATATGGAGCTTAATTATTTACAAAGCTAAGTCCACCCAGATGGAATGAGCTAGATGTCTGCTCCTGACTAATTCTGTTTTCCTTTTTCATTTGCCACATTTCCTCCTTTTGTCTGGGATAGCTTAAGGGAGAATATTCTTTTTAAGCCACAGCAATTCTCTAAGGTCCATGTTTGTATAGCTTAGCAGAGTGTGTCTATAACTCTATACAGTGTGTTTGTAGCTCAGGGTCATCATCCCAGAAATAAGTGAAAGGTGCTGCTGGATGAGTGACCCTTCAGAGCTGTCAGTGAGAAGTGACAGAGTACCCCTATTGGCAGCAAATCACAGGATATTTTTATCTGTCCTTGTAGTCCTCTGTGGCTGCAGGTATGTTTCAGTGGCGCAAATTTGCACCATTTTTTTTTCCAAGATCCAGCTGTTTAGCAGTCCTGTTTATTTGGTATAGGGTTCAGTACAGACACAGGTAGTATAAAGATAGCAAACCCCAGGTTTATGCTGCTATCAAGCCTGGTTTTATAATGTAACTTGCTTCCAGGAAGTCTCTCTAGTTTTACACCATTTTGTCCCTTTCTGTTGTGAGAGACCTTATAATATAAGACCTTTCACAAAGAGACAGCGTCTGCAAAACCTTTATAACCTGCATTTTTAGACAGGCATAAAGGTGCAGGGCAGTTACACACAGCTCAGCTTTGCAGTGACTGTGTCTGTCACATTGTGCCTCCTCACATGCTTATATTCATCAGACCTTTGTCTTGAAGTTTAGAAACTTTGTGTTTTGAGGGATGTGATTTTGAATTTCTCTTATGATAGAACTGATCAGTGTAGATGTTTTCTTAGAGCATGATGCTTAATGGGGTTTCTCTACTGAAAAAAAAACTGCATTCATCTTTCTGATGTGGATCCTATTTCCAGGTAAGGAGGTAATTAGATTTACTAGGGCCTTGGAAAATAAGAAATTCATACTTACTGTGGATTTTACAAAAGTTATGTCTGTGGAAGAAAATCTCTTTGTTGTCAAAGATAAGAGTCTATAAAAGAAGGCCACAAAACCCAATAAAACAGTTTTCTGAGAATATGGTATGTTATCCTTTATAGTTGGGATGCCAATACCTGATTTTGATTTGATGCAGGGCATTTGTAGGTCCAATTCTGGGAGGATTTCTAAATGAAGAGCTGGGTTTTGAATGGGCTGCAGCCATCCAAGGAGGATGGCCACTGTTAAGTGTAAGTAATTACATTTTTTCTTTTTATCTATTGCAGTTATGAGCTATTGCATAAGGTTGTTATTATTACTACAATTGTAACTGCCTGTTTTCTCAAAGGCTCTTGCAACTGGAATATTTTATATCATTGAGGCAACAAGGAAAAGGTATGCTGAGATATTTATTCTTTATTTTTCTTGCAATCATAAAAAGCAAACCTTTGAAATCTGTGCTTGCATTTTTTCCTCACTACCAACCTAATAATGAGTGCTAAGATGAGCAGTAAAAACATTGCTTAAATAATTTGTCTGTATGGTTTCCTAAATCCCTACTGACCTAAACATACAGCTAAACCAGGCAATGTCTGTTCTATACAAGCTGCAGTACTGTAGCATTAATGAGCAAATTGTACGGATGGTTCCTCCAGGAGGGTGTCTGTGAGCTGGAATTGGTTAGACGGTCACATGCAGAGAGCAGTTGTCAATGGCTCAATGTCCAGACACAGACTAGTGGCGAGTGATGTCCCTCAGGGGTCTGCCTTGGGACCAGTACTTTTTAGTATCCTCACCAACAACTAGAAGAAAGTAGATTCAGACTAGATATGAGGAATATATTTTACCATGAGGGTAGTAAAACACTGGATCAGGTTGCCCAGAGAAGTAGTGGATGCCTCATCCCTGGAAACATTCAGGCTCGGGGTGGACATGACTCTGAGCAACTTGGTCTAGTTTAAGATGTTCTTACCCATGGCAGGGTAGCTGGACTAGCTGACCTTTAAAGGTCTCTTTCAATCTGAACCATTGTATGATCATGGGAATGAACAGTACATGGTTCTGTGCAGTAGTAGGGAACCAAATCCAGTGATCTATGTAGCTCTTTGCATCTAATATACTTTTTTGCCTATTAGGTTGGTATCCCATAGAAGTATCTAGAGAATATAAAATCTGTGTTATCTCTCCTGTTCTTTTCCTTACGCAAACAGTTCCAGTTCCAGCCTGCAAAATCCTCCTGGTGATAACGAAGAAAGGACTCGTCTAATGGGCAATGAAACATAGCCAATACTTTCAATTCTCTGTTTGCTATTGTGGTCTAACCTAGTATTGAGGTGACTGGCCTTAACAGTGCTTCATTATTCTGGAGCTGGGACATGATCCCTTAGTGAACAACCAGTTGTGGTTTAATTGTAGAGGCATTACTGTTATGAAACACTAAACACTGACTGCCTTTCTTTTGGAAGTTCTTCTAAATGATGAGTAACCCTCAGCTGTCAGCCTGTTTGTGTTCCATGTACAGTGTACCACTGTATCACTCTATGTGAAAAGACATGTTTTCAAATGTCTGTTCCATACTTGTGTGTGCTGTGCATTATTCTGGGGTAAAGCTACTATTTTGCTACCATGATTTTCTGTACTTTTTTAAAGAAAGTTCATTATCTTGTAAAAACGCAATTTGAAATTATAAAGGACTAAGCACAATATTGTCTTCAATAAAGCAACCTTTTTCCTAAGTTTTGTAAATTTTCTTTGACAACAAGAGTCTAAAATACTTCTTGTCTACCAGCACCTGTGTTATCTTGAGAGTGCCTGAAAATGAGATGCAAAAATAATGAAAATTTGCCATGTCTACACAGAAAAAACCTGATCTTCAGTCCTGGGGGAGACTTGGCATCTGGTGTATACATTGATATACATGCACAAAGATAAACACATGCTTGTATTATATATGAAGACTCAGTTTAGTAATTGTGACATTTATTTTGCTAATAAATGCTAGTTGGAATGTTTGTACTAATTGCCTCTGCAACAGCAAATCTATCAGGAGTCTAGCGCTACAATGGCAAAAAAATAGACAAAACATTTCCTCACCTCTTCCAGATGCTCAGCTAAAGATATTCAAGGGAAACTAAGATAAGGACACTCCTGTCAAACTCACAATAGACTTCCTAGCTTTGGTTGTGGCAAAAGTCTTTTAATTTATCATTGAGCCATAACTGGCTACTAGAAGGGGTTCTCTGGGGTGGCTTTTTTCCCATAAATGAGAAAAGTAGTCTGTCCTAGCACCTTCCAAACAGTTTCTTTAGTGAATAGTTCCTGGATTTTACATAAGAAATTCTTCTTTCTCTGCCAGAGCTCTTTTGGACTAGAAAGAACAACTGCTGTGGCAGCCAAATGAGCTGTGAAACTTCAGGGTACCAAAGGGCAGTTTTCCCCATGGAACATCTTGTTAATTGCTCCCTTTCCTTTTTGTATCAGATGTTAGACTCTACTGAAACCAGGAATGTACACCTCAACTAATTAGGAAATGCTGACCATGCCAGTGCTGTTGATGAGCCAGGTGAGAAGGAGCTGAGAGGACTAGAGTTGCATACAAGATACAGATCTGTAGGCATGAGACTTAATTGGCTCATTTTGTGCAATTTGCTCACTTACCTGATGTGTGCTGTTGGGACTTGAGAGGGTCCAGAAGACCAAAAAGAACACAAATGTCACTGAAATTACTGAGCTGCCCTGCAATGTGTGAACTTCACCAGACCACCAGCAGAAACTAGACAGGCTTAACTGAGCTCTGTAACAGAGCAGTCAGGGCTTCTGTGGGAAACTAAGCCACCCCACTGGTTAGTGCTGTGCTTGTCTCATGCATTAGCAGATCTAAGTACCAGCCTGCTACTACTGACACAGCTGTAGAAGCTGTGATGGCCAGAGACTGTGCCAGGTATAGCCAATCTACAATTGGCTGGACCAGGGCAGCCCAGAGCAGGAGTCCGTGTGGCAGCACTGAACTCAGGATCATCTGCCTGCCTGCCTTCCACAGCCATGCCTGTGCCCTTAGCTTTGGGCAGTGCTGGTCGCTGCTGAGATTTCCCAAAGTTGTTTTCCTGCTGGGACCCAGGCTTGCCTTGAGCTCTGTCACTACAGCCTGGCTGACTCAAAGTCTGGCAGGTGTTGCATTTCTTTGGCTGCAGCAGTGTGCTGACTTCCCTTCTGTTCCCAACTGCTTGGGTGAACACCATTCCACTGTTGTCAGCCGTCCAGTTTCACTCAGCGTGGACCATGGGAATGGGGGTCAACTTCCTTTCAGCAAATACACACAACTCCACTTTAGATATGACAGATAATGTGAGAGTGCTCTAATTGATCCCCGTTCTCATAGGCAACATTTGTATCTGTAGTGCAGCTGACCTGAGCAGAAATTCCCATCAGCTTTGAGCAAGCATACTCATGTCAACAGGACTAGGACATGAGGTTTTGTAAAGTTTTTGATATAAAGAAAATAAAAATGTGCTGTGTAAGAGCCTGCAAATTCTTAAGTTGATTACAACACCTCTAGTCTTTGTTAAAAAATCAGTCCTGGGAGTTTATGAGTGTTACTCTTCATCTTCTGACCCTGGTGTTTTATTGGTGTTTTGGCCATGTAAAGACCCAAACTTCATTTTCTCCACTAGATGGAACCCTAACTCTGAGAAATGTTCTTGTAAGCTCTGCAAATAGTACTTCTGCGCTGGAGACTTTGTGTGTGACATTTTCTTTGTAGGCTTTGTTTTCACTGTATATTTTTCCTGAGCAGATGCTAGAAATCAAGCACAGATTTTGTGTGCAGGTGTCTGCAGAATTGAGAGAAACATACTGCTAAAATGTAGCTCTAATCTTTGCCATCCAAATAAAAGGAGATGTGAGCCATTCCTTTAGTTCTCAGTTGTTGATGACCCCATGTCATACAACTCATGTTCTGTACGAATAGGTTTTACTCTGGGCTTTAAAAATTTCTCCATTTACGTAAAGCACTTGCATAAAGATGTGAATTTTGGTAATATTTTTTCCTAACAGAACTTTTTGATTGGACGGTGTTACCATCCATTTTAATCAGAATTCCTAATTTCTGATGCAGTTAAAGAAGAAGGAAAAACTTCGGCCACTTAAATCATATATAATCAGGACACTAATCTTGTCATTTGCAATACATGAAACATCAGAGTTTGATCTGCTTTCCATGATGGCAAAAGCCATGAGGTTAAAATTGTAGTCTGTGAAGGCTGAATTTAGTTTCAAAACAGTCTAGTAAATATTAGAATTATATTTTACACATGTATAATTAGTGACTACTGTTCACGTGTCCCATATATTTGCTTTCAGGTTAGAAAATTTCTGGTATTATGTGTTTGCAGGGAGTGGTATTTATGCCCCAGATGGTCCAAGAGCATACTACTACAATACTGAAATGGATAACGGTCACCTTTTGGTGATAGAACTGAGTTCACGCCTACGTCTCTCTACTGACTATCCTGCTGCTGTTAACTGGACATTGTATGCCGGCCAGATCAAACAGCTTCCATCAAACAAACACTCTTTCAGTGGGGTCGTTTACCATGATTTCTTCTCCTTCATGGAACTCACTGAATCTGAGGGAAATTGAGCCATTTGCCAGCAGGACCTCTGCTGCCATCTGAGTTACAAGACGGTAGGGACGCAGCAAGATGAAATTTATGTCCTGGGTGCCTTTGCTGGGCTACATGTTGTTGAAGGACAGTATTATTTGCAGGTAAGGGTTTTCTGCTCTTATTTGAACAGTGGGAAGGCTGCAATACTCTCTTTGCAGTCTGTTTGTTGTTTGTTTTTTTTAATGGGGGGCATTTAAGACAAGGCATTTTTTAGCCCCCTCCCAAAACATTTATTCATGATGCATTTTGACTTCATTAGGGGTGGTAATCTGTTCTTCTGTGTTATAAATGGTGGAAGCGTAGACCTTGGGTTGACCCTGTGCTGTAACACCCTTGAAGGTGAGGTCACCCAGCAGTTTTGGCGAGGACAGGACAAGGTAAGTATGTATGCTTCTCTGTGCTGATTGTACATCTGCAACACATCTTGCAGAAGATGCTCTTCAGGTTTTGCAGGTTGTTGATTTGTCAGGATTTATTGCTGAGGGGAGACCTTATTGCTCCCTGCAACTACCTGAAAGGAGGTTGCATCGAGGTGGAGGTCGGGTTGATCACTTCCCCAAGTGACAGGACATGAAGAAGTGGCCTCAGGTTGTGCCAGGGGAGGTTTATATTGGTTACTAGAAAAAATATTTTCACTGAAAGGATTGTCAAGCATTGGAACAGGCTGCCCAGGGAAGTGGTTCAGTTACCATCCCTGAAGGTATTTAAAAAATTTGTAGATGTTGTGCTTAGGGACATGGTTTAGTGGTTGGTTTAGCAGTGCTGGGTAATGGTTGGACTTGATGATCTTAAAGGTCTTTTCTAACCTGAATGATTTTATGATTCTAAGCAGATTTCTGCATACGTGTACATAAAGGACATGAAGAATGTATGTCTCTCCCTGTCTTCATTGGGACGGTCTTGTCACAAGAGAGCTGTTTTCTGCTCAGCGGTATGTACCATTGTGCTGATGTGATTATCTACCATTTGGTTATCTAAAAAAAATAAGGAAATTGAATATGGATATACCATTTGTGCTTGTCTGGCTTGTCAGGGTATTGATTCTTCAAAATTTTGCTGCTAGGCTTTTTTTTAGGGTACTACAAATCATTTCGATATACATAGAAATATATAGAGAACCATACAGAGTGTATAATAAATAAATGCATAGAGGTACTGGATCATTTTTTCATCATGACATCTTTTCTTGCTATCAAATCCAGCTCGTGGCTGCTGAAAGCTTAGTGGTGTTTT
>WAAE01023445.1:0-104952 GCA_013400495.1 Nicator chloris | reverse complement strand
TTTTTTTTTGTGGGTGACAGAGCACTAAGGTCGCCCAGAGGTGATGTAGAGGCTGCTCTGGAGAGATTCAAAACCCATCTGGAAACTCTGCTGTGCAGCCTGCTGAGGGTGAACCTACTGGGGATTGGGCTAGATGATCTTGAGAGGTCCCTTGCAACCCCCACTGTTCTGTGATTGTGAACTGCTGTTAGAGCATTAAGTGCTTGAGCACAGCACTGTCAGCTGAAGTTAAGAGTGCATAGAAAACAATACTGCTGAACTTCAACAGAACCCAAAAGAATGTAGATAAATAAATTAACAGTACAGCATGAGTTCTGGGGTTTTATTGCTTGAGTATAAACTTGTACTGCATTTTGTTAGTTAATATAAATTCAAGAAAATAATTTCCAGTGATTTATAATGATCATTTTTATTTACAGTTTATTGAACAAAATGCATGGATCTTTCCATGCAAATGTTTTTTTCTATGATTAATGGTAAAAAGTATTGCAATAAAACTTGGGAAAAGTCTTTCTATTTTTCTAATACTTCCTGTAGGGATGTCACAGGATCTTGAAATAGTGAGTCATTTAACTTTCAGTGTTTACAGCAATGTTTTGCAAAATTGGCGATGTCATTATTCAAAATAGATTTGTGTTAATTTATAGTAAGTTCCATGCATGGAATCTGGTGAATATTCTCTTTCTGCAAACATTATGACACTCTTAACAGAGAGCAGGCAGAAATCTGCACAGATGTACAATGATTCATATTTATTCACTGGAGTAAACATGCAAAGATTACCATGGTATTCTGTGTGTTTAACACCGATGAAATATTATGTTTGTGTAATTACTTGTAAAATAATTTCTAGAAATTTTGATGGTGACCCCTCTAATGCAAATAAGATGAAATTTTTCCCTAAATTAGCACTTGCAACTCACTTGGGTCAGTAGCAAAACTGTAATTACTGTTTAACATGTCTACAAACCCCGTAGTTCATGTGCTTGAATTCTTTTTACACAGATACTACAATAGTAGTTAAATATTTTTCTTCCGTATTTTCTCCTCAATATTTTCCTATGCAAAACAAGATGGGCTTCTGGGAGCTATAGTGATGGAAGTTTTGTAATTGAGGCTTTTTGTACTTACTGCAGCACCTATTGTGATCTATAGAAGACCAAAAATCCCAACAACAGAAAAAGTAGTTTTATGAAGAAAACAGAATTAAGAAAATTCAGACAAATTTGGCCACATGTGGCCTTGATAATGAAGCATGTACTATTATTTTTGGGTTTTTAAAAACAAATTGTACTCTCATCTAATATCTTATGCTGACTTAGGTATTGATTAACTCTGACTTCTGAAAAATGTCTCATTGCAACTTTTATTCATTCTTAAACTTTAATTAGAGCAATAAATTTTCTGGTACTGTGCTTTCACAAGTGAATTTATTCAGCTACTTCTAACTTTTACAAACCTTAGGAATTCATACTGAATTAGCTATATTTGGATAGATGCAAATTACTCTTGCTGTGATACAGAATGCATGTAAAGCAATCCATTAGTTCATAGGATGTATCTCTTGATTTCCTAAGAACACAAGATGTGCATGTGGTGAGGTTTGGAAAGCACAGCTCCTGTCTGAAAACAATGCTGCTGGTCTGTACTACAGACAAGCATTCTGTGAGGAGCCCGAGCTGTCTCTTTATTTAAATAAAAGTCTGTATTTTTGACAACAGTAGAATCTCTTGGAAGTGTCTTTCCTAGCTGTGGCCCTGATATTTCTGGGTCTCAGAGATTTTAGCCTGCTAGCAGCTGCTAACTTTTTCCCAAGGCAAAATTTATCAAGAAAGCTTCTTCTCAAACCAATCTTGGCAAACAACTACCCTTTCTCAAAACAATCTTTCTCCAGGTGGTGTTTTACTTCTCTAGTTCTCAAAACATTTGAGCTGTTTCTCTGGTTTAACCAGTGGGATTAGAGAGGTGTCGTTCCTATTCACCAATCATGTTAAGTCTATATCAGCAAAAGAAAAGGTAGCAGGAATTAGACAAAGTTTTTTCTATGCTTTTTGCCTTCTGAAATATTTGGAGTCTCTCATCCTTTTCTCGTGCCCTACAACAACACGTAGCCAATGCATTTGTAGGTGTATTGTACACAGTGACAGCTTTTGAAGTCTGTGTTTGTAACGCTGAGGATTTTTTAGTTTTCCACTGCAATTACAACCAGTACGTGAGAATCACTATGGGAGTTAAGGAGGGGGGATTTGCAGTCAAAGTGGTTGAATATGGAAAAAATTTTAACAGCACGAGATTGTAGCAGGATTTTTTGTAAACCAAGTTTTTGAAATTTGTTAGTTTTTCATTAGTACACATGGTTATGAAAGTTAATTATGGAAATGGGTCTTTTCGTATGGACTCCTAAATAATACCAAGGAAATGCCTGTTATAGCTGTCTCAATAAGAGGAAAAAATCATACTGGTCTTTCAATATCACCTCAAAAATGTGATACAGAAGAAAAATCAATCATTACAATTTAGAAATGGGAAAGGGTATTAAGAAGGATGTGATTTCCCTTGTTTCTATCAAGTGTGTGTTGTAAAAACTCAAGGTTTGATTAAATCATTATAGAAAACAAGTTTTGCAGATTCTATTTAAAATATGCTCAAAACACTGCAGCAGAGAAATAACCCCGGAATTGAAGAGGATATTGCTTTTTATCTTAGAAAAAAGGAAAAAAAAAGGGAAAAAAAAAAGAACACCATAAACCAACAGCTCCCCAAACAACAACAAAACACCAAAATACAACACCACTTATTTGTGTACTTTTCTGTCACTCATAGATGGTGTATGTGACCTTTTATTGTAATTTGTCTTCAATCTCAGTACATCTGTGATTACTTTTTACAAAAATCCTTCCTTTTTTCCCCGGTATATGACTTGCTGCTACAAAACTTAAGCTTTTTTAAGCAGTAATTGCCCGATGTGATAAGGTATGAAATTGTCCGTAAAGCAAAGACTTCTCTTTTACCTCTTTTTCCTTACTTTCCATAATTTGCCTTATTCTGAGGGCCCAGCACAAGTGTCCTGCTGTCCCAGGGGAGTCAGGAAGAGCCAAGCACGCTCATGCAGGGTGATGGAAAAGGCTCAGCAACACCCGCAGCTGCCAAACAGATGAGCACTCTTTAAGGGAGCTGAGATTCACAATGAAATCTGGGCCCAGAACTAATCAGATCTAATTAATACAGACACGTTATGGTCCAGTACTGTTGACAAGGTCAGGGTTCCTGTAGCTCTAAATGAGGCATGTTATAATTATTATCTAATTGAAAAGCTGGGAGCGATACAGAACCTGTGCACTGCTGGGCCTGAAAGAAAAGTTGCATTTCAGGTCCTGTCGTGTACCTTATTAGATTGTTAATGCTCAATTAGACAGCTGTGCATTTAAAGGGGGGGGAAAAAAGGCATGTGACAGTTGCACATAGGTCAAAGACAACCTATATGAATTTTCAATATCTTGGTGGATCCTATTCATGGAGATTTGCTAAATATATAGAAAGAAGCCGTTTGTTGGTTTGATGATAAACTGTGACAAGTAAAGCTATCTTGTTATACAGCAAGGCAAAGGGCTCCTAGATTATTTTATCATGAGGTAAAAATACTGTGGATGTTTTCCAAAGTGCAGTATGTGCATGCATCAATCTGCAGTATGATATATGAAATGTGGTGGCCATATTTTTCTAGCTTTCATCTATCACTATCAAGCAAGCAAAGTGCTGTGGAGTGGCTTTTTCATTCCAGAGACTGCGGTACCTTCATTTCTAAGTATGACTTGACACATGGTCTTAGAAATTATCATAAATTACCATGGATTGTGTCATGCCCAGTTTGCACAGTTCTGATCTCCCTTATTTTCTGGTGCAGAATTTATGGATCTGAATTCATTAATTTCTTTCTATAATGCCATTTCTGCAATGAGATTCTTTGTTATGAAACAGGAATTTTCCCTCTACCTTGAGAAGTCATTCTTACACGCACAAAGTGTATTGAAAAGTGCTACTGTTGTGGAGGGTTCTGAGTTCTAGTGAGCTCTTGCATGCAGTATGCACATGTATGCATGAATAAGAGAGGTTCTGAGCCTAAAACTGCACTGCTTAGCATGTGTTAGCAATGAAGATGGCTGACTTTTTCCCAATCTACAGGGAATTCCAATATTGCAATGTATTTTTTATCTGGATTTTTCCATACATTTTTCAAAAACAGTCCTAAAGAGTTCCCTTATTCTGCTCTTGAGCCAAATTGAATTTAATAAGCCTGTGTAGGCTCTGTGAAGCCTTTTCATTGTGCAGAGCAACGTGACCCTAACATCTGTGTGGTGTTGGATCAGCCTTGGCTACCAGTCAAATGTCCACTATTTCTCTCCATCATGAGCAGGACAGGGAGAACACAGGAGGAGAAAGGCAGTAGGGTGTCTTACCAGCTACTGTCACAGGAAAAATAGCCTTGGCTTGGGAAAATAAATGAAATGAATAATGATAATTTAAAAACAATGGTTGACAAACAAAGACAAAAGCAAAACCAGCTTTTCTCTATGCTGCCTCTTCTGCCCAGGTTTAGCATAAGTCCATACTCCCAACTTCTCTGTATTCAGCCCTGAGCAGCCTGCAGGGAGTTGTACAGAGGGTAGAGTCAGCACAGAGATTTCCCTGAAACTTCTTCCCTTTCACAGATTTCCCCCTACATATGTGGGCTTTCTACAGCCTGGAGTGAACCCTCTGCTTGGGCACCATATGGAACATCTCCTTCTTTGCTGACTTTGGTGTGTGTTGTCTCCTGTTTCTCACATTATTTCCCTCACCCTTGGCTATGAGCTGTGTTCTGCCTTTCCTTACCCAGGCTTTCCCTGTGGGAAAAGCTGAGCTGTGGCCTCAGCTGTGCCCTGTACCGAGTTGTGTGGAACCATCCTTGTCCAGCATAGGGTGATCCCAGCCCCTCCTCAGAGAGGCCACCTGGTAGCCTGTCCTGTGCCAGCCCCTGGGCATCTGCCCCCACTGCATACTTCAAAAAAGAAACACAAAATGCTGTGACTTGCTTTTGTAGCAGTAGCCAAATAAATGCAGGGTTGTTCAAACTTCATGTCAGTCGATGGCTGGTTTGCGAAACCATCGCTGGCTGGAGGTCTTTTCTCTGACGGATGGAAAGACAGGTTTCTTCGTGTATACCCTCCTTGTCTCCTGACTTGTGCCTCCCTCAGGTAATCGGCAGAGTCAACTCAATAGCCAGCTAAGAGGAGGAACAGGAAAACCTCCCCTGCCTTAATGAAAGCCCTGGATGCTTCTGACTTTTAGCATTTCAAGCTAGCAGGATAACTCTTTGATCTGCTGCCAGAAGGCTCTCACTTCCCTGTCTTCCTAGGGCTGCACAACAGGCTTGCCCCCTCACTCGGGGGATTAGACAGCCTGAGAGACGGCAAATAATTATGTTGAAACTCTCTTGTGCTGGTTTAGCAATAGCTGTAACTGCCTGGGAAATGAAAATTCAAAGGAAAATGCAAAAAACCACCCCACCCCTGAATTGCACACAACTGCATTGATCCCATACATCTTTCTGGAGGTTTTGGTTTAAATTTCAAAATGAGCGCCTGCGATTTGAGTGTGTGATCAGACAACAAGATCATGGCTATGTCATTGCAGGACACGAAAGATGAGAGACTCCAAATATTTCAGAGGGCAAAAAGCATAGAAAAAACTTTTTTGTCTAATTGTTATTACCTTTTTATAAGGTGTTCCGATACAGACTTCACGTGATTGGTGAATAGGAACGACACCTCTCTAATCCCATTGGTTAAACCAGAGAAACAGCTCAAATGTTTTGAGAACTAGAAAAGCAAAACACCACCTGGAGAAAGATTGTTCTGAGAAAGGATAGTTGTTTGCCAGGATTTGTTTTGAGAAGAAGCTTTCTGAAGAATTTCTCCCTTGAGAGAAAGTTAGCAGCTGCTAGCAGGCTAAAATCGCTGAGACCCAGACATATCAGGCCCACACGGCTGTTCATAGTCCTGGCTGTCTGACAGCAGCACAGCCATCCCCGCCCGTCTGTAGAGAGGGAGCTGGAGCATGCAGGAAGCAGGAGGGAGCGGTGTTAGGAGTGGCAGCTGTTTGGGGTTAGTCACCAAGCCCTTTGCTCCGATTGGCAGCCTTGCATGGCCCGTGTGAGTCTCTGGCAGCTCCACAGCAGATACAGGAGGCTGACGGAGGCGACCCGAGCAAGGCCAAGTTAGCCCGCGGCAGGAAGAGGCGTGTGGCTGTTCCCATATCCCTGCCCACGTGGGAGCTGTGTCCACACCTGCAGGACATGTGCTCACTTCCATCTGCTTAACACTCTGCCAGGGGTTTGTGCCAGTTCTGTGTGCGCTCTGTCCTTCTTTTGTTCCTCTTTTACAAACAACCACAGTCAAGGGACTCTGAGCTGAGACTTTTTGAGGAGAGCCTAACTTGTTTGTTCAGCAGGTTTGAAAAGGGTCCCTGACCCGCAGTTATTATCCCTTTGTGCTGATGACCCAAGATATGCTGTAAATAACATTGTTTAGAGTAAAAGGTGCAGGCCCGCTGCTTGGTTGTTGCCAAACAATGTTCAGTAGCTTTTGTTCTCTAGAAAAGGTCTCCAAGAATGTGTTCTTTCCCTCTTTTGTCTCAAAATTATAAATATGACACACTGATCAAATGCCTTTTGGAGAATTAACTATTCCAAGAGTCTATGGAGAAGGGAACAGATAATGATGGGAGTCAGTGCTGTATAACTGATGGGAAAGAATGGCTTTAATTCAGAACACTTATTTCTGTAAAAAAACACAAGGACATTTCACAGGAAGCTATTTGTAGAGTCAACATTCCTTTTAAAAGTGCAGTGAAAAATACACAGACAGATGTTTCCCTGTTCTATTTAAATAATCTCTTGGAAATTTGCATAACAGCCTATTTTGTGAAATATTGTAAAGAACATCTAATTTTTTTATAATACAAATTTATTCAGATAATATTCCACTTCAGAATTACGGAAATGAAGCTCTAAGCTCCTTTGCATCTCTGCACCTTCCAAACTAGTCTAAATTTTTGTGCACAACAATATCAAAGGTGTATATTTAATATGAATTCAAATTTATTTTCTACAGAACTTGGCATTCTAAAATTATTAGCCTGTCTATGAATTGCTCTAATTTCCTAACCCTTCTATAAAGACAGGAGAGGTTAGGAAAGAGGTCAGATAAAGATACAAAGAGGGTTAGAAGATACTCTTTGATTCCACAGCTGAAAAGATTTTATGAGATTTTGCCAATCCCATATATTTTCTTAAAATTAGTTCTAATTAATTTGGTACTGCAGCCACTGAAATTTTGATCTCTGTCTAAAGGCATTTGCAGCTTTGTAGGTCTTCCTGTTGTTTTTGGTATCCTGTGTGATCAAGTCTCACTTGGACAGAAAAACTGTTTGTGTGCGTGTGCATTTTTTCTTTTCTTTTCAACAGGAAACTCATATTGGGAACATATTTCTTTGTGACTGTGCCTGCACAGATTAAGGCTCCTGTGACACTGACCCTTCCTATTGACACTGTGGTCTGGTCTATTTATCACCTACAGTATTTCCTAATTATTTAGAATGTATCGTATGTCAAGTGCTGATAAACTTCAACATTATCGTCTTTTCCATGTGAGTTATCATCAATATTTCATGTGGGATGGCAGGACATAGCATTTTCTCTTTTGTTTTCTTTCAACTGGACTTTGTTTTTCTTCAGCAAATTGCAGTGGGGAAAAGAAAAAACAATATGTGTGAAGGACTTCAGTTGATCTGGCAGACTTCTGAGTGCTAGTTCTTCACTGGTGTGTTTGTTTTGTGGAGTTTGTGCTTTTGTTTTCTCTTTGGTTTTGGTGGGTTTGTTTTGTTTTTACCCAGGACTCTGTTCAAGGATGGACTCTATTCCCAGTTTGTTTTGGGTTCTTTCCCTGGGCATGTCCTCCATCTTGAGGACCCCCAAGCCAAAGAGAATCACTCTGAAAACAAGGCAGTGTGCATAATATTGAGTGCTTGCTCTGTGGCAGCAAGATTAATGTCTGTTTGAAAGGGAAAGGCTCTGAGGAGCAGCCGAGTAGCACTGTGTGCAAAAACTACCTATCAGGTTAAGGATATACTTTATTTATCATTTCTCTCCCAAGACAGTACCTGGAATGCTGTTAGATGTACAAGCAGGAAGTTGTTTAGTGGTCTTAATCTATAGAAAAAGTGTGGGTTTTGGTCACAAATCAAGACTCTGAGAATCAAAGAAAAGAGTAGATGAATCCTACGTGTTCCACCTTGAAGTTTCTTTCAGCAGGGCTTGTGAAAGTTATAATATTGATCTTTCAGCCTGGGGTCCTTTTTCCCTCTCACTGTATTTCTGGACAACCTATAGCTTCATCCAAGTAGCTCTAGTTATGGGGACATGGTAGAAACAAAGGATTCTTCTGCTGAGAGCAACTGGATTATAATTGCATCATAAATGTCAGGAATTGGAACAGCCATAGTAGGATAATGGATCAAGACAAGGCAGGAATATTGATGTGCTAGTTATAAGCATGCATCTTTCCCTGTTGTTTTTGCTCCAGGAGCACTTTTAAGATGTGAAAGATGCAGGAAAAACATGATTAATCATAATTCCTTGGAAGTCTTTTCAGCCCTTAAGTGAAGATTAGTATAGATTTACAAAATAGAAATGTTAAAAAATTAAAAAGAAAAAAAAAAAGAGGATAGCTTTCTTGAAGGAAAAGTGAGATACTGAATGTTGGTTCAATTGTTAGACGACAGAGTGGCTTCCCATGAGCTTGGGGAAGGTGCATCTCATGGAAACAATAATTCTCCAAGCAAAGAGGAGGGAAAGGAGGATTGTGTGACATGCAGCTCCACCACCATGGCTGCCTGTTTCATCTTAACAAATAAAACATCCTTTGTCTTGCGTAAAAGCTATTAAGTTATTTGTTAAAACAAAGCAGCATACTGACGATTTCAATGGTCTTACCTGAGGTGAAGAAAATAAATTATTTGAAAAGAAATAAGGAAAAAAAAACCTTCTCAGTACTAACCTTAACTACTTAAAACAAAAGACAGTAAATCTTGTCTCAAGCTTTATTAGTAAATAAATAACAATTGAAAAAAGTCAGTCAAATTCTTAGCAACTTACATTCCTTGTCACAGTGGAGAATTCAGTTTGAAGGCAAAAATGCTCAATGGTCAGCTACATTGGGTAACAATCTCTGAAAGCAAGCACAATAGAAACACACACACCTGTCAATTTATAATTAAAAAATGATTGAGTAGTCTAATCACTAATACTTGCAGAACTATTTTTTAAATGGCTTCCATCAGTATTTTGATCTTAGAATTTGCCCTCAATACTTAATAAAAAAAAAAAAAGGAAACATAGACTGCCACTTTCTTTTCTGGACCATCTCAGAAAATATGTCCTCTAGCATATAAACAGAGAAAAAGAGAGGGGAGCACTTTGTGCTGTTGCTGTGTAGTGTTAGCCAGATAAGGGTATTACCACACCTGTTGTACAAGAAGGAATATTTCACGTTATTTCTCCAATTTGGTCTGAATATTTGGGGGGGGAGGGGATGTTTTTTGTTTGGTGGAATATTTGAGGGGGTTTTTTTCCATTTTCTACTTCTATGGTTGATTTTTGTAAACGTACTTTCAACTGTTATATTGTAACGCAGCAATCTATAACCAGTTTCTGAAAGTGAATGCCTGATAAGAATATCTGCTAGGCACAAGGATGGTTATTTCTCTGGTTATTTTCATTTTGCTAATCCCTTCTTCTATTTATCTGCTCCAGTAATTCAAGTAAATCTAGAAAAACTACATGTTGCCCCGTGCATCCTACACTGTCTGCATCAGTACTCGTGTAATGGCAGGGATGCATTGACCATGAAGTAGATGGGGTAGAATATTTCTACTTCTGGGGTTTAAGTCAACTTATGGCCAGAAAATTTTAATGTCTCATTGTTCTCTTCTCAAAAATTACTGTTTCCCTCATGTGTCTGCCCTGTGAAATTCTGGAGTGTAATTGTTTCTCTTGTGCCTCCTCCAAAAGTTGATGAAATGATGGTGTGAATTTCCATGAAATTTGCTGTTTGAGCATTTATTCCTAGAGGAAATGAAGCACTAGGACACAAGAAAAAAATCTGATCTTCACTCCTCAGATTTGTAGCTATTGCATTTTCAATGAGCAAATGGACTGCAACTTCCTTGATGAAGTGCCTAAAGACTAATTAAAGCATAAGCTCTAATTGACATTCTTTTGGGCTAGTTACTAGAGGAAGAATTGTTATGCTAGTTACCAGAAAAAAGCAGATGACTTGTAGCTTAACAGGTAATATATGTATAAAGTATCTGTATTCCTTTGTTGCTGACTGGAATGCTTCATCAGTGAGAGGATGCCACGTGTGACAGCCAAGCACAAAATGCATTCCCTCAAAATCAGTGCTGACACAAAGGCTCAAAACGAAGCTTCTGGAGGGATTTATCTCGTAATTCTTTGATTCTGAGTTCCTGAGGAATTTTTCTTTGGATAAAAGTCAGGAAGCCATCTGTGCCTGGTGATGACTGTGAGGTACTTCAACATTTATGCAGTTCTTTAATGGATGCACCCCGAAAAAAGGAATAAGAACTTGTACTGATGGTCCAGGAAATATTCCTTTAAGAGTTTTCAAAATTCAGAAGGCAAAAACCCCTTTTATAAGGTTTTTAGAGATTGGAAAGCTGACATCATGAAGTATGAAATGTAATTTCAAGGAAACCATAAAAAACAGTGTGAGGGTAGTGAAACAGAGGTGAATTGAATGTTTGTGTGTTATATGTGTCTGTTCTGCCTCCCACATTCTCCCCTTTCTTTTGCTGGAAATTTTGAAGAGGAAAGCATGTAAATATTAAAGTAAGGTTACAAATTGTTAATATGTCTTTCAAAATAATACTGTGCCTCAGTTGATTCCCTCATGGTTTACATCCTGAAATAACCAAGCAGTTGTGTTACATCTTGCCATTCCTACATTTTTGAGAAAAATCGGGGCACTAAGACTTTAAATGATAGTAAATTCTTCTTGCTTTCTGTTTAGCTTTCTTTCCACCGTGTGTTCTGTTCCTTTTTCTCCTTAGTGCAGTTATTGAAAAAAAAAAACCAAAAAAAACAAAAAAACCAAAATTAAAAATTCAAATTGCAGTTGTTATTAATAGCCTCTATTGGTAACAGTTTCCCTCTGTTTATGCTTTGTTTTAGTCCAATTCCCAGTTCCAATAAGTCCTATTTCACATTAATTTACCTCCATACCCTGAAGACTGTGGTAAAGTCTTTAATCTCCTTTAACACGTTGAAGAGAGAGACAATTGGATTGGCAATCATTAATGAAACATCTGTAGGAAGTGCTGTGTCTTGTTCCCTTGCCCTTGCTTCAGTCCTTTGATATTTGTAAGTTTCCCCACTCCTTTGGCAAAGCCATCTTTTCCTCCTTTCTTTTTCAGAGCTATTTGCAGCTATGCCATTGCACATTAGTCAGCTGGGTTTTCAAATTATACTGTGCCAGTCCACATCAAAATTTAAATTCAGGTCACTCTGTGCCATCAATGAATCTCATCCACAGAGCTACAGAATGAGGAGGTAGTACGTCAGTTTTATGTGTTTTTTTTCTTTTTTTGGGTGGGAGGAGGGCTTTTTTACACATTATAGTATTATCAGCACTTTATGAAGGTACCATTCTGCTTTTTGGCTTCAGTGCTCATATCCATGATAGCATTTACACTCAACAGTAAAACTGTCATCTGTCACTTTCAAGTTTTAGACATGAAAACTAATAACTTTTCATGGAGGTCCTTAAATAAACAATCTGCAATTTTCATAAATGTATCATTGTCGGTTTCTTCTGTATACCTTAGGCCTTTTCAAACATGAAGGTGACAAATGAAGGTAAGTTTTGACAACAGCAAACCCAGGGGATGGGAAGAACTTTTTGCCTGTCGTGGAAAACTCAAACGGAAACAAAAAGTAGTAACAGTCTGTTAGTGCTCTGTCCTTTCAAATGGCTCTACCTGTAGCTGCAAACACATTGATGGTTCCTCTTTCCTCCCCTGACCCTCCAGTTTTCCAACCTAGCCTAGCAAAGGACTTTGTCATGAAGGGAAGTTCCTTAAGTTAAGGGTAATTTCTTGTTAAGCAATCCTGCCTGTGCTCTGCTGCCTCATGTAACTCAAGCAGCAGGATCTCCAGAGTCAATTAAAGGTTTTGGCTGTGCTTGTAAGGTAAAGACTTTTTGCTGGAGATGTTCAGAAGTAAAAAATCCTGAATGATAAAAGGTCATGCAACATAAGACATCACCATTGTTTCGTGTGCATGTCTGAGCAGTATCTCAACTCTGCCACCAGATGACCCAGTCTAGTCTCAGAGACAACTGATTGCTTTGTTTAAACTGCTTTTTGTGAGTACATTAGGTATTTGGAGGTATTATTCTTCTAATCTACAGGAAAACTATCAAATCCTTAAGGAGTCATTTCCAGCTGCCTTGGTTTTGGTCTTATGAATACCAGCTTTGATCTGTGGACAATATAATGTTGTGTGGAGTATCCCACGAGAACCCAGGATGTTAAAAAAGCAGATTTCAAATGTTTGACCTGTCAGGCTGAACAATCAGAACTAGATAAACTGTAATGGCTTCTCACTTTTGGAGAATATGCACTCCTTGACTATTGGGTCACTTGAACATATTTCCTATGCCTTGCCTTTTTCTACATAAACTTAATTTCTGTTCACCTCCCTCATGCCTAACAACATCAAAATATTGCAGCCCAATAACCATTGCAAACTAATTCTTCAAATAATGGCAAGATGGGGACAGATAACCTTTGAATAGCTGTATACCCAAGGCTCCATTTTTTTGTGATAACCATTAGACCCCCTATGTTTCAGTGCAGCAAGGTGGTAAATAGATCAGTGTGTACTGAGACAGATTATTCCATATATATTTTTTTCACCGCTGAGAGAACTGGTACTTTATTTACAAGTGGTGTTCATTTTTCATGTCATTGTTCCCACGGGAATTAACATAAATCAGAGGAGCTCAAATGTTCTAATTTCAGTGTGGGACCAGCAGCTGTTTCCCAGAAGTTGGGATATGCAGGACTCCCTAAGTCGTCAGTCAGACAGGCAAAGTCAGCTATATCCAGTTTCATGCCATGATATATCCATGCTACTTATGCCTGTTTGGAGATTATGACAACAAAAGGATTGTGTAGGGCTTCCGAGAAATCATGAGTTTAAGTAAACAGTTATGTAATTGTCCCCCTTGCACTCTGTAAATCACAGTGACATTAAAATGCAATCTGTGAGTGCCCAGGTCTTTGGAGGAACACAGTAGTGAGCTGGCATAAACACAAGGAGCCAAGGAGCAGCAAAAGTTACCCATTCTCCTTTCAGTGTTAAACATGTCTATAGAAGTAGATAAAGAAGTACAATGAGTGGTTTTCAGTCCATACTATCTAAAAAATTAAATTATTAGAGTAGCTGGGAAGAGGTAAACAGCTACTACTTTATTTTTCAGGTCTGTGACTGGACTGTTTTTATGGCAAAATGCATGGAAAGGTGAAAAGCCTGGTACAGAGATGTCTTGGGAAGGATGTATAGACTCTTCTTTGTCCCTTCTGGGGACAGATTTTCTTGGGCAATCTTTTCTTTTTATTAGTTCTGATTTACTGGCCAGCATGTGGAAAGAAAGCAAAGGTGAGGGAAGGAACCTTTGTTATCTTTTTTTTTACTGATCAAAAGTGTTAGGTGATTCATTGGGTTGTTTATTGTGTTTGTGTGGGTGTGTTCTGTGTTGTGCAAAATTGTGCAGAACAGTTAGTTAAAAAAGACACTTGTGTATTGACTTGAGCCTCTCAAGGCTTCATGCCCAGACCTGGGGGTGAAGACTTGATTCTTAGGAATTCCATAAGATTTTGTCTCCAATCCAGGTTAATCTAGGATTTCTCTCCACCTGTGAGTTACACATATGAGAATGGAGTAGGAATATGTGAAAGAGAGTGGTAATCATCTGTGTCTTCCGGTTTCACCATCACTTGATGCACATGGAATCAGATCCTAGCTTCACTTGTGGTAAAGAATATTCAGTATTTATCAAAAGTCTACAGCACTCACCTGCTAGAATGTGAGCATCATTTGGTCACAGATTTTGACATTTAAAAATACCCTTAATGAACAAAGTTTTCAGAAATTAATTTTGCACAAAGTATTTTATGAAAGCCCTCTCTACAGCAGAGAACTTTAGTATATTTATACACTGTTTCACAAAGCAGTAGTACAATGTGGCTGCTGATTTTGGTTTGGGGATTTTTTTGGTTTAATTTTTTGGGTGGGTTTTTTTGGGGGGGGGTTGGGTTGGTTGGTTAGTTTTTTTATTTATTTTGTTTTGTTGGAGACTTCCATTTACATCAGTGACTTCTCTGCTGCTGGATGCACAATGTTTTATTTGTCAGTGAAAGTCACTGCCAGCTTGAAAGTGGCCATCAAATGGCACCATTCCAAGGGCCAACATTAAGGTCCTGATTTACTGATGTGTGGGTTTGCTGTTGTTGGTTTGGTTTGGGCTTCTTTGCTTTTTTAAAGACGTGTCTTGAATTATGCAGTATGTACAAATGATGAATTTAGCTGTCTAAAGACCTGGTCCTTGATGGCATCCAAGCCTAATTTTTTGGGTGGGTTTTTTTGTGGGGTTTTTTGTTGTTTTTTTGTTGTTGTTGTTTTTGTTGTTGTTGTTGTTTTGGTTTTTTTTGGTTGTTGTTGTTGTCTTTGAGGGTTTGTTTGCATTTTTTGTTTTGTTTCCTGGAAGTATATGTATTACTTAAAGGGAGAAAAGTAATTTCCAGACTTATTACTTCAATACTAATTGGAATTTACTGGAGATTTACTACATTAGGCCTGAAGGTTCCATTTGGCTATTTCATTAATGTGACTGATCTTTCCTTTACATAAAGACAGCATTATCCTACCTTATTTTATTGAATATTTTTCAACAGTGTAGCTACAGAGGATCTATCTCCTTGAAGTGTATGCTTGTGTAATCATCTCTCTTTCCTTTTTTCTTTAACTCCTCTCTTATTTCACTTTTTTCCTATTCCAAAAGGAAAATTAAACAGGATGAGATTTGATTAATGTAGGAATAAGGAGGTTAGGCAGACTGCACTTCTGTTGACTTTTGACTTTGGCCTAATAGAGATATATTGGGTATTTTAAAATGGCAAGCTGAATCTAAAGATTAATTTCCTTAAACTGTTCCTTAAATCTCTTTTGGTCACAGCGAACTAGCATAAAACATCTAGTAAACAATTTTGAATTATGCATTCATGGAAAGTAGAAATTTAAGTAGCTATTTTCACATACGGAGAAAAAATGTGCCTTAAAGCATGTGCTGGGATAGAGAGGGATAATTGTTGTATTGCAAACAAAATTAGAGGGAGTGTTATGCTCAGAATGGGAAAAAATGTTTATAGCTCAGAATCAGATCATATTGCTAATCAGTTTAAATAAACAGAACCATAGATTTATGTAAAATAGGTTTAGTCATATATCTTTTTCTTTAATACTTTTCAATGGTAGCTAATGATATGTACAGATAAGTATACTATCACTTTGAAAGCACAAAGATAACTTTGTAATAGCAAAAAAAGGGAGTCTTTCCTCAGTAGGCAGTGCTGTGAGCTTCTCCTGCTTTGTCAGGTAAACTAGAGTTGCACTCCTGGGGAAAAAAATTAAATTTTTAATTGAAACTTTATCATATATAGGATCTGGTCAGGTAGTCTGAAACTTGCCCAGACTGTTTGAGACTAGTGATTTCAAGATTCACTGTTCTGCCTCAGATTCTATATCTGTGAGGATTCTGTATCAACAGTGAGGATGGAACACGTGCTCTTATTTCCCGTGTATTTGTTTTCATTGTCGAGGGTGGGGGCGCTGGGAAGAGCCAGCAATGCTTTCTGGGTACCTTTTATTAATTACAATAAATAAATAGAACTTTTTCCTACTTTCACATCTGTATTTTTAAATTCTGATTTGCATTTGCACATCTTATTCTCAGTGGCCCTGAGGAATGGGCTTTTTGTAATCACATAACAGGCTGTTCTCACTGCATTAATCTGATCTATGATATTAAACATGCCAAGCACCAGTGCCCCTTTTCAGGACATACTCATCAGTGGGGCAGCAATAACTACTTGAATGTTTATGGCGTGTCCAACAGATATGTTTCTGCTTGAAAGAGAAAAGAGTAGGTTCCAAAAAATAAAAATAAAATGTAAGAACTGCTGATGTGCACTAAATGTGCAAATGTTAATGTACTTGCAACACCAACTTGGGCAGAGGGTTGAAGGTCAGGCTCGGGGGGCAGCTGTGAACTTCTAAGGGAGCCAGTTCAATAAAGCAAACCACAGTGCTGGGGGGCAGGGGAGATTTATTGCCAGACCAGTGGATTCTGCATCTGTTCTCTTTGGTTTCATATGGATCCAAAACCAGAGTTTTGGATTGCTTATCAGCACGTGACTTCGACTACTGAGAAGCAATTCCCGTCCGAGCTTACTCCTTTCTGTCTTCTGTAGGTACATGATTTATCTCTTTATAGGGCACAGACACAGCAAGCACTGTGGGACTGTGACTTCACCAGGTCAAGCAGTGTGTGTTTGTAGCAGAAATGCTGGTTTCTGGGCTGAATTGCTGATAGAATAGTGAGGAATGATTCCTGATGCAGCTATTGCTGACACTGGATTGAGGGAAGGAATATAATGCCACTGAGGAGCTTCCTGCATGTGGCATCCATCTGCCTCAGCAGCTACTCAGGAAAAAAGGAAGACCTGCTTCTCCCTTCTCTGACTAGAAATGGGCTGTAAATAGTCTGCAACTGAGCACCATTTGTGTAATTTTGGGCTCCTGCCATGTTTAGTAGATTCTTCAACGCTTGTTATAAGTGTTGTTACCTTTTAATTTAAAACTTCCCCATAATAAAAATAATTTCTAAACATAAAAGTGGCCTATTTTTTGAACTGCAGTTGTAGAATTTTCTGTATGTTTTGAAAAGTAATTTTCACAGTGCACTACAGATAATTAGAATTCATTAATTCTTATACATATGCCTATTAGCAAAATTAGAACTGGTGTTTAAAAAGAACCCACTTATTTCTCTTGTAACCACTTAAAATAAAAAGTAAGCTTTTTTTTTGCTTAGAATATTTTTTAAATATGCATGTTGATGGCACTGCTCAACTGTAACTTCATGTGATAGAAGCAAAAGTTACTACAGTTGAGCACATCTGATACTTCAAAATATGCTTTGAATTAACTTGCCTTTTTTTTTTTTTTTTTGCTGGGGGTTTTTGCTTCCTTTTATTTTCAAAGGCACAGTGCTGCTTGAAGATTGCTAAAATTTCTTGGGAATGTTCTCTAAAGATTTTTTTTTTTTAAGCATTCCCAGAAGATTGTTTTAAAGATATTTCCCTCCAGGGTTAGCAGGTGTGAGGATGAAATATCCATGGCTTTCTGCAATATCAGGTTTAGAATTTCTTCAGGGACTGAGACTGCAACCAAGATGGTTAACAGTTTGCTAAACCCTTTAAAGCCTGGAAGTTAAGTGGGAAAACAAAGTGTCTGTATGACTTGAAGCCCACTTGGCCTTCAACTTCTCTTTTCTAATGTTAAGCTTTGGAAAAGCTTGGCTCGTGGCACGTTGGGCAGACATCATGTTTGGGAAGGGCTGCCCAGTGAAGCAGTCTGAGGTTTTCTCTTCAGCCCCTGTTCCTTCACCGAGCTCTGTTTCTCCAAGGTGATTGAGGTCTGTCCCTTTCTTCCCTGCAATGGCATCTCACCACCTGGCCACAAGGACAGCACCACGTGGGGATCCCACCAACCCCCAGGGCTCACCTTCTGCCTCGTGGAGAGTTGCAAGTTGCTGCATTACAATCTTTTAGGGCGGATCAGCAGTTCTTGTGCAACAGTCTGTTGCTACAAAAGCTACAAAAGACAGCTGAAAATAATAATGTGGATTTGCCTGCCCGGTGCAAGTGAAGTAAAAGCATGAGAATACACGTTTGACCTGTAATTTAAACCTCTTTCTTCTTCTAACTCTTGTCACTTATTATCAGAAAAATGACTACAACCTCCAAAGGTACACAACAAAAGCATTAGATATACAGGAATGACACGGTGTGTTTGTGTACTATAATGAACTCTTACAATGATAGGATTACCCAACTTGAGCGCAGCCATGTTATGGAAAGGTTACTTAGCTAAAGGAAAACTCTGCAAATTATACATCATCCTTTGACCAAATATTTCAAGTGGTTATCAGGGGTTTGGGGTCTTTTTCTTCCCCACACACAACCAAGATCCTGCTTAAACTTTCAGAAAGATGGGTTTTCTTGAACACTTAAAAATACACTATTCTAAATTCTGCCTGGTTTTCAAAGCAAACAGAGAGCCAGCTAATGATTGTATTAATCATTCCAGTATACAAACTGCTTCTTTATTCACTTCTGGTATCTCAGAGATGACAGTGTGGCCAGCTGCCACTACATGTGGGGAGAGTTTCTGTGATTTGGACACCTGTCAGCAAGAAACTGAAAACCACATGGAACACAAAACAGCTGCCATGTGTAATGATTTAATATTAACATACAATAAGGAGCTGGGGCATGTTTCTCATTTTGTATTGCACTACAAATAAACGATGCAGTCAAACCACTTGTGATATACTTCAGCATTTGATATCTGCTGTCAAATGTTTAATAAATAAAACTAAGACTACTGTATGGACTCCTTGTTATATTATATTTTAAACCTCTTTTACTGTCTTGCATTCTACAAAAGGTAGACCTCCTCTAGCCCTGCATTCTCCAAACCAACCTCCTGTTTTCCAGGAAATGCTGTAATGGATGCCCATGAGTGTCAGGTTGGAGCTGTGCCAGTGCCTTATCCATCAGCATTAAGGCAGAGCTGTTCTGTGTGTGTATCCATAAACCAGAAAGTTACTGCACAGCCTTTCAGATCTCCCTGGTTTTAGACAATTCTGCTGCAAATGTCCTTAGAGTAATTAAAACCAGTATTTCTAGTTAGATAGTAGATCTTTACTACCTCTCCTTGCTTACAATAATTTCATTCACAATATCATGCATTTTTTAAGTCTTAGGCCTGTACCCTAGAAGCCATTCTTGAATGTTTTCTCTACTGGTTTATCAATTTTTTACATCCAGGATTTTTGTACATTATTCAAAGATGGAAATTATAAATAGTGCATGATGCTCAGAAATGCAATGTTACATGATAAACATCAAAATATAACTTTCAATTAAAATTAAGTAGTAATATCATCTCACAGGATATTTTTCTGGGGGTGGAAGAGCATTTCCTGTGCTCTGTTTCTTGAATTTCCTGCACAGAGGGCAGGGTTTTGCAAAATTCTAGGGAAGAAATTGTACTAGTTGTTCACAGTGATCCCACTCTTGCTTCCCTCACTGCTTGTCTAGTAAGTTTTTGGCCACGTCCTTGAGGGTTAAGTCAAGGGTAAAGCATGCCAAGCTAATTCCTACATTGTTTTAAAGCTAGCTTCAACAGTTTGGCTTTGGGAAAATTCCAAAATACGTCCGTCTGTACAGGGTGCCACAGATGATTTAGTGGTTAGGGAGGGTCATGCTTTATTTTGATTTCTGTTTAATTTGATTTCTGGTTTTATAATTTATAGCAAAGACATCAAGAGGTTTGTTTAAAGCCCTTTTATTCTCCTCTGTGCAAATATAGACGAAAATAATTTTAATGATAAATCTAGTAGGTGGACTTGACAGAATAAGCTGTGGGTTTCTAATCCCATAAAAAAGGGAAGGTCTAAAACTGGACTTGAAAGAATGTTGCTTTCCTTTCTCCCAGTGTCATATAAAGGTGGAAGTACACCACTTCTGACCTCACAGGAATGTAAAGGCTAGTGAACTTGATGGTGTCTTTCATGTTGTTGGTGCCATTGTATGAAATTTTGGTAGATAATGTATATTCTAATAATCCACAAATATTTTTGTTCTGTTTCTTTGGAGCAGGAAAGATGTTCCCATAATATGCATCCAATGACATGTTTTACTGCTTTGCTTTATCAATCACATTTTGTGGAAAATCTTCTGACTCTTTATGGATTGTTTGTCCTCCTTTTGCTGTTCACTCTCTGGAAACCAAGTATAGGAACTATTCAGCAGTGACCTTGTTTATTTTTAATAGAAGGCTTCAATTCAAAATCTGATGCTAGAAATCTAACTTTTAAAAGCCCTTGGGATGTTTATTTCTCTCCTTTTAGATGTGTTATATGTTTTGCTAAAATAATGTGGGCCATTTAAGTGGTTCTCTTGATAAACCATGCAAGCTCATTCCTAAAGAAAGCTTCTATTTATCTGTTTTTAGGATTTTTCCTTGTATTCCCAGGCATGGCTCCTTAGGGAAGGAGAAGTGTTGACCCCTCAGTGATGTCATTTTTCACGTTGAAGGGTCACACATTTTGAAGAGGATAATAAATGTGCCGAAAGTGACAGAGCTGACATCTAGAAATCTGGAAGTGTTTTTGAATAAGCTATTCACAGGGTACAGTTAGGTTCTCATTTGAGTCTGTAATACATTAGTTTTAGACTGAGTCAGTTGTAATTCATTTTTATACAGATTATACCTTCCTAAGCTTAATTACTATTCTCTGCCTAATATGTCCCTGAAGAGCAGCTATTTTGCTGCAATTACTGAAAATGAAAAGGAGAATAAAATTCAGTGACAGTAAACGAGGCTTCTCAACTGTACATATTCATTTTAGAGATCTGGTTTTTGTTGGTTTTCATTTTTCTCTGCTCAGTGAAAGACAGGTCCCATATTATTATGAATTTAACAATCAAGCTTTTAAGAACCATAGAACCAAATTCTTTCCTGTTAATATCTTAGCAACATAATTAGTAGATGGATGATGTTGAATTAAAGTAATTTATTTTTTTGTTACAGTGGGCTTAAGACGCTTTCCAAATATCAAACATTAAATAAGTGGGTTTTTTATGTAGGTGCAGTCAGTGGTTGTATCTCCTAGGGTGTCTTTTTTTTTTTTTTTTAAACAATTTGGAGTGTAATTATTAGGTGAAATTCCTAACAGTGCATTCATCAAAGTAATATCTTCAATTAGTGGGATATATTTGTGTGGAGTGCACATCTGGCATTTCATTAGTAAATAAGATTGGGGCCATTCTGCATGACTACTGATTTTAATCCAAATATTTATGTTATACTACCCAAGCTCCCAAGGCAAAATCAAAGTGGCAAGATTTGAGCTCCTGACCACAGGTAATGAGAAAGCTGTCAAACTTCCAGCAAAAATGGTCTTAACCTGAAAGGTGGGTCAATCAGACCTGAGGTACCAGTAGAACAGAGATGGTCTTTTAGCTTCAGAAGAAAATCAGAACATTTTTGTTGCTGTTACGTGTGCATCTAGAATTTCAAATATCTGTAGCAGGGAAGTGATGCTCCAGTCAGGCTCTAACCCTCTGCTTTTCCCACCCCCGACTCATACACAGTAAGCAGAGTTTCCAAATGGGCTACATTCCTTCTCCAGGATGGTGGGGTGAGGAAGAGAGGTGGAGAAAAACAAACAAAAATCTAATAAAACACAACAGTGAAAACTGTCCCATCCATTTCCAGTTCTGCAGCTTTTTTTTTCCTCATACCAAACTTGAAAACAGCTCGGTCTGCATTTTTATTTCTTGGTGTCAAATGATGGTTCTGGATAGTGCCTATCTATAGTAGCCCTGCAAGCAGACAGGATCTGTGAATGTTTCAGTGTTTGCCTAGCAGGATTTCTGGTTAGTAGATTTTTTTTTTGTTGTTGTTTTTTTGCCTTCCTTGATGTTTTCATTAATTTGGAGCTGTGTCCTCAAAGGTACTTAAGGGTAGTGTTTAGTGCTGCTAGAATACACTTGTGAACAGGAAAATTCTCAGCTAGGAGAAACCATTTGCTACAATTTACTGTACAAAACAGTTTTCAAAGAAAGATATTACTTTTATTCAAAAATCTTCTCTTCTGGAACATTAAATGCCAAAGTCTAATTTGCTGCAATATTATTAACTAAGCTGCATTAGTCTGGGTGATTTGTGAAATTATAGAAATAGCTGATAAAATATGCCTAGTCAGGCAACTCAGTATTTTTAAAAGTCTATATTTTTTCTAGTGAGATTTTATTAGTACCCTAGAAACACTGGATAGTTTATTTAAAGCAAAGTTAGAGGTCTCATGCCAGGAAGCTTACATTGGTAGGCACCCTGGGACATTGCTCTTTTCGTGATCAGTGATCTCAAACAGTTGAAGCCAAAAAGTCAATGTGGTGAACCCAAGAGAGGGAACACTCACTTTCCTTGTCCAGAGATGAGGATTGTCTTCTGGCCTCTAGAGGAGCAGGTCACAAGTCCCACTTTCCCCAGTCTGGCCTTGTAAGGGATGTGGAAATAGCTGAGTGCAGATCTTGGATGAAAGGGAGAGAGGAAAACCTGCTTACCAAAAACCAGTATGACACATTCTCGCCCTCAGGGTTTTCAGTTTGGTGCAGGTTCAGAGGATACTGAGAAAAAAATCACAAATGTGCAAAGATCATATTGGGTGTTCACCACAAAGCTGATCATTTAAGAGACATTTAAGGTAATTTCATCATCTCACCTTTCAATAATACCCCACATCACAAAATGAAATAGAGGGGTTTTTTTTAGGTTAGGAATTATTCTGTTTCTTCATTCATGAATGTTAATCTCTGTTTTTCATGTCCAATTTTCAAAAGAAATGTATATTGTGTATGCTGAGGGTCCAAAGTTCATATTGCAGTGGAGAAGGCCCAGCTGATTTCAGAATCAGTGGGGAGGAGTTACTGCAAAGAGTAGGATGAGAATTGCTTATTCACTGGTACCCCTTCCTCATGTAGGTCTCCTTGTGTGCTGCCTTACAGGCCCTGTGAACATTCACTTGTGAACATCATCTTCCTTAGCTGCACTCTGCTAATGCTCTCTGATAAAATGGAATTATGATCAGAATATTTTCTGCTTTGTTACTCTCCATCCCATCTCACTTTCAGTTTATGCCTGCCGGAGACAGCCCTACAGCATTGCATTTTTAAGGTGTTCAAGAGCTTGGCATTCAATGATTTGATGTGATTTAAATGCCAGTTATGTATTTTCAAAAACGTGTCTTGTGCTCACCACAATAAAGTTGTGGTGTTAATTGCAGAATTCAAATCATCGTGTCTTGGTGTCCATAAAGAGTAGGACTGGAACTCTTCCTTCTGTGGATTGCAACCTGTAACAGCAGCTATTCTGTTTTGTAGTATCTTGGTGGCATACTTAAACTGTAAAAAAGAGCAGTTTGAAACTATCTATATTCATATGAAAGCACTTCTAATTTTTTTTAACTTTATGGGTTTTTTGTTATTTTTGTTATTTATTTGTTTTTTCCTAAAACTTGAATGCTGTAGAAAAACACTTTTCATTTATTAGAAGTCAATCATATTTTATTAAAGTCAACGACCTCCAACTATGACAGATAAATTAATGTGATATAAGCACCTTATAAAGGAAAATAAAAAAGATGAAAACAATTGTATAGTTAATAGGAATAAAAATCAATATATAATAAAGGAAGAGGTATGCAGTATAAAAAGCACAACATCAGCACAAATCAAGAAAGACTCTGAGAACTTATGGATAGCTTTAGGATGTTGAATCAGCAATTCTGTGACTGATAAGTAGCTCACATTGTGGTCATACAAATCTTGACAAGGTTTTAAAAACGACATGCTTGAAAAGGACTATGTAAATCTGTGGTATTTGATTAATAAGCTCTAATACTACACAATGAGTGGGCAGCATATCAGTGAATTTGAGGCTAATTTTTTGTTTTGAAGAAGTGATATTGGGTTAGCAGTGAGTGAGATTAGTGTTGTGTCATCACAGGTCAGGCTTCCAACTTGGCTGAGCCAATGAGCCTTAGGCACACGACAGGAACACTTCCAACTGCATTTTCCATGGTGGCTGGGTGGGCATGAGGTGTTGTGGCATGAGGTCTGACATGAGCTCAATGCAGTGGAACCCAAAGGGTTGCAGCCCCTTAGCCCAGGGCAGCATGGCCAGCAGGCACCAGGGCTGCAGACTGAGGCAGGAAACAGCAGAATTGCTGCAGCTTTGGTCAAACCTCCTGCTTGGATTTTGACTTGGAGTAAGTTTGGTTTTTTTCAGGCACTGGGAGTATGAGTGCTGTGTGGACTGATCATTGCAGTGCACTGACTGGAGCTGGTCTGATGTTTTTGCTGGAAGGGAGGAAAGGAGCTTGGGGTGAAGCCAAATATGGGAGTTAGCTTAACTGGAAAACTTCCCCTTCTCACAGATAAATCCGTGTCTTAAGTAGCAGACTTAAAACCCAGTGAAATGAGGCAAAAAGCCATGATGGAGCACTGTGAAGGCAGTGAATGGTTCCCCATCTCTGTCTTCTAAGTTTTTGATGATTTCTCAGCTGTTTTCAACTGTATAGCTAAGATTTGGCTCTTCTGCATCTTTTAGGACTTTCAATCCCAATTGACCTGTAAAAAAACCCCAGTTTGTTTACAGCTTTCCTTACCAAAATAGCCATAACACCAAAATCATACTAATTTAGAAAAATATATCTAATAAAGAATAAATAATAAATTAGGAAGGAAAGTTCTGAAAACTGCTCTAGATCCTGAAAGTAACAGATGACCATATTGTGCAGACAGACAGTGTCCTCAGATGAAGAGATGTGTAGGGTTCCTGGAGATGAAGAAATGCCATATGGTATCCCCAAAAAATGAAAGACACTACAAGAACCTTTGAAAAGTGGAGCCTTTTTTTGTTTCAAAAAGAAAATATTTGTTCTACCTGAGAGGGCAATCTCTCAACTCTGTCATGGAAGTCTCCATTTGACTAATATTGAATGTGGTTCTGTTATGATTAATAAAAATCTTTAATGAAGTAACCCCCATCTGAAAGTCTAGGGAAAACCTAAATTGAGCCTTCTCTGTTCAACTGCAGAAACAAGTCCTTTTTAACAAACCAACTTCCAAACTTGGAATGTGGAAAAAACCTTCATTTTTGTATAATTCATTTGCTTTTACCATTGCACTTTCATTTTCTTATTACTTGCTCATAATCTCCTATTGCACAACTAAACCTTAAACATGCACTTTAAATTACCTGAATAATATTACAGATGAAATTGATCATTCTTTAGATGAAATAGAGTTAAGTTTACATTGAAATCTGAAATGTGCTGATACAAAGAGAGTGGGTGTAAGAATTGATAAGCAAGTGAGTCTTGAGAACTACCTCCATTTGGAACTCTGTCTTAAATTAATTTCAGAAACACTGTATGCTTCATTCTTTCCATCTGCTCTTTGAGACACATGACTTCTACTTGCAGCTCGAGTTATGGCAGGGACACAATGTCTTAAAGATTTCTAGATGTTGTCATTCTAATGCCCTGTTCAATTTGGAATTGCCATGTTGTTCTGTGTTGGTTTGGAGGAATGGATATATCCATTTCAACCCGAATAAAAATGTCTTCTTTATAAAGAGATCTCCTCTTCCCCACACTGTTTCTGAAATGCAAAGGGAGGTATCTGAATTTTAAGAAGCTTTCAGCACTGTGTCCACAGGGCTTTTGGGGATATGATTAGTCCCTGTAGCTGTGCTTATCAGACCTGTGTGCAGCTGAGAGGAAACCACACGTATGTGCTGAGGGGGTCAGAGGGAAGCCACGAAGGCAAAGTCCAGTTCCGCTCCCAACCCTTGTCCAGTCCCTGAAGAACCAAGGAGGAAGCCACAGCTGTGGGTCAGGGTTTTAATGTGGTTTATGGCACGGCAAAGCAGCATTTATATAAGTGAGAGGTACGTAAACTGTAGAGTATGAAAGTAATCTACAGTGCACAGCAAGTCTGTGACCTTTCCACAGCACAGCTTCACGTGTTCCCTATGCAGTCCATCACCAAACACTCGGGTAGAATTCTATATGGCACTCTCACTGTGTCTTTTTCATTATTTTCTCAGCTCACATTTTCTGTTTTGAGCCCTCACAATGAACAGCAGTGAGTTTAAACAGAAAATACAATTCACAGGCGATTTCTCTCTTCTGCCTGCAGCTAGGTGATTTGCATTGCTCTTACCTTCTAGAGTACTTGCATTATTTGCTTTATAATAGAAACAAGTTCTATTTTTGCATTTGCTGATTAATGGCCATAGAGGAAAAGGAATGCACATCAGGCGTTTGTGTGAAGGTGTGGGGTTTTTTTTAATGTCAGTACTCAGCAATAAATTAACAGTGAAGTAGTTGAGAAGCCTAGCAGTTTCAGGGGCAAACATATCCCTAAAAATGGAGGAGTCAGCTTGAGAAAGATAGTGAAAGGAATCATGATTAGAAGTCCATTAAAAAATCCCTTCTATATAAAACAATTATTGCACTTAAGTTACATTGTGTACTAGTTTTACAGGCATGATATGAAATCTTCCTCCACAACCCATGGATTTTCTCTAATTAAGATAGGTAGAGGCCTTTTCTTCCAATGGTAACAGCTTTGCAACTGTTAACATTTTTTGATCAAAAGCATTTAAATAGAAATTTCAGCAATCCTTTGATTAACAAGAATAATATTAATTTTTACTGGATTATTGAAATATAAAAGAAGATTGATATTGCACTAATTGAAAAATAATACACAAGCAGTAGAACTTGTAACATCAGGAGATAAGAGTCTGCTCTCTCCTGGAATTCTGAATATCATTAAGAAATGCTGAGAATGGAATTTCCAAAGTTCATTTGAAGTAATGCAATATTTATGATGATAAAGAATGTACCACATAATCCCTTGAGGCTCGTTGGCTGCATAATTAACGTAAGTGTATATTAGATTTCAGTAAAATTGGATGAAAATTTCATTTTTTTTTAGGACAAAGACAAAGATTCTACCAGAAGACAGTATCAGAAAACTGAGAATGCATAACTGCCTCTTTTCTTGTTAAGTACAAATGGTACACTGATGTGTCAGAGGCAAAAATGGCAGTGGGCTAAAGCTGCTCTTGTGTGGCTGATGGCTAAAAGCAGGAGATTGCTGACTGTGTGATAAAAAGCAATTGCTGCAGTCATTGATGAAACAGTTTGAATATTGCGCTGATTGATTGTTTGCCCCTGTGAACGTGTGGCATCCCATTAAAAAGCTTAATTATCAAAGTCAAAAGTCACTAACTTATATGGAATCTGACTGAAAATGTGGACTTGCCAGCTAAAGCTAATTGTGCCGTAAGATTTGTGTATAGCCTTACATGTGGGCTTAAAAATTCCTTTTAGGGGTGAAATTAGAGGAACCAAGCCATCAATATGTCAAGTCCTTTTATATTGCTTTCTCATCTGCATGACCTGCTATCATGACACCAGCATTCCGTTAAAATATATTCACTCCCTGGTGATGGCCAGAAGTGACACTGATAGAGCAGGCATCAGTTTTTAGAGGTAAAACCAGGATACTTTTGAAATTAAATACAATTATCCACCATTGGCTACTTGAGCCTTTTGGCTTCTCTCCCAATATTGCTGACAGTCATCGTCATTTCCCAAAAGAGAGATCTTGTCAAAAATCAATAGGAGTTTTGGCACTGCCTTAAGAATAGTCAGGAGCTGCCTTTCAATGCCTGACACCTAAGTGGATATAGGGAATGAAACCTTGAAAAGAAATGTTTAGCCTAAAAATTTCAGAATGGTGTTCAGTTATAAGGTCCAAGTCTATGAAACAGTTTCTCCGTGAGAAGCTGTTTTAGGAGATGTGTCTATGAAATAATCTCCTTGCAATGTAACAGATATTAAATGAGGTGGTACTTTGTTGGCCATTGAGCAAAAATTCAAATTTTCCGTAGTGTTTAAATCAACCGTGGTTGTCTAGGAAGTTTTAAATTGTTTCTGCCTGGTGGATCCTCAGATAGATGTTTTTATAAACTTTAATGCTGCCTGATAATTGCTCTGTGTGAAATGAATAAAAATGCCAGATTATATTTTCATTCCTAACCATAATAAGCAATTATTGACTCCCCTGTCCTTGGCAGAGTGTAAAGATTTATTAGCATCAGAAATTAATATTGATCAAAACTAGGATGGTGGGTCAATGAATATTAAATGAAGGCCTTTTCATCTGCCCAAGGTTAAACTAAGATTTCACTCTGTGAATTCTGTCATCAAGATTTTGCTTCTGGTTTCAGCTATGCTGAAAATGTAATTGCAGATGCAGGACTCTTTCATTTGCTACATTATATTTCAAGCAGTTTTAAGACAGATGGAAATGATTATCAAAATCATGCAAGCTGGTTAAAAAAAGAAGGGAGGGATGGGGTAAGACTGAATCCTTACTGTACATAAAAGGTTTGCCTACACTGCTGTATCATTTCCTAGCCCTGACTGATAGGATATCAGATGTCCTGGTGGTGGATTATCTAATCACCATCCCTAAATACAGATTGGGTTTGTGCACCATGGCTCCACAGACCCTACTGAGTCTGCATCACTTCCAGTCATGGAAGCCTTTTGCTGAGCTGGGAGGTTGTTAAGTTGACATTGCCTCCACAAGTCATGGTTTCTCCTCTTTGTTCTTCAGGCTGCCTCTTCTCATCTTTTTTTTTATTCTCTGGCTCTAGACTACTTTCCTACAAATTATAACCAAGACTGCTATCACTGATTATGGTCCCTGACTTAAATCCTTTACTTTGGTGTAGATAAGCAAAACATCCTTATGAAAGCAAAATTTTTAAAATCTATTTTCATGTAGTATGAAAGAAATGGTTTGAAATATTTACTGGTACAAAACACTTTCACTGGTATATCTTGACATTTTGAAACATTTTAGTTAGGGTTCTTCAACAAATAGTTTCAAGACTTTCCTCTTGCAACCTTGTGCTAGAAATAAGAAAGGTCACTGACTCCACACAGCCTTTCTGCAGTCTCTTTTTTTTTGCATGCCCTGAAGTTAGGAGAGGAAGGAGTCAGCTTTCACTGGCTAGCACTCTTATTTATTCTGGTGTTCTGGAAATTACTGAAGAAAACTGAGGCCAATAAGCAACGCATTTATTCTGCTCCATTGCAGGTTAAGGTTGTCCGAACTTGAATTTGTGTATTCCTACAAAATGAAATGGAATTTTTTTTTTTTTAAATAGCCAGTGGTAGTATCTTCTCCTGGATGACAGCTAGAAAATAGAATGTAGTTTATATTGCTGAGCCACCCTCCTGTTCATGGACTGGTTTTTGCAGCAGTGTAATGACATGCTGGCACATGTATCAGGCTATGTAGAAGCACAATTTTGCCCCAGTAACATGCTGAATTAAGAGATGTATTTTGCTTAAAGTCAATAATTCGATGAGAATTCTCTATTTGAATGTCATGTCTAAAAATTAAAGTACCAAAACTCAGTGCAAACACACGAGTTTGAGATGACAGATTTGCCTTTAATGCTCAAGTTTGTTGTGTCAAGAAAGTCCCTGATTTGTATTCATTTCTTGTTCCCTTTCTTCATTCTGCATTTGTGTAAAAGCTTAAAAAGTCCCTTATTCTTGCTGACTTTCTTATCTTAATTTCTCTTTGATCTTTTTTATTTCGTTTTTCCCATTTTAACCTTGCTGTACTGTACATGTTGTTTAAAGCTGTTATTCTCTCCAAAAATCCTTTCCTCAAGATAATTTCTGTCCTTGAATAAAACTTTCAAAGTAGCTCAAGTCCCATATTCAGAAGACATAATTACTTAGAAGTCTTTTGACTTGGAGAATCATTGAACTACATATTAAACTAATCCCATCAAGTGATTTATATTTGAAACTCACTTTTGTATTCTTTAAAAATTTGCCTTCTTTTAGTATTTCCAGTTGTATCTAGTTCTTTCCTCTCTCCCTTACCAGTTTTTTTGCTACATAGCTTTCTGCTATTTTCATGTCTGTTTCCGTTTTTCTCTCATATTAATTCTCAGGTTTTTTTGTTATCTGTATCCTCTGTTTCACGGTGTTTTTTGGTTTCTTTTTTTTTTTTCTTTTTACCCACTGGCATATTCAGCCTTCCCTAGCTTTCATCTGGTCTTTTCTTTTAAGTCTATGCAAGAGCAATGGTGGTACCTTAACAAAGCAAGGGGAGAAAAACACTGTAGCAGCCAAATCTAGTGTTTTATTCAGCTTCCCCACATGCTGTTCATAAGACACCCTCTTCATATCCATCTTCCAGCTTGTTTTCTTGATATGCATGCTACACAAATGTCTCTTAAGGGAGAATTTGTGAACCTCAGCAAGGTAAGTTGACAGCCTCAGAAGAGAAAAATTTAATGCCTTCATTAAGCATGACTACAAGGCAAAGATATTCTTTTATTTCTAGTGAATTCCCTTAGCACCTTCTTTCCTAAGTTAATCTTTCTACGAAACAGCATGAAATGATGAGTCTTTTCTGCATTTATGGTAGCCTTCTACGCTATAAATTACAGCCTGAGATTTTTAACTTTTTTGTTCCTTCTACAGATTCTGTTTTTAACAGCTCTTACTGTTGAAAAAGTTATAAAGAGTTATGCAATGAATTCTGACACTCCCTAAAATTGCATTAATCTACAAAATCCATGATATGGATATTTCCTGTGGAAAGAAAATTTTGTATCTATCTAAACCAAAGCATCACAAGGTTATTTACCCTATATTAACAAGTGCTTTTAACTTCCAAAATAAAAGAGAATTAAGCCTGTGCATATTTTTTCCCACGTAGAACTATACAGTATATTACATTCATATGTTAGTATGAGATTGATTTCAATTTAAAAAGAGGTCACAGCTTTTAACATTATACAGATTTATTGGTTCCAACTTGCCATTTGCAATAGGAACACATATTCCTTGAATTAGGCCAGACAGTTGATAGTTTTGTTAGAAAAGTGATAAAATTGACCTGATTAAGTCATGAATTGTGAAATATTTGTGGGTGGAAGGTTTACATCTGAGGAGCATCCTGGGGAGGCTTTGAAGATAAAGGTTTATGTGTATCTTAGCAAAAATGTGCTCCGATGGAGAAATGTCTCCAGGTGAAGGCTGGGTAGCCAGCTGTGAGTCTCTGATCATTTGTTAGAGCAGCTGGTTAGTTGGATAAAGCAGGAGTGAAGCTTCTTGGGAATTAGCTGTAAATGCAAGTATTTTTAAACTTGTTTCCTTATATAGAATTATAGAATAGTCTGAGCTGGGAGGGGCATTTTAAAGGTCATCTAGAACAAAGCCCTCTGTACACATGTCTCTTTCTGTAGACCTCTTCATACTTGATATTTTAAGTGTAATGGATTAATTGCTTAATTTCTTCTACTGTAACATGCCTTGGGCGTCAAGGCTGACAAGCTAGAGGTTACACAGTTCTTGTGTTCTGGTATTTGCAACAAAAAGTACACATCAATATTGGAAGCAGGCATCCTTCTCATGTGGTTTTGAGAGAGTTTGAAGCTGGTAAGGCAAAGCACTGGTGTGGAAGAAGACTTTTTCTAGCTCCTTGACTTGCTGCTCTTCAGCACTAAGCTGCAGAAGTAGGGACAGCCTATGGATCCTCTTTCCAAGGATGTGGCTACTAAACTGGTCTGCATTAGTCCTGAGTTAGTTATGGAGGAGTTTGTTGCTTATCACTTCAGATTTAATTGATTACTGAATTGGTAGTATGCATTTCTATATGGCATAATTTTATTTCTAAAGCAGGGCAGTCAGATAGGATTTTTGGTAGGCCTCTAAATATACGTCTTTATATGCATAAATTTAAAAGTTGGCTTATAATACCTGGTGTAGTTTCAGCTGCTGGAAACCCTTTGTTTGTCACTATTTTAATTTCCCCTCATACTTAAAGATGCTTATATTTTTCATAAAGAGGAAATGACAGAAAAGAGCTTTTTAAAAAAGTGCAATTTTTCTAGATGCTTTTGAAATACCATTTCACTCTATATATGTCACATTTTTTCCATTTCTTTACGTATAGCCATAGGAAAATTGTATACTATTATCGCTGTTATTGCTATCATGTCATAATTTCACAAATTGTTCTCTTTTTTGTTTCTATTTTAGTACATTTTTGCAATAATTATAGGCAGCTGCTACTGAATAAAATATTCCCCCTTTTTTCTCCCACGTCTCTTGCTCGGAAAACAAATTGTCAGAACTGTATGTTGATATATATATACATTTAAAATGTAAGCACACCCAGCATGATAAAAAATAAATCTAAGGTAGTACATTTTTAACTGTAAAAAGTGAGTAAAATGCAATACGAAATACTTAAAACCTTCATTTCCTGAAGCAAAACCTTAAAACTAAGATATATTTACCCATGGAAATTTTTTTCAACAGTGAATTGTTTTCCTAAAAGTCTTGCTTTAAACAAAATTAATTGCTTCCTTCCTTTCTTTCCATCCATCCATCCATCCATCCATCCATCCATCCATCCCTCAGACGGGAACAACTTAGTAGTAGCTCAGCACATAAAAATATCTCTAAATCAAAGATTCCAGGTTGTAATTAGAAACCCATCTCGGAATGGAAAAAAACCAAAGACATAGTGGGACTGCATCAATATGTTACCATAGCATTAATGCCTTATGACGTAACAGGTATTGTGGTCTTTTTGAACCAAAGAACACTGAACAATGTTTAGCCGTGACACAGTTTTATTTCCAGCTGTACTTTAAATTCAGAGGTTGCACATCACAGCAACTGCTCCATGAACTCCTGAGCTCCTGTGCCAGCCCCAGCCCAGGCAGAGTGTGCAGCTGTTCAGTCAGTACAGAGCACTACAATTACAGCCAGTTTTACTTCTCCTGTGTTTAGTTACCAGGACAAAGTCACCACGTGTTGCCTTCCCTTGCTTCATTGGAGAACGTGTGTGCTTTGAAGCAGTGGTTTCTTTTAACGTCACAATTTTCTCCTTTCTTCTGTGCTGTTTTAGTGGATGTTGGGTATTTACCATTTTTCTGTCTTCCAGGCTCTTCAGACTAATTATAGATCATATCCCAGACTCCTTATAAATAGAATATTTCTCATTTAATTTCATTCCTATTTGGAAGCCACTTTTTTTTTTTAGAAATAAAAGGAAAAAGTGTTTCTAGACTTATTCAGTACTCAACTTTAAATTTTTGAGAAAATTAAGCTGAAAGAAGTTTCCTTTCTCCTATTCTGGTTCTTTTTTAGAGCATGGAATGTCATTGGTAATCAGTGACTCATTTAAATGTTATGTGTGATTTGAGGTAAAAATTGTAGGGATCTTTTGTTGTTTTTCTTGTGTGGTTGCTTGTTTTTTATTAAGGAAAGGAACTGAAAACAAAATTCAGAAACCTTAGACTCCAAGGTATAGAATCACACTGACACTCTTCAAGGTTATTATGAACCTGAAAAGCTTTCATTCTGCTGCTATATCTGGCATAACAACCTCTGCCTGAATAATGAAAGCATAAACAATTTCGAGGTGGGCCTCAGGAAAAGAATCTGCAGCATCACAGACCACTAGCAATGGATGTGATCATCTTAACAAACTAACAGGAAAAGGAGAAAACTTCATCTCCCAGTCTCCTAAGTGAATTCTCAGTTTGGGCAGTGATTTTCTTGGTCTCTTTGCATGGTGAATAAGTTCTCTTTCAACTGCTCTCAGCTTCCCTCTTGGTTCTCTTGCTCCTGTGTTGTGTGACACAATGATCTGAAAAGCTCAGAGGATTTACCTGTACTGTTGTTCATTGTGGTGTTGTGTGACACGTGACTCCTTTTATTCATCTCTCTTGAACATCAGCGTGGTTTTCATCCTTGGCCCTACTTCTGACTCAAAACCTTTCTGGACAGTTTTTAAGGAAAAACTTTTACCTACAATTTCTACTTTTCTATCTGACAAATTGCCAGTGAAACTACTTTCACTGTACTTAAAAGCTTAAACTATGGTTGAAAACCAAAATATTCTGCAGAAGTACATCTTCTTGTATGACGAAACACACTCTAGGCACGTATTTGTAGTACCAACCTGTTGTTCCAGATCACAGAAGCAGTGGCTATTGAGATTATGTGGTTATAGCAGCAAGAGAACAAACTCATGTGTACCACTTTGTTATAGCTCAGTTGGATACTTCAGCTGATTCTGCTGGCTGCTGCATGTGATGCCCCCCGTCACAAAGATTTAAAAAGAAGTAAAAAGAAGGGTTTTTTATGGTGCACACTTCTTTTAATGATGGAAACATAATTCAATTCAATTTCCTAAGAAGAGTTGCATTTGAAGCCTTGGTATCTTAATAAAGCAATTTCAAAAGACAGTTCTGTTTAAAAACAGAATTTTACAGTTCTTTGCCTCTGATGACTTAGTAAAATTTCAGATTATTTTTATCTCTTCTAAGAAGAAAGGCTGCTGAAAGGGAAAAGGAGTTTGGCTTTGCTGTTGTTTGTTGTTTTGGTTTGGGGGTTTGCATTTATTATTCCAAAGACAGTTATATGCGTTATTTTTGTCGGGTTCTAGCTTAAGATCAAAATAGCATCATAACTGTTTACTATTGGAAGAAGATCTAGGGTTTCATTCTGTAACTCTCACTGAGGTTAAAGGATTCGATCATACAAAAATTTCCAGCAGAACAGCACATTCCCAAATTCATTGTGTACCCTTCAATCCACATACCTAGTGTTGAGGGGCTTATTTCTTCAGAGAACACAGCTTTTCAGTTAAAATTCAGTCTTTATGCTCCATTAGTGTTTTTATTTGCCTCTGGTGTACAAATTATGTTCTTTGTTATCAATTTTGTGCTCTTACCTTTTAGTGGACGAGCATGTCACGAGGCTTACGGAAGATCCAGGGTGGCTTGGGAGCACCACAGTAAAAAGGACTGAAAGCTTTTCTTTCCTTCCTTATGGAATTCAGTGTTGAAACCAAGGCATTTAAGTACAGTTGTTGAAAACCTTCTGTTGTGAGCAGAGCTTGAAAAGAAAACAATACCACAGCGAGTCACTTGTTCTTTTATTGCTTCTCCCTGTGCAACCTGCTTTTAGCTGTTTATTTTATGCTGATTAAACAGACTCCTTTCATTAACTTCACTTCCTTAGATATTGTTTCTTCTGCAAACAAGAAAAGTGCCAAAAATAGTCATCTTTTGAGCTTTGTTCAACCTGAACTTTTGCTAAGCCGTTCCCATGTGCTCTGTAAATAATAACTATAATGGGATTCTATTAGTCTAATCATTCTAGCACAGAAGGAGGCTATTTAACCAAGTCAAAAACATGTTTGAGAATACATGCTGGAGAAGTATAAGCAGCTGGTTATTCTAAGAAGGAAAAGCAAAGCATACTAATATATTTTAAAAAACCATAGTTTTTACACCCTGGTTTGTTTTTTTCTACTCCTCCTTTGCATTACCTTCCACCCTTTGGTAAGTGTGAACCTGGATTCACGTAGCAGGAGAGAGTGGCTGTCACACAGAGCTGGAGTTGGGAAGGAAATACAGGAGGTAGTCATGGATATCTAAAACACACCTATGTCACTGCTGGGTCAGAGCCAACTGCCCCTCTAATCAGTAATAGGTGGTAAATTTATAAGTTATGATCTCTTAATTCATGCTTAGTAATAGTTTGCCTTGTGTTTTCCCACCACTGGGGCTGAGGAGTATAATTTAGGAAGGAAAGTAGTGTTATTTGGTATCTGAATTCCTTTCAGTCCTGGCAAACACTGAGCATGCTGACCTTGATCAAATTGATTGTTTAAAGACATGCTAGTCCAGTGGTTCTCCAGTCCTGCTTGTTAAAAGCATTGCCAAGCTCGAAATTAAAGAAAACAAAACAGTTTGTTACTACACTGTTATTTTTCTCATTTAACTGCTAATTTGTATCACTGGCAGAAAAAAACCCCACCAAAACAAAACAAAAACCCACATTCAGAACTCTTTTATTCTATATATTCTCACTCCTGAACACCTGACTTCACATCTTTTACTGTCAATCAAAGCATGGAAAGTTTTATTCCACGCTGACTCTTAAACAGTGTTTGGCTATAAAATTAGTGTGCACTTCCTGCAAGGTTTCTGCTGTTCTTATTGTAATTTAATCACACACTTCATTACTAAATACACCTATTCTAGATAATCCCACATGTTCTAATGTAGATGCTAATATTTTTTAACTAGTCTTCTGGATTAAAGGGTTCCATACTGTGCCATCTACAGTTTATCTGATTTATTTCAAAGTGAATGCAACTAATTTTAGGTTTTTCAAGTCTATAGAAAAATCCTATATTTCTGATTAAATCAAAGTGAAACTGTCCCTCAGAGCAGAACTTTTCATGTAAGAGAATTTTTGTACATGTGTTAGTTGAGCAAACCTAAAATTAGTGTCTGTACATCAACCTATCCTTGAATTCACTGAAACACATCCAATAGAAACTCAAACATGTCCAAGAAGCATTGAACCATCATTTATTTATTTATTGTCCTGGCTGCATGCTACAGTAAACAAGAGTTGCCCAAGTTTTTTGTATTTCCAGTAGTTTTGAGCAAGAAATACTGGATTCTTAAAAACATATCCAAGAATCTTTTTAAGTAACAGGTGTGTGGGAGAAGCTGACTGAAATAAATAGGTAGACTGCAGAGCTTTACTTTGCATTTAGCCATCCAGTCAAACACAAAGATATAGTTTAGGAGAAATAAGATAAGAATTTGAAAAATTAATAAAAGCTTAGTTGACTTATATCTCCTGTCAAGGTCAGTGACAGATTTACCTTAGGTTTTACAGAAACAACCTTTAGGATAATCTGGAATTATTTAAAACTAATACCGCATTTTATTATCAAGCCATCTGGGGGAGAATAAATATTATTATTATTAAGTCACAAATGAAAATGAGTAAAGCACTTCATAAAAACTTAACTGCATATGTTTTTCTACAGTCCCTCTCTTTATATATTTTCAATAAAGGCCTTAATTGTACAAGTCCTGGCTGAGGGTAAATTAAATTTTAGAAATACCTCTTATTTTCATATAACAAAGTTGGTATATAATTTGTAATCATTGACTCACCAGTACTAAAAAGTGAACTACAAGGCTTCTGCCCTCCTCTTTCACTTTCTTTCCACTCTCTCATATCATCCTCATCACAGCTTTTCTCTGCCTGCCTCTGGCTTGTTGGAGAAGCTCAAGGGTGGTGATTGTGGCTCAAAGCTTGTCATTGCTGAGCTGTCATTCACAGTGGTTGTCTAGGACTGGCATTATCAAAAGTCATAAAAAATCCACGGGTGGGGTGGGCAGCCAGCAACAGTTGGGATAATAGGAGAGCAATCCTGTGAAGGCCAGGATGCTTTGGGAATGGAGCAGGGAGTGGTGCCACTCAGGTGTGGGGGAGTGGCAGAGCTCAGCAGAGGGAGGGCACTTGTGGGTCCCTTGCTTGGATTATTTTGGTCCATCTGTTCACTCTAACTATGGACTTGCTGGGGAAGCAGGGTAAATCACTTTTGTTCCTCATCTGCAAGGTGAGGAATGACAGCATTTCTGTGATGAGTGAATGTCTCTCAGATATAAAACACTGAACAAGGCAAGCAGTATTTTTTTGTCAGGTGTTTTAAGATGGAAAGAAGAAAATTCGGGACCAGATCTGAGGAAGGTTAACAAACAAAGACCAAAATTAGGAGGGGCCTTGCTCATTCACCTCAGTCTTAATCCTATGATACTCAAAACCTATTCCTTAGTTCCATACAAAATGCCAATATATTCTTGAAGGAGTAGGCTTGATAATTTGAATGAAATTTATTAAGAGGATTGTTGATATTCTAAACCACGGTGAGCATGTCTTGCTGACACTTTCAACAAACCTGGATGGGTCAGAGGTAGTTTGTTTCAAATCTTGGAACTTTAACACAACCTTAGAGAACACTGAAAAACTGAAAGAAAATCTTTAGTTCTGTGATTTTATCTTTTACTGTAAATTCTGAAGATCTCTAATTTCCTGCATCTAAAGAAAATGTAGTATTGCCATTTGAATCACCACATTTTTCTAGCACCGTACAAAAGTATATAAACAGACATAGTCTTACTCTAAAAGGCTCTGAACAGACTGTTGAAGGTTTCCTTTCCATTTTACTTGTCTGATTTATAGCTGGAGTTTTGGCAGCAATGTCTATAGCTAAAGTTTCTTAACACTTTCTGTTACCATGTCTGTTTTCAATTGCTTATAATTTTGCCAGCTTCAGCTGCTTCCCAGTGTTTTAAGACCTTTTGGCTTGGCCAGTGGTTTTGAGCTTTTATGATACTGGTGAGTTACTTCAGAAGTTTTATGGACCTCATCCTGAGCTGATCTAAATTTGTGTAACTCGAACACTGGGTTTAGCTGTACTTTCCTGGATATAAAGCTGCAGAAAGAAGCCCAGCTGGTTTTATTTATTTTTTAGAGAGTTGTGATGTGAATGAGAATGAGACAGACAGTAAGGAAAATTGGGAGGAAGCTGGGCTGGAAACTCTACAGTCATGACATGTAGTAACTTCTTTCTATTATTCTGCCTTTTCATGTTGCACAAGCATGTGGATTCCATTTGACTGCAGCCAGCTCTGCCCTTCTTCGAGCTCAAATTTCTTGCTATTGCAAAAGCAAGCCTGAGGGGGTTGTCCTAAAGGAGGAAAACTTCAATAAGAAACCTAGTGCATTTTTCACTGAATTCCTACAGAGAAGAGGCAGTAGAAAAAGCTGCCTCATTTATTTAAGCAGTCCTGTATTTGTGCTCCCCAAAACTGAGCTCTCCTGTTGGCTGTAGGAGAGGTTCCCCTGGGATTACTGGATTCCTGCACTTTGAGCCATATCCCCATGTCTGTAGTAGGAGGTTCCCATTCAGCATGGGTGCCAGAGAATGGCAGCACTTAGTGACAAATACTACAGGGGGAACAAGTCCAATCCAGCAGAGTGGGTTGCCCACTTCCAGTGGCTGCAGCAAGACTGCACAGATGAAGGGGTTCACATGTTTAGTGCAATAATGGTTGATGTGGATTTTTTTCTTAATTTTGTGCACGGAGAATGCCAATTTAATCAGGAGAATTTTGAGTCCTGCTCTGACATTTTAGCTTAACAAACTGTACTTCATCCATTCATCTTTCTGGTGATTTCAGCTTTTGGACTTCCTCCTGTTTTCTTAACATCTCTTTATCCTTTAGTGATCTTAAAAGAGTAGTCTGCTATTCTGAGTCTGTGCTTACTCTACTGCAGGCATTCATGGGTCAAAGCAGAGAAAGTCTCACTGTAGTATACTGTATTTATTTAATTTCCAGTACTTCACTGAAGGTGTCAGTATTTTCAAGGAGACTCCAGTGTTGCTGAAACTGTCAGTCTTATGTAGTCACTACTATGATTAAAATACACATGCAACAATTTAAAGAGGATACTTAATGAAATCCTTCATTAAGGTTCAGTTTACTGCTCTGGGCTCAGTGTATAGGGCACATGTAGTTAGTGATGCAGTAATCAAACCAAGTTGTTACATTTTTCTTGTCAAAAGGGCTGTGGGTAGGGGCTTGGACAGGGACTGAACCAGCAGCTTTTTCCTGTCAGAAAAATCTGTTTTAGTTCGATCATGTTAGAGACATTGCATTCTGCAGGATTGAGTAACTGACTAGAAAAATTTATCCAAAGAAAAAAAGACATGCACAAAAACATTACTGGTAGCCTGAGTCCACTATCAAGTGTGGTTCTCATGGTGCCAGCACCACTGGCCTGGCCTGAAACACAGAGTGGGAGCAGAGATGTTTTTAGTCAGCACTGCTGCTGCCTGGCAAACAGGTTTGAAAGTTGCTTTCAGGCAGAATTTCTGCCCATGAAACTATTTCGTGAAAGGTATGGATGGCTAGTGAGTGTTAGACCAACAAATCAATACTTTGATATTATCAGTGTGTTCAGGTGTTCCCACTCTGCTCCCCAGGAGAGTCAGTAGCAGAGTGATCTTCATCAGTGGTGTAACTTTGTAGAGGGAAAATCATCAAACTATCTGGGAGAGTGGCAGAGTTGCCTCTCAGGAGGCTCCCTTTTTTATTGATTTATAAAAAATACCATGTCTAGATCTAAGACCTCCTGAATGTGCTTGATTTTACCTCATTTCTTGAATAGACTGTGTCTTCAGCTTGGTCTTTCACAGACTGTTTTAATTTTTCCGTACACATGGCTTTTCTCGCTTTGCTCTTCAACATTAAGGATTGTATTTCTTCTCCTTGTCCTCTGATAAATTCCAGGTGTACTTGTTAATTGGATGCATCTTTTAGTAATGTTATCAATGCCTCTTGCTATAGGTGGATGCAGAACTTCACATTCTGTTGGGTTCAGACAGGCTGAGCTAGTAGAATGCAAGATTAATCATCACTTGATTTCTAGGTATCGAGGCCTACTTTCAGACTCAATTTCAAAGTATGGAATTGTTTAAATGAGTTCTCTTTTCCTGACAGTTATTTTAAAGGGGACTTCAGAGCACATTTACCTTCTCTTGGCACGCGGCTTTTCTTTCAGTGACCCATTTCTGCTGACTCTGAAGGACTCCAGCACACCTGGCAACCCCCTTTTGGGAGAGCAATCTGTAAGACTCCTTCTTCTGTCTAAGAGTCATTACAGGGTGGACTGCAGCTGAGCAACCTGATCTAGCTGAAGATGTCCCTGATCACTGCAGGGGGTTGGAACTAAATGACTTTTAAAGCTCTCTTTCAGCCCAAATCATTCTGTGAGCCTCTGACTGCACCCAGCAGTGTTCTCTAGAGAGCCTCTCTTTACTGGTACATTCCATTTGCTGGTTCTCAGCTTTTGAAATTAGGTGAATTAGGATGTAACTGGAAAACAAGGATGTAGTCGATGAAGCTGATGCTTGGCTGACCCCTTGGTAAGCCAAAGCAGTTCAGAGGGGAACAGAAAAGTAATAACCAGGTGAGGGAACCAGTGATGGGCCATGGCAGCTTGCTGTGAAGTCACATCAGAACTGCAGTCAGTGTGAGAGAGGCACAAGCACGTCTGGGGCTAAAAGAGGGATAATCAGGAGACAGTGAAAGAGTAGGTGAACTGTCACTTACAGGCCCATCTTACTTGGAGCCTTTTAGGCCAGCTGAGCTGTCTTGCCTGCCGTGGCTCTGCATTTTACAGCCTTTTTATGCCAACACAGACATGCAGTAGTGAGTGTGACCCACAGTCTGGCCCATCTTGTTCTTGAGAAACAAGAAATAGAAGAATATTTCTTCTCCCGGAAGAAATAGAACTTGAACTAGAAAGGAAAATGACTCTCTTAACAGACCGTGAAGTGATGACAGGCTGCTTTTAAAACAAACAAAAGTCCAAACCACCCAAAACTCACACTTGGTTTTGTATGTTTTCGGATTTAAACTCCCCCAACATGTGTAGATGTCGTACAAAATATTGCACTTTGAGAATGTTTCAGGTCATCAGTCTGTTGCTTGCAGGATTAAAAATCTGCCTTAAAAGACATTATGATCTGTCTGGAAGGCTGGTGAAAATGTATCCTTCTCATAGCTGTTAATCTCCACATCTGCCCCTCTAGAATGCTTTCATGTGATCTGCCCCTGTTGTTTTTTAAGCTTATGTGACTGATGCTAGATAAAGATTATATAGATCAAATGAGAAAGAAGTATGATTATTTTACATACAATATAAAATTCAAAAAGCATGCTTTCATCTACCCACTCCTTTAAAAAAAAAAAGGGGAGGGGGAATAAAGGTGTCAGACCTTACTCAGAGGATAATTATCTTCTCCTGCACTGTGAGTTATAGAAGAAACATTGAACTCATCAATAAGAGAATATCCCCCCAAGTTATAATGTGGAAAAAGTAGAGGGTTGAAACTAAGAACAAAGGCTTGTCAGACAAAAATGGATACAGCTGTGTGTACAATTTTAATGCTGTTCATAAAGAATTATGCTAAGACTACTACAAAAGGAATCGTGTGATCACCAAAGTGGACATTTCTGGAATTTAGAAATGCAGCAATAGCTGTGGTGGAGGTAGGGGGTTTTCTCAGCAAATTTGAACATCTCGCCCTTGTTTAATTATGTTATATTCCTGCTACTTGCATTTTGCACACTGACACTCAGTTGGCCTAGGTTTTTTGTGAGCCTCATGTCTGAGGTGGCAGCAGCTGCTGGGATGTTGGAAGGTTCACAGACACTGCAAGCAGCCCTGCCCTAAAACCTCAGAGAAGCGTGGTAGCTATTATTTTATGCAGTCAAAGCTTTTAAAAGAAAAACTTCTTCATCTCCAACTGTTTTTTTTTTCTGTGTTTTGATAATATTAAGTGATTTCCTGAGCTACTTCTTATGGTAAGAATACTTAGTAATTCAAGACATGCAAAGCAGAGGAGGGATTCTGCTTAAGAAAATCACTTGCAAATTCCTGTTAATTTTAGACGCAATTAATGTGGTGTTGGCCTTTCTCAGTGCTAGTCAATATGATTGATGGATTTCTTTGAGGGCAGTCGATTTAGTTTATTGAGGACTTTTAAACAGTGACTGATAGCTCTGTAAGTCAAAGAAAGAGTAGTTTAAAGGACTGCCAAAAGTAGAACTGAATATAAAATAGCATTCTTTTGAGATTGAAGTTGTACTAAAAAGTTTCATGAAAGCAGTAAATCGTTGCACCTTTATGAGAAAGAATGTACAGGCAGAAAGTTTTCAGTCTTATTTAAAAATGCATTAGGTTAGGTGGGTTTTTATGGTTTGTTTGTTTGAGACCTGTTAGGATGAAAATAACTTTGGTTTTTTTGTATTAAGAATCAATTAACATTCGTAGCAGTATTCTAAATGAAGATAAAATGTTACTACTGGAAATAGAGTGGTACATTTACCTCTCAGAAAACAAAATTCTTGACCATTTCTTTAAAAGCATTTACTTTTATCAGATAGAAGGTATTTTTTAGAATGGAAGTAATAGGAACCCCCAAACTTCTATGGCAGTGGGATGTTGATTTCCAACTCTTGCACATCTTCCTAAAGGTGCCTTGGTGGTGTGAATCCCACTGGCAGTCACAGAGCAGCCAAGGCAGGAAGATTATGCCTGCTTTGGAGATTATACCTGCTGAGAGCAGGGTCAGCCAGAGCATCTTGTTCAGGGCCATATCCCATCAGGTTTTGGTTATGTCTGGGGATGAAGAGGGCTTCTTCAGGATTTCATAATTATTTACTTAAAATAAACCCTGGTTTTGCTGCTGGTTGTTGTAAATACTATTGTGAATTTAGCTCTCCCCAGGTATTGTAGATTGAATTCAGGTGAAAAACTTGAGCAGTTCTGTCTGAGAGCTACACACAGTTTCACAAGATACGTGTCCCTTTGTACATTTTCAGAATTTTACCTGACATTTTTGTGGGGATGTGATGTCACAAGCAGCTGGGATCTCTTTAAAGGCAGAATGAACCCCTACTGGAAATAATCCAACTCATCTTTCCACTTTGGTCTGCAAACGTGGTTCTTTCCCAGCTCCACACTTTGTTCTACTGTGTGGGCATATTTTCCACCATATACAAGATCTTGCCCAACCAAAAAAAGCCCAGCATCTGGACATCTGCACTGGGCACAAAATGCCCATAGTTCCACTGAAAATTTAAAATCATAAAAGACTGTTTGAAAAAATATTATTTTTACTTTCTCCCAAGTTTTTGGGGGATGAAAGTGTGGAGGTCTATGTCCATTTCTGTGAGGATGCAATGAACATCACATAGCAGACAGATATGTTTGTGCTCTTTAGGAAATTTCCTTAACTAATTAAAATGCATCAATCATTTTCCTTTCTAAAAGCAGGGTTAGGGTGCTTGGATTTATCTCCAAAGACATCTAGCATGCATGCAGCAAATTAAAATGTTTTCCTTTCTTTTATTTCCTTAATAAGAAAAAAGACGTTTCTGCTTTGTTCAAAATTTGCCACATGGATTTTCATGGCTTATGTTTTGTGACTCTTGGTGTGGGTACAGTGATGGACTTTGTGGACATACTGGAGCAGGAATTTTAGTCATTGACTGAAGGACAGGTAAAAAACTTACAGGAATAATCATAAAGTGTTTCCTATGCACAGAGGATTTCCAAGTAGTAAATGTCATCTTTTTGTCTTATTTGCACCTAGTTGAAATAAACGTACAAATCTGATATTAAACAGAATATGTGTCAATTATGTTGGCATTTGTACCTGCTAACAATAAGTTCAAGCACTGGAAGATGAAACTATTGGATAGCTAGGAAGTAGAAAAATATTACTTCCTTTTCTACAAATTTGACAGAGTACACAGCTCATTTGTCAGAGTTCCTGCTTGTCCTTCTTTGTGTGATGTTGCATAGCTAAAGCAGTTGGTCAGTGACCTGTACAAATCCATGGGCTGCCTTTCCACTATTTGACAGGGGGGTATGGATGGGTTGCATGCCATTAGTGTAATCTCTATGCCATATCTGTCCTGCTAATGAATATTCTTGACCACAAGACACCAATGATCAGAGAACAGGAGGCAGCCCAGGGCTGCTGTTGTGTTTTACCCTTTCTTTGTGTCTGCCTCGTGACTCCTTTAGGCTTGTAAGCTAAGAGGAGTGGCAGTGCAGGCTGATAATTTCTGATCTCCTCTGACACCAGTAGGCCTTGTGGTTAAGTATATGTGAATAAAGAGGGGATGGAGGAGGAAAAATTATACATTGGAGAAAAAGACATTGTTTTTGGAGTTGTTCCTTCTTTTACCTCTTTCGAATGTCTTGTGTAGAAAACTGCTTTATTATACAGGAACCTTCCTGCCCTTTGTTGCCTGGTGTTGTTTATATGTTCCTGGTGTAGTTCACTGGGATCTCAATGTCTCTGAGTTTCCATGATGATTTTACTGAGGAAAGGCTGTTCTTCAGATCATCAATCTACTAGTTTCAAAGCATCAGAATGTGTTAAGAGCTTCACTTTAAGAAATAATGTACATTTTTCAATCAGTTTGAATTGGGTGAGAGTTTTGGCTCCAGGGACCAGGCTTGTTGGGGATTCTTTAGTTCCTTATTAGACTAGGTGACACAGTTGGAAACTGCAGATTCCTTGGCTCTCAGGCATCAAGGTCAGAAACAGCAAACTTTAAGCTAATCACAGAAGAGAAGAGTTGCTTCAAGCTTAACTTAATTATTTTAGGGAATTAAAGAGAAAACTCTTGTTGGTACTTTTTAGAGCAGAGGTGAATGTGAGCGAGTGGAGACTTGATAAGGTCATAGAAAATCTTTAATGCTTTGCAAATGATAAGTACTGAGAAGACTGAAACACTTTTAATAGAAAATCTCTTGCTGTAAGGAAGAACAGTTCTGAGACCAAAAGAGATACCAAAGACTGGCTTCCTCAGTCTCTAAAGACATATACACTCCCCTTCATCCCTGCAGCTTATCTCCCTGCCCAGTTTCCACTATATTTTTGTTAAAGTCAGTGCTATTTGAACTATCTTCACATATTTCTTAGTAAACTCTCAAGCCATGCTGAAAATTTGTTATGCCTTCACTAGCTCTTAAAAGCAACAGGTTTTGCAATACCTTGATGCTGTTTGATCAAAGAGAAATTATTTAAACAAAAAGGTTGGTGTTAGAAAAAAATATTGCTAGAGGCTTCTTGGGAGTGTTCTGTTTTTTCTATAGTTCTATATGTACACACATTTCTAGAAAGAAAAGAAAAAACTATTTCATCACTTACCATCTAAATTAGACAAAGATATGGTTGTTNATTTCATCACTTACCATCTAAATTATACAAAGATATGGTTGTTAACAACAACAAAAAAAAAACTAAAAAAAAAAAAAAAAGGTAAAAAAGTTTAGCTTCTTCTAAATGAATAAATGTAAAAAGAATACAGCCAGGTCTCTGCTTTCTCTTTTAAGAGAATTAACTAAGGGAACATCAGGCAATCATAATTTTTTATTTACTAAATTTTGTCATGTAAAGACATTAGTTAAAATAGTTGTTTTAATACTGTTTCATTCATGTTATATGTATAATGAGCTTCATGTAGATGGTATGAACTACAGATTTTATATATTTATTGATTGGGGATGAGGAGAAAGAACTACAATAAAACAGTATAGTCCAAAAAGAATTAAAAGAAATGCTGGAAATTAAAAAGCAGTTGTTGGTGACTATACTCACTTTTTGTAAACTAATTTGAGTGAAAAAAGCTACAGGCAATGAATAAGAACCTGACAAAGTGTAAATTTGTGTGCTATAAGGCTGCCTAGAACTTCTGACATAACTAGAGACTCCAAGGCAGAATTTTGATCACTAAAAACTTTATCTTCTTAATAATATAGAACCATTTTCCTAGATCTTCTAAGCTTTGTGAGTAAAGTAGATTTTTAGGATGATTTTGCTTAAGTCATAATATCATAGAATGTTTGGGTTGGAAGGAATCTTCAAAGATCATGAAGTCCAGCCTGTCCCTTCAAATAGCCAGGCCATCCTTGAGTAAGCCAGGTTGCTCAAAATTCCATCCAAACTGACCTTGAATATTTGCAGGGATGGGATAATTATCAGTTTCAGTGTTTCACCATTCTCCTTGTGAGAAGTTACTTGTTCATATCTGGTCTGAACTGACCCTCTTTTAGCTTAAAACCATGGCTGGCTGACTCATTCTGTCACTACAGGCCCTACTGAGAAGTCTGCACCTGTTTTTTGTGGGGAGAAGGACTCGAGCGTGTTCGCCAATGAAAAGTTCCACGGGACTGGACAATGTGTGTTTGCAGCCCAAAGGGCAGCCAGAACCTCCACATCCTGGGCTCATCCAAGGCCCCGTGGGCAGCAGGGCAGGGAGGGGATTCTGCCCCTCTGCCCCGCTCTGCTGAGACCCCACCTGCAGGGCTGCAGCCAGCTCTGGGCTCCCAGCACTGCAAGGACAGGCACCTGCTGGAGCCAGGCCAGAGGAGGCACCAAGGGGAGCAGAGGGATGGAGCAGCTCTCCCATGAAGACAGACTGAAAGGGTAGGGATTGTTCAGCCTGGAGAAGAAAAGGATCTGGGGAGACTTTGCTGCAGCCTTCCAATAAAGGGGACTTACAAGAGGGCTGGAGAAGGACTTTTCACAGGGGCAAGCAGTGACAGGACGAGGAAATGGCTGTAAGATGGAGGGCCACTGTAAGGTCTCTTGTAGCCTTCTGTTCTCCAGGGTGAAGAGCCCAAATGGTCTCAGCCTTTTGTCACAGGAGAGGTGCTCCATCCCTCTGATCATTTTTGTGGCCCCCTCTGGACCTGCCCCAACAGGTCTGTGTCTGTCTTGTTCTGAGAACTCGAGCTGGACACAGTATTCCAGGTGGAATCTCACCGGGGCAGGGCAAAGCCACAAAGTTCTCCAAAACTGTCCACTAAGCTAACAAAACATCTACCTATTTTGTAAAAATAAAAGTCATAAGAGCTCAGTAAAGGACGTCTTCTGTTTGTAAGCTTACTGCACGAAGGAACAAGAAATGGACAAGAAATTGTCATTTTCCGTAAGTTTTTTCTTACATTCCTTGGCCATCATTTTATAAGCTACTATCTAAAGTTATCGAAGGGTATGTGCTTCCTTGTCCATACTGTAAGTTAAACAATAGATTGCCAAATGCATTGTGTGCCACTAACCCAAAGAAAACATGTTTCTGCTGCTAAGCAGATACCTGTTAAAGAAATTATTAGAAACGTATCTGTATCTATAGAAAAAAAAATACTTATGAAGGGAGAAAAAGGCTTGTTTCTTGTTCTGACTTGCAGGCTCTAGACTGTACAGATGTCAGCCTAGATTATATTTGCTGGAGTCCAAAAGTGACAAAAACTATTTATAGAAGAGAATTAATTTGGGTATTTCACATCTTGCCTAATCAAGGGCTTTAAAATCTTTTCTTTGTCAGTTTATTTTTCTACCCTTATTTTCAAGAAGCCAAAAAAAAAAAAAAAAAAAAAAGGAACTTCTGTTAAAACCAGAAGTACTTCTATATTATTAGAGTTGCTTTGTTTTTGCAGCAATATTAAGTTACATAAATATTTATCTCACATCAGCAGAGTTGATGAGAGGGACTGAGGGCAGTGAAGTCCTAATTCATCACCAGGCAATTTTTAATGTGTGATTTCTTTGATTGTCTCCATAAAAAATGGTAGCAGTATATTATCTTACACTTATTAAAAAAAAAAAAAAGGAAGAAAACAAAACAAAAAAAAAGAACAGTGTGGCTCCAAAAAGGTGGACAATTAATTAAATGATATGCTTGTTCATCTTGCAGGTCAGGTAGTTAATTTTGCCAAGATTTGCTTTGAAATCATGCATGCCTCAACTTGGACCTTTTGCCTCCCTAGAGAACTCCTCAGGTCTTACTGTGCATCACACTTCCTGTGGATGCTGGGCTAATTCTGGCTAATCCTGTTAGCTTGTACAATAGATACAGTGAGATCTGGAAATTGGGATCTGTATTCAGAAACTGGGGTCTGCATTCAGTAGTTCCATGCACCAGCAAATTCAAATTTTTACAGCTCCTTGAAAAAGGAGTGAAACATGGTTAAAATTAGTGTCGTGTGCTTTGATAATTCATACTCGACAGGGCAGAGGAATAACTGCAACTAGGATTAAAAGGGTTTTAAGGTACTTGTAACATGCTTTAGCTGTAGAATGAAACTCTGCCTAAATTCTCTGCTTTTCAGCTTCTTGTGTTCCTGTATGCATAAGTCTACATTTGATGCAATTTTCCTTTCAGGTTTGATATTTTCATACATCAGAACAGTGTAATTGCTAAGGGTTTGTTTGAATTTTTTATTTGAGAAGGTGGAAAAAGATTCCTTCATTTTAAGAATGCTGAATCTTAAACTTTCAGAAAATGTCCAGACAGTGCAAAAGCAATCCAAAAGTTAATGCTATCTCAGAAAGTTTCAAATGGATTTTAATATATAAATATTCTGTTGCGAACATATTAAATTGCTTATTACTTGTACTCCAGTATATTGCACTGCAAGCATATGTGTTATTAATAACTGTAAGTGCTTTTTTTCCTGAAGAACTTTGAGATTATTTTTTTTGATATATCTATGTATGTGTGTTTACTGTGATGATTGCATAGAATGAGGATTTACAGCTTTGTAAACACTTGTAAGTGAAGTCAGGGTTTCCTCTGCTGCAACCAAGCCAATTGGTAAATGTGAGTCACCAAAACAATGGCAAAGGGACTTGTTAACAACAAAACAACTCTGTATTAGGTGAAGGACATACAGGGCAAAGTGCATTCTTAGCTGCATGCAGCTGGTGCAAAGATTTTTCCTCTTTCTCTTCAAAGCAAGAAAAAGGTTTTAAAATTTTCTGTTAGCATTCCCTCTGGAAAATGAGATCTTTCCTCCTTTACAGCATCACTCCAGTGCAAAAATGGTGATCATACACAAAAACCCAACAGGATCACATCTGCTATAATGACTACAAATAATATAGTAAATATTTAGTGTAACTTATAGGAGCATAAAAGACTTTCTTCCCTTTAAACCTGCTGTGACAGGAAAAAAAAATCGGTGATTTTAAACAAAATTAGCCTCATTTAAATTGAATCAACTTTGTTCTTTAATCTGGAAGAAGGAAGGACTAAGTCACATTGTTAAAGCAATGGTCTTTATATAGTGTGAAGGCTTAAAAATAATAAATATAGATACTGAAATGTGTGTCCCATGAACATTACATAGGTTTCATTTTACCATGTCTGTAGAAGTGAAAACTGTTTCCTCTTTGTAATGCTTTTTAACCCCTGGATTCAACAAGGACGGAAAGAGGGTTGGGTTTCCAAGGATGTTCTTTAGAAAGTCATTTATTCCTGCTATCATGTCTCACCAATTATTAGCACAATACCACAAATATCTCCAAGGCTTTGCAAGCCCTTTGGTGCAGGATGTATAACAACCATTTAATAACCATCTCTATACAAAGCCTTCACATTATAAAGGCATACAAAATTGGAAGGAATGGAAAAGGAAGCAACTTCAGAATGAGCTAAAATATTCCATTTGTAAATCACTGTTATTTACTAAAAATGGTATTTGTTGATATTAGATATTATTGATATTTGTTGATATTGATATTATTACCCTTTCAGGGTAATATCTTAATGGCAGTTTTTTTAATCCAAAGCTAGCTTGGTTCTCAGTAAGGACTTCTGTTTTTCTTTTATGTCTTCAAGAACAAATGTGAAATTTACAGATTGCTTTCTTTCACGACCAGATCAGTTTGTATAAAACTCCACAGCCCTAATAGGGATTCCCATTTCGTATAAGAGGAAGCTAATGATGATCAGTGAGTATTTCCTTGAGGTGACTCTCAGAAAAGATCCCATACCCGACTTTTCTTAGACTTGATATTTACTGACAAACCAGTCTCCAGGGCATCTCCAGCCACTGACCCACTCTTCACAGCTCCCGTAAAGGGAAGTGAAGTCAGTCAAAAGTTCATTGTCTTTGTGCAGTTTCTGGCCTTTAGCAATTCCCTTCTCAACTTTTTTGTTCCACCTGTCTCATTAGTCTGGAGACTGTTTGCAGGTACCTTGAAATGCATTAATATTTCTGAGATCACCTGAGGTAAGTGATGCTTATGCATTCCTCAGGAGAGACTGATGTATCTGTCATGACAAAACAGAACAGTGTCCTTGCCCCAATAATGCTTGTTCTTTTTTACTCTATTTTCAGTAGGGCTGATTGCTGAAAAGATAGGAAGATGAATTATTCATTAAAAACTGATCTGCTCATTCAGATTTCAAGGTTTTACAGATTATCCCGCTACAGCGTATCCTGGGAATACAAACTTCCCTCTTTGGTTCACTCATTTATTGTTGATTCGGTGAATTCCAGTTGCCTGTCTCCAAGCTGCATCCCTTTCTGACCCGTGTCTTAGCCATTGTGTAAGAATAACTGTAAGGCTGAGCAATGAATAAGATGTTCTTGATAGTGTCAGTGGTGACTGATACTGTAGCGGGGATTTTTGTTTTCTAAAAAGTGTGTCCTAGGTGTAGTCAAGGAACCTGAGAGGAATTCTAGTCTTCAACTGAAGAAATTATTTTGAAGTGTTTTTAAAGTTGTGTGGAATAAACTGCTGCCTAGAATGAAAATAATTATATGCTTGAAGAGTTAGCTTTACAGGGTTACTTTCCTAGATTAGGACCTTTATTTAGTCTAGTTTTGAAATTCTTGCTTATTTCTCTTGTGAATACTTTGCTGTCTTAGTTGTTATGAATAGAGCTCTTTGTTTTCCGTATCTGGAATTTAGTCTAAATAATGACCTCCAATGAAGCACTTCTGTAAGGTCACAAATGCCTCTCGGAGCCAAGCTAAAGTAAACATCCTAAATAATGATATTTTATTTTTTATGAACCTAATATATCACTGACAAATACTGAGAGCTCTCCAGTAAGGGAATGGTAACTCACCACCTCCGTTTCATTGACCTGGAGGCTGCTTTTTCTTCCGAAGGGTTTGTTTAACTGCAAAGCATGGAAGCCTTGAGTACTCACATACAGCACATATGGCTAATTTAAAGCCAACAAGTTTGGGTCAGGAGAAGATGGTTAAAATAGGCTGAGTCTGTACCAGTGAGCCCTTGCTCCTGATCCAGAGGATGAGAGTCCCAGTGTAGTCACACATGGAGATGCCTGAACCAGACAATCTGCTTTTTCCTTTAAGGAAAAAAAGATAACCTGAAATCCTCAGGAGTGTGTTATCTGATCCCACCATTAGGGAAGTCTGCAGCTGTTCGTATTTCTTCTCTGCAGCACGTGTCACTGTGGCAAATGGAAAATATTTTCATCCTCTAGGATTACAGAGCTGCTGAAAAGCCATAAACAAAACATAACTAGAATTGCGCATGTAACTGACAGTTAATGTGACCTCTCAGAAGGTAAGGGTAGAGAGGAAAAAAATGCAGGAGACAATTTGTACTTTGATTTGCAACAATAAACTTCAGAGAGAGTTTCATGGAAATACAAAAACATAAACCCAAGGAAAGCATTTTTTTATAAAAAGATACATGTGTATATTTATGTATTTATTTAAAAGTAAAGCTCCAGTGAGTAAAGTGGGGATCCATTTGAAGTCATCCATTTCAGAGAAGTCCCACTGATGTTAATGTACTTTAACAGTTTTGTTCCCAGGGTATCTGACAGACTTTCAGGTCGTATCGATAATGAAGGAGAATGTGTCAATACTCCCACTTTAAGAACTGATTCAGAAGCAAAGTGATTTTTTTCAAGGTCAGACAGGAAGTCGGTGTCTTAATTCTGAATTTCATCAGTCTAAGGCCCTAATCCTGGCAGTTTTACTCTTTTCTTTTGCTGACAAGGCAGCCTTAGATTTTTTCCTCAGTTGTTGCTCATCCCTTCTACATTCAAGTTTTCTTCAATTGCAGAGTGTTTTACCAGAGAAAACCAGAGGTATTTATTAAAAGGGGAGGGAGAAAGGGGATTTTAGAAACCTGCTTTACTCTTGGCATCTGCAGCTACTCAGCTCTGGTGGGGTGCTGCCTTCCAGCTCTTCCCAAGGCAGAAGGAGCTGTACCAAATTTCCCAGTTGTGCTACCATGCCTGAAAGTACATGTGATGTTTCTTACAAGTACAAATGATCCAAACCCCCAAAGGACATGATTTCATGTCTTTTACAGCAGTGATAAGGCTGTTCAGTATAAGTAGTCTCAATATATCTTTATACTAGTTGTTACTTCTTGGCTAAACATGGTCTGCTAATTCACTTCTGTTGCTTTTTCAAGTATTCAGACCAGTGCCTAGAAGTAATTCCAGACATCTAGGCACTGCAACAAGAACAATACTTCAGGGTTTAAAAAGTTAATTCTGAAGATATAAATTATGTACTATTTAATTAAAAAAAGAAGTGGCATTGTTACTACTTTAAAAATAATCCGATGAATGTCATTTGGTAACCAGCTGGGACTGAGCATACACCTCCTTGTTGAGAGTACACAATAAAGAGAACAAAAGTGGAAAAAGGATTTCAAATGGTCTTTTCCTGTTTGGGTGACAGGAAGGACACAACCAACAGAACATTTCACATCACGGACATCAAACACATATGATATATTTCTAGCATCAAATCCATGTATTGCACCAGATCACATTCTCAAAAATGTACTGTTGAATTAATAACTATGATTTAGTAAGTGTGTTTTGGTGAGAACAAGTTTTTAAACTGATTTTCACCTTCTATCTTTTTAGTTACAGCACTTAGAAAGTAGTGTCATATGAGTACAAAATACAAAATATCCTTCATCCTTCAGAAGAGATCTTTACTCTTTTGTTTGGGATCACCTCCTGGGAACATATTGCAAGGTGAATAGTGATTTTACAGTGTTAATTCTAGGCATTAGATTGTAAATCTGCAGAAACTGGAGAAAAAAGGACATCTGTATCTTAGAGTCTGAATGAAGTGAGGGAACAGTTTTGTATTTACACTTGGCCCTTGGTTAAGATTCTATTTATTGGGTTTGGCTATCACGTAATGTGGAGTTTCACTTTCATTTGACCAGACAAAAAAAGTCATGATCTTTGTTTACATGCTGGCACTGAAATGCCATTGGCACTTTGACCTAAAGAGTCAGTGCCAAGATTTGGCATTCTCAGGCCCAGCAGTGTTTCCAGGTCCTGTGATGCATTTTGGGACTGGTTGGAAGTGCTAGATTTCCTTTTTGACCCACAATCCCAGAAGAACTCCACAGCAGATGAGGACTGCCATTGCAGATATGAAGTACACCTTATCCTACTCCACTCTCCTCCATTTCCCTACCTTGATGTAGATTTACTCTACATGCTGACTGTAGTACTTAGCCAAAAAATTCCTGCTTAACATTCCCAGACGTTCTCTGACATTTGTTGCATACCCAGAAGGAAACAAAACTAAATGTAACCTATGCAATTTACCTGTTTCAAGTGTGTTTTGCTTTTCCACTTGGGAGCACAACTTCAGCACTTTATGACAGGAGCCGTAGGGATGCAACTCAGCACGGAGACAGCTGAAGTGTGGGTCCAAAGTGGCCTCACACAGTCTGATGGAAACAACTGGGGGTATCTCAAGGCAGTCTGATGATGTCATTCCCCATGGGGAAAATGCTAAACTTCAGGGGTTGATCCATGTGGAATAGCTGAGGATAAACCTTCATGTCTGCTGTGGCTGCTGGATGTTCTTAGGGCTTCAAAGGCTGTGAGATGACCAGGGAGGTTGGATGTGGGCTACTATACAGTGTGTGGATCAAAAAATATCAACAAAATGTATCTTTCTAATGTTCCTTTGTCTTGCATTCTCGTGTCTTGCAGTTTGAATGTTTCTATGGTACCGTCTAGGACGGATGACAACTGAATGATGCATTATTATTTTGAAGTGTAGGAAGAGTCGTGGTTTTCGGCATGACATGCTGTGTGAATGGTCAGCCAATGTCATGAATTTCTCATTTAGAAGTTAAAATGGAGCTAATGTCCATTTTACAAATGGAACAAATGGCTGGTAGGAGCAGGTGGCTGTTCACAGGAATTACTCCAGCAGGTCTGAGTTTATGAAGGAAGAATATCTTGTGCTCCATTTTAGTTATGCCTATACAGTTTCACTACAGATGGCAGTAGCAGTTTCCCCAGCAGGGCCTTCTAAAGACTTCACTGATTGACCATAAAACAATTGTTTTATGTCTTCCCCAAGGCACAAAAATCAGAACTGTGCCTAAGGATTTCTGGAATTCCTTTAGAGTCACAGTAACACTGAGGCTGCACGATAACATGTCTAAAATACTGTTTTCCTGTAACTCAAGCTTAATTGGAAATTATCATCTAACAGTCTAGACTGTGTTTGTATGTATATATATATATATGAACACACACACATAGTGTTTAGGTATCAAATCTATTAAAATACAGTCTTTAAACTTATTTTACTTTTGTTGTAATCTTTATGACTTATTATGATAATTATTTATGTAGCTCAGTTTGGAAAGCTATAGTATTCCTTTCCTAGGGACAACAAAAAATAGAGGAAAAAAGTATTTTCAATTATTGTAGCTGGTAAGGAAAGAAGATATTTAAGAAAACAGCACTTAAGAAGTTTCCAATTAAAATTATTCCCTCTTAATAAATTGGTGAAACACACATTTTTGCTTGGATTCCTAATATTCAGGTTGCTTCTTATGCATAGTTTTATATTGGAAAATAAGGAGAAACTGAATGAGGAAGCAATTTAAAATTCACCCTATAATGAGAAATAAATGGCAGTAAATTTTTCTCTCTTTTTTTAAAAAATAATTTTATTCCTTTTTGATTTTGGTTTGGGTTTGGGTGTTTTTTGGCTTTTTTTGGGGTTTAGTATATGGTAGAACTTTACTGCTTCTGTGAGATTTCTTTGATTGCCCAGCAAGATGGCTGTTGGTAGAACTTGTGTAAGGGGGATTGTGGCTGTTTCATGGAAATACACACACGTATAATTCTTCAGATAATTAATCACATCTATTCTGTGTCGTATCTGGCACACTTACAAAACCATGACAGATCTGGCCAGATTTTGGCTCTCCCTTTGGGAAAATACAACTACTGTATGTCAAATCTTGCCAAATTAATGCATGTAAAATCCCTACTCTTGCTACAGTGGTAATAAGTCATATTCAAATACTTTTTTCCTACCATTTTAATGTGGATATTTAGTTAATAAACTAGTTACTTTGTTATTTTATGTTGGACAATGTCTGCACTTATTGTTGGGAAAGGGTTAATTCATGCATGGTAATACTCTAGACCTGTATTTCTAATGAATAAGAGTACATTTTTAGATGCAACTGTAGCATAGTTGTGATTATCTGAATTCAAATGTTTTGAGTTTACTTGTATGAGAATGGAGGACAAGATTGTATAGGTCCCAAGTGATGAAGTGATGTCACTTAATTTCTTTGGTCTGTGGAGTTAGAAGTCACCATCGAGATCTGAACATTAAATTAGTGGAAGAAAAAAAATACACTAATTATTTAGCTTAAAATTCAATCTTACTTATGTGACATGCAAGGAAAGAAATGCTTTGTAGTTCTGTGACATCTTGATTGTTGGTGAACTACAGCCCGTCATCCATAATAGCTCCAGCTTTGAAAGACGAATCCCTGTACATGGGGAGGGATACATTGCCCTGCATCCCTCTGATACTTTCCAGAACTGAAAACTAGCCAACATTAAAGGCATTCTGTGGTAAAATTCTTGTAAATTTGACACCCGTGATAAAAAGCAGCCCTGCAGCACCCACAGTTAACCACTAAATTTCAGGCACCAGTGGCATGATGTCGTTCCATGTCCATGAAATTACCCATGGCATGTATTTCCCTCTCCTTGTGTTCGAGAAAGTGGCTGCTCCCTGTCAGTACCTCAGAAAAATGCAATTGATGGAAGGTGGATGCAATGGTTAGGAATAAAACATGATATAAAATACTGTAGCATCCAGAAAATTGATATGCCTGTTGCAAAGTGAAAAGGAGAAGCCAATCTAACAACCATTAGAGAAGAGAGATGGGTTTAAACTAAAGCATGTGGGGGACATTTTATTCCAAGTTCTTCTTGGAATCCTTATTCTGAAATAACATGTGTAGGCAGTATGTAATTTCCTTCCTGTATCTACCACCTCATTAATACAGGTTGGCAGGAGGAAAAGAAAAATTAAGAAGAATGTATGAGGCTTGCTACATGTACAGTAAAATGGGCCTTTGCATTCTGTAAAAACAGGGGATGTTTGGGTGTGTCCTGGGTTATGACTACTGAGCAATGAAAACAGTGCTTCCATAAATATGTGACATTAGATTGTGACACCCATCTGAGCTGTCACAGGACCTACCAACCGACCTGTGACAGCCTGGACTTTGTGTAAACATCAGTCCTAGTATCAAAGTGTTAGTGAAGTGCAAACCAAAGGGCTTTGTTGCTGTTTTAGGGGCAAAGTACATAGAGCATGTGCATGTCCTTGAATTTCACGTACAAATGCAGAATTTGGTTAGGGGGTATAACAACAGATGGTTATTGGTGGGGGAAGATTTAATAATCCTGAGCTCACACCTAATATTTCCACGCCAACAGATGTGCAGCACAGTTACACTGCTTTGGGCCTCGTCCCCACGAGGTGTGTGAAGAACCTCTTTCTGGGGACCGCGAGTTGTCCAACGTAGACCATGGGGAGCTCATTTGCACAGGCTCCATGACTTGCAGCTGGAGGCCTGGGGGGTTTGGGCTGTGTCAGGACATCTGCAGCAGGTTTACTTTTTATCTGTGAAGTAGCTGCTTGGTTCACAGCTAGGGTCAGGAGTCTCAGGGGCTCACAAGGCCAGGAAGGCCATGAAGATTTGCCTTTTGCTTAGCCATTGTCGTTGCTTTGGACCTGTGGAGCTCCACTGTGGTTATTCTTCTCTTACCTGTACGAATGTATCCATCCTCCATGGATGCAACAAATTAATTCTCTTGAACTCGGAGCAGAAACAGAATTCAGTGTTTACCTGCTTCCTTGGTACAGACCCCAAATTATATCCAGTATTAGTCAAAACAGGCACGGTCAGAAGTGACTAAACGATGACACATTCCATGAAAAGTAGTGGAAGGGTGGCTCAAGAAGGTTACAGGAATATTACAGTGCTGTATAGAAAATGGAGTGCACCTCTTCTACCTTTCCATTAATTATTTTTATTTCACAGTCACAGCTGACTTCTCCACTTGATTTGTAAAGTGTATGCCAATGGAATGTAGCTTTTTAGTTAGTAATTAGTCTTCCTTTGCAGCCTGTGTATGGAAATATTCATAATATCCCCTATTTAAGCAAAGGCTTTTTGAAATCATCTTGCATCATCCATTTGTGTAAAGTATGTTCTATATTTTTAGCACATGAGAGTGACTGCAAGTTCTTCTAAGTTAATTTCAGGAGTTTAGAGAGAAGGAAAAGTGTTACACTTTCTATTTCTTTTAGGTCTTTTATGACCGAAACTGTTTTTCATCATGGACCCTCTTGCTAAAACAGTTTTCTGAAAAGAAAACAGTGTTTACAAAGTAAACATTTTTTCTGGCTGCAAGATTGTTTGCTGTCCAGGAAGCAAACACATTCTACTTCATTACATATATTTTGAGTGTTTGAAAGGAAAATAAGTTTATACATTTTAAAAGTACAGCTCACAGACTTTCCGGCTGGAACCCACTTGGGAGTCGTAACACATTTCCAGGACCTCCCCTAGTGAGACTCCTCAGATATCAGAGTAGTAGTGACTCATCGACCGCAGGAGAGGCAATTGAATTAAAACTTAAATATTTATGTGTCTGACTCACTCAAATTGCAAAACAAATACAGCCCGATTGCTGGGTGAGATATCTGTGTTTCTCAATAAAAGCTGAAGCTGGTATTTCAAGAGCTGCAATGGCCAGAATTTGGCTGTTGGCCCTTGTTTTCACACAATTTTTTTTAAAGTGGTTTCCACAGCATTAGAACTGTAGAAGTAAGGCTATTACAGCTTAGTTATTAAATATGTCTGGAGTGCTTGATATTAGTGACAGAGATGGAGCTCGTAGGAGACGGCTCAGCACGCTCTCTTGCACTCCTGACTGTTGCTTTTGGATGGATTGAGGGCACCAGGTAAAGGTGGCTGTAAACGTTGCCACAGTTCATGCTCCCATCACTTCCCAGGCACATGAATGACTGAGATGCAGTACAACGAAAAACTGAGAGCAAAGGAAAAGATGCAAAGCTGCAGCTTCTGCTGCTACGCTGTGTTTTTTCCAAGCCCAGACATTGACAGTAACAGCCACCAGGTCAAATGTCTTCCTCTCCCCAGTGCAGCATCACAATCTTTGCCAAAAAAATTGAGCTTATTCCTCTGAATTTGTCTCTGAAGCTGGTCTTGCTAAGCACACATAGCACAGATGTTGCTCCCCGCCCTGCAGCACCCCTTCCCCTGCTGTCAGGTGCCAGGTCTGGGACCCTTTCACTCCTCAGGTCAGTCTGTTTGGAGAAGGCTACAATATGTGACTAATTACCTTACTGGTAAGAAAAGCCTTAGCAGATCCCACTTACTGAAAACTGAGCATGTGCTTGCTAAAGTCATAATTTGAAACTAACCATTTCATTACACATTTTCTGGTCCAAAGTCCTGATTTTTCAGCTTGCCTTTGAGCAAGAAGTTTGGGCATTTTTCCATCATCACCAAGATATGAGGTATTTCATGAGACCACAAATAAAGCTGTTATTCTGCAAACACAAGTACAGCAGGTGTTTGCTTTTCTGCAGACAGCTTGCGAAACAACACCAAAGTGTGATTTGAAAATATAACAAAATGTTCTATTCAATGTATTTGAAGAACCTCTGACGTGCTACTGCCAATAATTGTCAGTTCTTCGTTGTCCATAGAAAAATTACATGTCTTTTTTCAGCTGTCCTTCTTTTCCTCCCCCACCAATTCTTCTCATTTAACCTTTGTTCAGACATGCTTTCTGCCACTCCTGTTCCCAGGTCTTAAACAAATTTGTAGATTTGTCTTGAAAGATGACATCAATACATTAAAATTTAAATTCTGCATGAGAGATGAATATTCCAGATGTAACTTATAATAGTGTCACATTAGGCTCTTCTTCTGATGCTGAATCACTCTTCTATGCAATGTATTGTTTTTCCTTTTTCTGGTTTCAGTAGGGATGATTACACATAATAGATAAAATCAAAAATAAAATCAAATGAAAATCAAATTGGCAAATCTTGGAATATTTGAGCTACTTCAGCTTTGCAAATGCTTTGAGTTAACTTTGACTGTTTGGCTCCATTCCTAATTGTAGTGGTAACTGCACCTTGGAATGGCATAGGTTTTATCAAAAATTCATATTTCAATGAGTTTGTGATTACAGATGTGTATATTTTATACTTTAACAGAAATATTGGTATAGCATGGTATTAGATTTATTTTTCAGCACACAAACGTATTTGGTTAACTTTGAGACAGCTATTTTTTAGTGCATTTGTTACTTTGTTTTCTTAAATTCTGTTGTGTTTGTTGCAGGGGGGCGCTAAGTTTTGGCAATAGCAAAAGACAGGAGGTGTTTGTGCAGTGCTTAACAAAAAAAAAAAAAGGAAATAAATAATTACACTGCTGCCATCTCTGAAGGTCATAAAAATATTACAGATTTCAGGGAGATTGATCAGTTTATGTAAGGGTTTACAAAAAGTGTTTGCCTGTAATACCAGGGGGCTGTACTTGATGGCCTAAGGATTTTCTCCATTTTCTTTTATGAAAATCCAGTTGTAAGAGAAAGAACAAACCCATGATCACTGATGTACCACACGCCATGCACGGTGCAGTGGCTGCTGCTCAGCCACTAAATGCTGAGTTCCTGGAACAAACAGAACTGCATGAAAGGGAGAGAATGACACGGCTGAGCATCAGATGCTGCCCAAGCTGAGAAAAGCACCAGCAAGTGTTTCACAGATTTCCACTTGTGATTTTCACATTGTAAACAGTACATTCCAGGTTGTGCTGGGAAGACCTAAGCTCTAATCCATGTAAACAGGTGAAAAAATGCCAATTTTTCCTTTGGGGCCTCTGACATCAATAGCATGAAGGAGCATTCTGTCCAGGTGGCTAAAATTCACACGCAAATCAACATCATGCTGTAGTTAAAGTATCAGAAGCTGCTTATAATGCCAACTAAAAAAATAAGAATAAAATCACTTGAAAGTAGCTTTCCCTGGGCTGTTATTTTGGTGTGGTTTCAGTTCTATTTCTACATCATTTCAGATTGTTAAGAATAAATAACAAACATTATGGCAGTCAGTTGTTCATGGAGCTCCCTCATCACCACTTCTTTAACAACTCTCTACTGTCTGGTAACTATTTCATTATTTAAGCTAACAATTCTGATAAATTTAACTATTTTCATTTTAAAAAATCTACCCACATTTTGGTGTAACCATCCACTCACAGGAAAATATTACCAGGCAGTTGGTAATATCTGTTATTTCTGTGGTATTTCTATATTATATTTGTATCAGCTTCACATATATCTGATGAAAGCTACATTTGAAAGCAAACTAAGCATGAATACTGTGCAGAGGTTTGTGCTGTTTTCTTTAATAGCCAAGGAATTAAATCAAAATAGTATATTCTTAGTATGTTTTTCAGAAACATATTTGTGGCTTGAGCGCTTTCAAAGTGCTTTAGTGTAGCTTCTAGAGATCACCTAAAAGCTTTAATTATATTATTTTACAGTCATTTTAATTACATCATTATTATTCTTTAGCTGAACTGAAATCTTAATGCATGTGCTGTGAATTACTATATTCAGGATTAATCTGAAAAGATTTCTGGATAAGGAAGCATATGTGTAATGCACCACATTTTAAAAGTAGTATAATTTATACAGAGTCAGTGAGAAGAAAGGTAAACTTTAAGCCTTGTATTTTCTGGGATTACTTATGGCTATAATAACTCTTATCCTTTTGGCTGATTTGGCACTTTGAAAAGATCTGAACTCATCTTTACTGAATTTAGGCAGACAAATTGAGCCAAATCTTTTGAAATGCCCTATTGATTTACACTGGTGAAAAACAAAAGACCCTGGCTTCATGTGTGTAGATCTTCAGCATAATCACCTGGTTTTGGTCTAAATGTGGTGGGCTTCTTGTTTTCTGTAAAACTGTTTTAAGAAGTTATAATACAAAACAGAATGTATTAGAATACAAAATAGAATGTGTTCTACTGTGTTTTCCTATACAAATCCATTATGCATGATCCACTCTTGGCAAAACTTGTGCTTGTAAAGCCTCACTTAGCATGATCATTTAACCATCATCCTTTAATTAATCTTAGTTTCTTTCAGTTGACTTTTAACACATCTTGTGTGAAAGCTTTTCTAAGATTTCAAAGGACACAAATGTCTTCACAGAGAACATTTTTTCTTTCAGAATTGCAGCCATGATGAACAAAAAGTTACTTGTTTGTCAATCGATTGTTATTCTCCTAAGGAAAAGGAGTCTCACAAAACAAGGTGAATGACAGGAAAAGGAAAAGCAGATAGTCACAGCACAGATACAACTGGGAGATCATGTAAAAAAAAATAAAAAATCAATTATATGCAATAACAGAGAAATAACTTTCTGGGGATCACTACAGACTGATCAGAGGTGATCTTATGAAAAAGTATGTGAAACAAAGAGCAAAGGAAATATGCCACTGCAAAGAGAGCTGTGTGAATTATCTGTCACTTTTTGCATTTCTTTTCTGTCCATGGAGCTTTCTCTCTTAAATACTGAAGGTTTTCTTTGAATAAAACCTATTTTCATCATCTTCTAGTCCACTTTGGGTATTCAGTGTAGGAGAATGTTGCAGACATATTCACCCTAAAGATCTGTCCCATCTCACCTCGAAAGAAGTGTAAGAAAAGCTCAAGTGATGGGACACCACAACTTCAAATTAATTGCCTTTTCATCTTTCCACAAAGTGAAGTTGTTTGAGTTTCTGTTAGACAGTCTGGCCTGTCTACTCAATAAGGGTATTAAAGTAGTTGTCCAATATTACTTGTTTCATGTGAGTTTACATTTATTTATTTACCTTAATGTTGGGATTTGATTCAGGTTACTAGATATTTCTGGGGAATTATACAAGTGTTTAATTAACTTAGGCTGCCACAGTTGATAACAAAGCACTGAACAATATTTTGGAGAAGCATTATTTTTATCTCTGATTGCTACTTTTCTTTTTCTGGTGGTTGATACAGAAGTTATTATTTCAAAGGTGCCAGTGAGCATCTGGGAGCTGTGAGAGCCTCTTCCTTAACAAAAGCTCTGAATTTTATAATGATTTCAGTGTTTCTTCATCTCCCTAATTCCTGTAACATTCTATAGGAAACAGGCTGATGCCTAGGTGCTCAGGTGAGAGGACTGAAGAGTTTCTGAATTCAAAGGAGCTTATTTAGCATGCAAGGATCCAGTGGATCACCGGTCTTAAGCACAGCAGAGGCTGATCCAGAAATTCCAGGCACTCAATTACTCCTAAAGCCAGACAGCTGCCATGAGACTGTTCACAAGAAAGGCTGTCCCTGCTGCTGTGCCCTTTTTAGCTTTTTTTTTTTTTCTTTTCAGTAAGCCCTGATCCAAGGTGATTGTGGTGTTCCAAAACCCAGCGGGAATTAGCTAGGTTCCGAACTGACTGATGTTCTCAACCGGCATCCAGTCTCTGAACAAGGCCAGTGGAAAATCACTGGCAGAGCTTTTCATCAGAGGTGTAATCGGCCACATCAGTGAGCAGGCCAGGCCACAGGAAAAGGGGCACGTGAAGTGTTTTACAGGAATGTTGTAGTTAACCTGCACAGGCTGTCTTTGTGTGAGTGCCAGAGGGCAGCAATCACAACTCCACCTTAAACACCCTTCACAGACAGCTCACTACAGAGTCAAGACACATCAAGGAGGTCTCTGCAGAAGAAAAATATATTTTAGGTGTATCCATCTCATCCTCATTTTCTTGCAGTATTTAATATGGGGTACAAACCTGCCAAGGCTTCCCACCACTGAAAGCGTGGAGGGTTGCAGGTGCCTGGGCAGTGAGGGATGGACGTGCTGTGCTGAAGTCCCCATGCCTCAGCTCAGTTTGCTCTGCAAAGCCAGGCCCTCCAGGAGCTGAACATGATACCTGTGCACGTATAAATAGTTTTGGTATAACTAATGGATCCTGGGGTATTTAATAGTCCCTCCAGAAACAGCAACCTCTACTATTGTGATCCTAATTATGGTGTAACTCTCACCTGTGAACGGGCTATTGTGCTTGACATCTGTGAAAATCTGCTTCCTCTTTGGGCACCCTGCCCTGGCAGCAAAGTGCACTAAATCTTCTCAGTGGGGAAAATGGCCTTAACTGATAGAGACAATATAGGCTGGAGTTCATAAAGATTTACTGTCCTCAGTGCAACTAAACATTGAAGTCTTTGGCTTGTGAATTAGCTCTCACATGTATGATGTTCCACTGATTCCTGAAGTCTACACCCAGGTCCTATAAAAGTTCAAAAGTAGGAAATGTGTGTGTGTGTAACATGCTGGGAATTAAATGGTTTACAGAAATGCATGTTAAATACCAGCTGTGCTCTGAATGCTGTGCAATATAAGAATAACACATCTTGAGAATGTCCTTAGATTCAGTAGAGTACAGCAGAATAACACCCAGTCCTAAAGTGCAGCAACTCCTGCTGCTTGCTGAGGAGCCACCAGGGAGTTAGGACATAAGTTGCTTATCCATGAGTCACAGCCAGAGATTTCACTCCAGAGCAATTTTTCTCAAAATTGGAGATAGAAATCCTCCAGTGCCTTATATTTATGCTCTGGGCACAACATTTTTGCTTATTACTCTGCAGCCTAACTGCTACAGATTTATTGCTTTTTAACTTACTCATCTGAATTCATAATCAAGATTTTTTTATAGTCAGGGAAGGTTGTCATTCCATCTTTTTTTTTTTCTTTTAATTCTTCCTTTAGTGACTCCTACTTTGTTTTGCAGCAACAGAGTCCTAAGAGATGGAAAGATTTGAGAATCACAGAATTTGAGAAAAAAGTTCCCCCAGGAAATTAGTAAATAGGTTGTACTACGTGGCAGGGAATTACCTCAGATGGAAGGTGCCATGTTAATGTTTTATTTTGGAAATCCATATTTTATAGACTTGCTTCTCACTGTCAAGATTCACTTAGTTCATGACATATAAACCTATTCTCATAAACGAAGCATTCATCTAAATATTACAGAAAATGAGCTTGTTAAGGGTTTTAAAGTGTCTCCCAGGGTACTGTAGCATTTCCCCCTACATGCTGTTCCTATGTATAATAACTAATCTTGCTATCAAAGCAGTCCTGTAACAGAAAGAGTAACCCAAGCGTAATTACCTCCTGATTAATAGTCTCATTTGCATGTTTGCCACTCCAGTGCCTGCGGCATTATTGTGCTAAACACAGATGGGTTCTTGGATTCTCCTCACATTTAGGTTTTGGTGCAGCTGCATGTGAAACCAGTGGTGGGAGTAGCAACACAGATGTAGCTGCAGCCAGCCTGGAGAAACCTGAGCAGAGCAGTTTCACCTTTATTATGTGGAGCAGGAATTCCTTAGGGGTTATCTGCTTCCCCACACATATTTAGAATTTCGGTACTAATCTTGCCCTTCTGCATCACATCCTAAATACATCTAACATGTGGCAGTGATTTCCACTCCAAGTGTGTTGTTTGGGACTCCTGTCACCAACAGTTGCTGAAATGTTCAGTGTCTCTCTCATCTGCAGGGTATTTAGTTTCTTTGGAACTCCTTTTCTTTTTAGGCTTTTCTCTTAAATAAGTTAACTCATTCTTCCAACCACAATAAGAAGTCTTCTTGCATCTCTAAAATAGATTAGACATATTTTAGCTCTCTGAACAGCCAGCAAAGACAGAAATTTGGGCTTGATAGAACCCGTTTTCGGGTTTACTATGGCTGGTTCTGCATTCCCTCAGCCTCTAGCCACGTTATAAAAAGATGCCAGGAAATAATGTTGTGCTCCATGATTTATCACTTGCTTACGCACAGGTAGACATTTGTATCCTTTTCCACTCTCTCCCTCTCTTCTTTTCCTCCTGAGGTTAATTGGGTTTGTAATTTGATGGTTTAGTTCCAGTACTTGTCTCAGAAGCAGCCATATTCACCCAGAAGACTGTAAAAGCAAGTGTTTAATATTATTATTATTATTGTCCACTGTAGGAGAAAAGTAGCCAACCTTGGTACAGATATCTGCAATTTTTTGTGGTTTGCAAAGAGATTTTGCTAAGTATATACACATTGAATTCTCAGGGTATTACAAATTAGGTTGTCCTTTCCCACAAAACAAAGTGTTTGTGGAAGGGGCAAGTTGTTCGGTTTGTTTTTTGAGGTTTTTCTTAAATATTCCAAGTCTTTTTCATTATCGTTTTAAATGCATTGTAAGTACTCCTTAGCTCCTTCAGTGCATTTCTCCTGTGCTATAACCAAGATAAAGCTAAAGGACTTTTTGTAGTACAAAATGTTGTTTAGGTAAAACTGCAGCTCAGCCCCCAATGGAAGAAGTTCAGTGAGAAAAATATAGCAGAGGTTTATTTCTTTGTCTTTGAACTAGTGGAATGTATAACTTGTGGAAGAGGTAGAAAATTTACATAGAAGCAACTAGATCTACTGAAAAAGAGCAACTTAAAAATCCAAGGATTTTCCCTGAGTAAATAACTGAGGTTCTTTTAAAAATGCACATCACGAAAGCTGTAGCCTTGAAGTTAGTGGGAAACCGTGTTATATTAGTCATGTGATTGAGGTGCTGAAATAAACAGCATTTTATAAAAACTTGCAAGAAATTAAAAGCAGAAACATGGCATTAAGAGGACAATGATGAGTGCAATGTGAATAAAAGCTTTGATTATATCACTCTTTTTTTTTTTTTATTTGGCATCTATTTTTTTTTCTCTGAGAGCCGCTTAAATCTGTTCCAAAAACATGTCCTTTAATTCTGATGACTTAAATAATTTAAGATTTTTACTGTGCTTCCAGATAATATTAGCAGAATCCTTTGCATTGTCTGCAGTGTAGGTGGTAAATAGTTGGCTTTCCTATTTTCTAGAAACTCTGGCCACCATGGGAAATTAAATTTAGAGAGCAGCTTGATTTACGGCACCAGTGAATTTGTATCCATGACATATTCCCCAAGGCTCTGGCCCTAGAGGGATACAACACACTAGCACCCAAATAATTTTACTTCGGGGTTCCTGCGCATGCAACTAACATGAAATTTGTAATTTATTGAAATATACCAGAAATTACTTCTAGAATGAAAAATTTTAACTTAAAATCAGAAAATTGCTGCTAATAATAAGCTCTTAAAAAAAAAAAAGTCAGAATGTCATCTATCTTCCTGCCTTTTCTTCCCTCCTTTTTTCTCAACTTTCAAAAAACAAAACCCAACCAAGTTAAGCTTTTAAGTTTTTAAAACCCTATTAGTATAAATTAGAGTTGTATTAGAATGAAAAACTATAATAGTGGTATCTTTGCATTGTTTTTATGAGGTCATCATTATAACAGTCATCTAGCACCAATATAGCCTTTCTGAAATGATCATTTTCATTAATGGCTTTGCAAGAAGGAGGCTTGGTGAAAACCGTTCATTGAAGTGAATATTTCTGTGAAGTTACTGCATTTCCCTGGGCAGCAAAAGCCATCTCTGCAGAATTCTGGAACATGAAACCTGGTGACATTGATTTTGTAGATGTGTTCATGCCACATTAACAGCAGCTGAAGGTAAATGGATTTTGGAACCTACAGCATAAAGGATGTGCAGACCCTGCTTCCAAATGCATATTTTCATAACATGAGCCTTTGTTAGAGAGTTCAGTTTCACCATTTTCCTGCAAGTGCCAGCTGTTACTCATCAGGAATTGTGCAGTACCAGGAAGTGCTCTTGGACTATTTACCTGATTCACATGTAGTTCATGGAACAACCGCTGCCTTACATTGATTTTCTGTCACTATTTAACTGACAGAATTTGAACCAGTAACCTATAGGTGATAGGCAATATATTCCTTAATTCTTGGAGTATTTGGATCCTGCCACTATTCTGTTCATAATTCAAGATTCAGAATAAATTACGTTTCAGCATATTTGTAGTCCACAGTTCAATATAAAGATATGTTCTCTTCCAAATTCTATTCTACCCTTGGAGGGTATTTCCCAAATTTCTCCCTCTAAAGATCATTGCATAAATCTTTTAGAACATGTCTACACTTCTTCATACCAAAGGTTCAAGGTGACTTGTGTGACTTTTTTTTCTATTCTATGTCTGGAAATACTTTAAAAATAAGCAAGAATTTAAAAACCTCTGTGTCTGTGCTCTACTGTGCTGACAGGTTAATATCCAAGCATTCAATTCTATCATATAATTTTTGGAAGAATTCCAGAACCTCATTAGCATCAGGTGGCAGAATTGCCATGTTCCTTCTAGGCCAGCACAAGAATGAGAGTTTTTAAAGAAGGAGCAAGTGTTGGTTCTCCAGCACCTTTGTTCTGAACACCAAAGCAAGGCTCGAAGATTTTAGCCCACCATCACCAGACATGTTTATATGTAAAGAAAACTAAAGAAAACCCTGAGTGATTCTAGCAATTACAGACATTTTATTAACAGTAATAATTCTTGAGTAATGATATACCAGCCTCTAAAGATCCTTAATATTTTGTTAAGCTGGTGAAACATTAATCTTTAAGACTCCACTGTGTTTGTGGCTGTTTTGGTAATTTCTTTTTTAACTTTACAGTTTCTAAAAAACATGTACATACACCTTTATTTTAGTTCTAGAAGTACAAAATGTAGACCAACTATTTGAATTGTTACTTTAATAATATAGTTTCAGCGGGAGGGTTCTTGTATCCTTACTAATTTTAAATATTTTGAAGATTTTTTTTCCCTGCAGGTAATAAATGATGGAGCTGTAGCTGTTCTTTCCTGTGCCCCTTCCTCAATATTATAGGTTGTATTAAGGTATTTTAAGTGGTTTTGCTAGTTTAGACAAAAAACTGAAAATAAGCAGGCAAAAGAGACTATGTGAAACCTTGAAGCATTAACTGAGCAATCAAACCTTAAAATTTAGCATTTGTCTTTCCTGTTCTTATCTGAAGAATAAACTATAGAGAGCACCTACAGCAGGCCATCTTGTACAGGGATATTTTTGTTGAAAGGCTGTAAACATCAAGTAAGATCTGTTTTAAGAGCTTGTTTACACACCTATGAATAAAAAAAATTCCCTTGGCCCTAAAGAGAGTGCAACAAAAAAGTTCTGAGGAAGTACAGAGATTGTTTTATTAGGTAACATGTTATTAATACACAGCTCATTCTAGCCACAAGTACTCATGGAGTGGTCCATCAAACAAAAGATCAGGTAAAGGAGGGACACATGTTAGGTGCTGGCCTTTTGTACCCAAGGTATTGAACTTTGTGATTTTCCATTCAGTCAACAAGTTTCTTGCTGTCTGAATAATGAAACAGTACATTTTTGTCTCTAGAAGTCACTCAGTAATTTATTCTATTGCAGAGAAAACTCTTATGCCAGAGGAAGACTTAAAAATCAGGATTTGGGCATTTCAGTGGTTTACCTGACACAAGTTGCTGGTGCAGTTTCAGGCCACTGAGCTCCCTACTGGACACAGGGCTGGTGAGAAAAATGAGACAATGGAGTCTCTGACAACAGATTGGTATTAAAAAAATCAGACATAATCATATTAGGACAGTTTAAAGTGTGACTTTTTCTGTTACATTCCATCTGGTAACAGCTGCCTGTTTCTGGAATAGCTCCATACAAGAACAAAAAAATTCTTATAATGATGTAAAAATAGAAAAGATAATCTTTCTTGTGATGTACATTAGTAATTAATGTTTGTGTCCTCCTATTTTAATTATAAGAGTGGTGTAAATTTGTGATTCTTATGCCTTTACTACTTACATTTCTACTTTGTCAGATGAGTACGTTGCCAGTTTATACAAGGAGTGTGATACATTTCAATGTATAAAATTGGTAACAGACCAAACGTCTCACACATGCATCCTCAGCATAATCGATGGCATATCCCAGTTGTGGAAATTCCTCATGATGAGAGGGTCTCCACAACTTGTCTGTCTTTCTTCTGACACCACACAAGCCTAATTTTGAGCATGTGAAGTGAGTGCATTCTGATTATTCAGAATGCAGAGTCGTGTTTCTGCCAGGGTGATGAGTCTGCAGAGTGGGGAATTTCAGCTGATGGCTATCTCAGAGTTGGTTGAACCACATCAAGGGGCACAGGCATGGCATACATAGATGGAAGGCTTCTCTGTAAGAAACCACGATCTGGTGGTTTAATATAATATCAGTTGATTCCACAATAAATCAATGTGGTAGTAATTTCTGTGTCTTAGCTGCTGCACGAGATTAGACTTTGTAAGCTTTGTGTGGTTTGCATACATGAGATGAGTAATACCACATTCAGATTTTGAATTGGTCTTGATGGATGCAAATACTCAACTAGAATTTGCTGGTAGTTTCTTCTTACTTATATGTTCTTTTCTAATTTTAGTGATTCTTTAATAAAAATGTGCTCCAGCAAACATCTATGTTGATACCCAAGCATCAAGAGATCCTTCCCCTCTTCCTTTGTGTCACACATCTCACTTTTAGCCAGCTGCATCTGAAATTGTTTCCCGTCTCCCTTTGCAGAATTCTTTTCTGATGGCCCCAGGATCCTTCTGAACTAGATCCATAAAATTATGCTTAAACAAGAAGATCTCTTTAATTTTGCCTTGTTTTCTGTCATATACTTACCTATGCTTTTAATCCATAATTATTTTTACAAGTATTTGCACCATGTCCAGAATAGTAGATCTATTACAACTGTCCTGAATTCTACAGTGAATGAAATGCAGTTCTGGTTCATTTGTTTTGTTGGGTTTTTTGTTTGTTTGTTTGTGTTTGTTCTACATATTTAGAGCTTCATTTCTAGAAATGAACCTCTACATGCAGTTTTTCAGGATATTTTTTTCCAAGGCATTCGATCTCTGAAGAGAACTAAGAATGTATAGACATCATCACAGAAGCAAAAGTTTGTTAAAGGCAAACAAAACTGAAGTAACTGATGGGTGAAAAGTCAGTCACATTGTACGTGGGAGGATTAATCCTCCTTCAGTATCTCAGCGTTCTCATTTTCATTATGCTTCACACATATAGTTTCACACATGTTTGACTTAAAAGTCTAGGTGAGTTTAAGGAAGACCTGCATGTCCTATTTTTTTCCTAAATTGGGCTAGAAAAGGCAATCCAGCAAGACATTTTTCTGTACCCTATAATAAAGTTTTCACAGCTGTGCAATGATTGCTCACAGACTGAGCATTCCCCACGGAAAAGATCCAAATCCCATCTGAGATTAGTGGAAGTCTTTGGATCCAGCTCAGAGTAATACAGTAACATGTAATCTCTATCACAAAACGTAGCTGATATTTCATCCTTTGAGATAACTTCTCTACATTGGCATGAGGGCATACAGGAGATCAGCAGAGCAGCAGGAGAGTCCAATGGGTCAAACTCCTCCCCAGTGTCTTCCCTTTGGCTTTTATATTTGAAAAACAGGACAAATTTTACTGTACTGTTTGTAGAGGAGCGTTTACAACAAATTCTAAAATCAAATCCCTAAACAGTGATTTTTTTTTTTCCAATTTTTCAAGAAGAAGTATTTTGATGGTGTCACTATTTTTTTCCTCGACTGCCTTTGAAACACCACTTAGGTAAAAAAAAAAAAAAAAAAGGCAAACCATCTGATGTACTTTGCCTTCTTTGTTGAAGTTCCACTGAGTCATTCTGAGATAAATGGAATTTTCTTCCTCAATCCAAAGCTTAATTATGGTAATTAGCCTGGGCAATTTGTAAAGTTTGGCACTCAATTCAGCTCCTAATATGCATAAGCCTCTTTCTGTTACAAATTGAGTAGGTTTAATCAGTTTTGAAAAGGCAGCCTCTCACTATGTCTGCATGGCACACTCTTAGATTTTCAGATTGGTTGTTATTCCAAACTCTGCTACATCATTAGCAGTTTTGATATTTTTAATATTCATGAAGCTTTCATTTTAGCATTAATCCCCAGCATCTGTGATTATGATGGGTACTTTTGGGAGCTGTCTATTGTGTGTCTACTGAGAATGAAAAGCCCAGCAGTTCCTGGCAGTAAATTAACCCTCACAATGCCAGTTGGTGCTGAGCTCCTTTTGAAATGTTGCCTTCTGCTATGTTCCTTTCTATTCAGATTTCACACTAAGGTCTGATTCCCTCAGCAGACACAAGCTTCGTTTCATCCTGACAGCCATCTGTGACACTAAGAATTTTTCCTTTTTTCATTCAAAGAATGTATCTTTCACTGAGTGCCTTTCCTCCCCCAGATTCAATATGGTAATCAGATGGGAGAAAAATGGAGTCCAGAATGCAGATTTCTATCTTAAGTGAGAAGGCATTAAAGAATTTTTTTTCATGGATGCAAGGAAAAGAAAAGGATGTTTTCTTGGGTTTTTGTTTGTTTTTGTTTTTTTTTTTTCTTTTTTTTGCCTAATATTCATGATAAAATTTTCTTTAGGAAGGGATTTTTTGCTAAACTTCAAAATGTCATTCTACAAAGACCTTTGGCTGTGCAAATGGAGTCTGGTGATTGGAGATCAGGCTTTGGGTACTATTTCCCTCCCTGCTGCTGACTTGTGCAATACAGCAAATTAAGCTTCTCTATTTTACTTCTTTTCTGTTTTAGAGCTGTAAGCATTTGGGGGCAGAAACCCTCTAGAATTATTTACATTGCAATACCATGTCACCTATTTTAGACATGCAATTTTAGCTCTTATCTCTTGCTGACAAGTACTTGATAAATGAGGACAGACTCTTCCATTCCTAGCTTTCCTTCAGGTGCTTCAGACCACTATGGAGGTGGCATGGAAATTAGGATGACAGGGATAGATGGTATAAAATACCCACACTTCCTTTTCCTGCTGTGCAAAGCACAAAGATGTCAGCATCAGGAGGGCATAAAAGTCCAACAGAATAAAATAGCACTATTTAAAGGATGTTTTTATGCACTGCCATGATTGTGGTGAGAGCACTTCACAGCTTGTCACACTTTGTGCCAGACGTGGGACTCTGCTCATATCCTGGAGAAGTTCTGAGCAGTTTGGGGCAGCTTTGGGTTGCTCTGTAGGATCTGTCAAAGTCTCTCTTAACATGAATTGCTTGAAGATTGAAGTCTCTCTTGGCAAGTGTCACCTGCTCTTAATTGCCTTAGCAGGCTCCCCTCCTGGGCTCTGCTACCTGATCGCACAAGTGCAGGATTGTCAGGATTTGCTTTTTTATCCATTGTTCCAAACCTTCCTTGTCTCAGGCTGCTTAGATGCTCTGCCTGCCTGGTAGGAATGAAATGATATCTCTGTCTTAAAAATGTATACCAGTAGGTGGCTTTTAGTGCACTGTAAAGGAAGGTGAAGGATTCTTTTGTCTTTATTCATCAAGCTTTTCCTCCAAGACTGCTTTGCTATTTACTGAAGAACAGAATTTACTGCCTCTAATTACATAGATTTGGAGAAATACAGCTGTGGGTAAGAAGAATTGAAATTGAAACTGAAAGACAATTGGCCTGACTTTGGGAGCCATGGATTGGCCTTGCTGAAAAGTAACTGGACTGTCTGTGAAGGCAGCTGCCAGCACCCACTTCCAGCAACATGGGGAACACAGAGCTCCACCAGCAGCTAATGCAGGGAGGAACCTGGGAGCATGCTGTAAAATTAATCACAAGCCAGACAGGAGCTGCAGAAAAAGAACAAGATTGAAGTGTCCTGATGGTGACAAGCATTTCTGACACCCTTATGGGACAGTCCTGGGTGCCTAATGGGGACCAAGGTTGGGCACACACCAATGTGTTTAGTGTTGGACTGTGTGGCACTGCTTCAAAGCTGATGTTGGCACCCTGAAAGCTTAAAAAATACACTGTGGCAGACTCTTCCATACTTTCTCACCATTTCCAGGAATACTGACAGCAGAAGCATGCTGGCATGGGGCTGTGCAGTAAATTCCATACCCATGCAATGTTCTTGCATCACGGATCTTTAGATTCCACCTTCTCCCTTCTTGCATCAAAGGAGTGCAGAGGGCTGCCCATCCCTTGGCACTGCTATTATTATATCACTCTTAGCCTTTTCAGAACAGAGATCTCAGCTCAGATGTTAGTTTTTACTGCTTGGCATATTTTGTTAATTGTTTATAACACCCTGGGAATATTCTATAGGTAGATGCTAGTGCAAGAAAGCTCAAGACCTTTTTTCTTCACCTTGCTGTGTGGTGAGTACAGTTTCTCTGGTTCTTTTTTGAGATATACAGGATGTTCTGCTCATGTTTGTGGGTGTCCCCAGGCTCCCTGGTGTCTGGGAATATTAGGGAAGCATATAGAATTTTCATTTACTGTCTGGACAACATTTTGAAAAATGGTCACTTAAAACTAAGAATACTCTGCTACTCTATGACTTTTTACAAATTAGGTGCCACTTTTTTCACTCCTTTGGTAGAGTACCTGTTACAAAGTGTATTTTCTCAGTGTAGACCCAGATTCTCAGTAGATTCTCAGGTTCTCAATCTGTAGATCAAGTGCTGTAGTTATCTGATCCGTAGCACAAAAACGACGAATAACGTCAAGTACTAAGGATGGAGTTTAACAGAGGTTCAGTTTTTATTAAGAAAGGAACAAGAGCTTTGCAGTCTAATAAATGAGAGAAAGGTGACGGTTGGAATTTGATTTAAGGAAGCAGGACTTTAAAACATCATTCCTTCTGTGTAATTTAATAGCCATTGAGGAAGTACTGGAATCTACAGTATGTGGTCTGTTAATCTAATTAATCTACCCTAAAGGTTAAGTCACACACCCCACAAGTTTAAGTGGATTTTGATCAGGTTTTACTGGGCCTATAAAACAGTGAATATATGAGGATGTCCAGATTTACTTGTGTTTGCATTGGAAATAGCTCAACTTTGTAAAGTCGTGTACTGATGTGTGTGCACACACGGAGGAGCATTTTTATTTAACGTTCTCTTTCCAAACGTAACATGCTGTGGATTTAAGAATTTATTTTTATGATGATGAGTGTCATTGAAAAAGTATAGCAAAAAAGAGAAAACCACTGTTCTTTGCCAGTAAAGGTGGGTGTTAAAATGAGTCTTGAATGCTAAAGCCATTATTTTTAAAGATGTAAAAGAGGACCCCATTTAGTCCTGCGTCACATTTGGTGCTCCACAGGGTGCTGTCCTTGGTTTGCATGCACTCTGTCATCCTCAGAAGCACTGAAAGCAAAGACCAATCTTCTGTTCTTAATATTCCTTCAGTTGCAACCAGATTTCTGTGACAATGGCTCTTCATGAGAAAGATCAGGCCAAATTAACCTTTCTCCCAGAGTTTCATAAGACAGCAGCTCATCATATTTTGCAGTAAGCCACATTCTGGTCTGACCAAAGAGAAAATCAGTTATGATTGTCAATACCAACTCCAGGTGAACCTGAATCTATGCAAATCTGCAGAGCATTTTGAGAGGCAGAAACTTTCCCCATTGTTTAGTTTAAATCTGCATTCTCTCTTCTATCAGACCCCAAATTCTGCTTTTCTCTCCATGGCTTTCAATAGATTTTAGGCCTTCCTGCAAGTAGCATAAATATACAGCATAAATATATGTGTGAATGCAGTTCTGTTAGAAGGTTCCCAATCATTTGCCAGTACATCTGCTACTGCTAGTTATCAAGGTGACAACCCCCAAAGAAACCTACACATGGAAGTGAACTTCAACGAGAAGGGCAGACTGCTACATGTTTTTGGGGATGTCCAAGAGTTTCTCTTGCCTTCTCCTTCCCCCAAAGGTTTTTCTCATCTGCATTTAGCAGTAAATGCTGGTGGTGAGGCAATGCTCGGGTTCATCACAGGGGTCAGTTTTGAGTGTGGGGACATTGGCAGATTCTTTCCACAAATTTCGCCTATATGTCATCGTAGTTGTGCTCATTCCAAAATGCAAATTAATTGCTTACCATAGGAGAAAATTATGCAATGAGGCTCTAGAGAACATAAATATTTAACCATGTTTTTAAATGTATTCAAATATGCGTGTATGGAGAGGGAAGGGGTTAGTGGAGGCAATACATTCAAATAAACATGTTCGATATTCTGTTGTATAATATATCAGCCCTGCAAATTCATACTAATTAGTATTTTGAGCTCTCATGGTGTTACTAAACCATTGGCACCAGATGAATAAAATGTTTAGAAAATTTCTTTATGATCTTATTGGTGCATTCACCCATATCAATGACCAAAATTTATCTTGCTTTAGCAAATCAACAGATTTCTTTCTTCTGCTAAATGTTTTTGGCAGCAGAGACGGAGAACACAGCAGCCCTGCTCAAAGGCACAGATAACTGAATGGGTTACTTCCTACATTAAAACCAGCTTGTTGACTTGGCAAAGAGCCCTGGTCAAGTAATACAACCAGTGCTGCTGCCATTTGTTAATTCTGCATAATTAAACACCAATTATACATAGTATTGTTTTCTAGCAGGCTCCTCAGCTGGCTTTTCTTTATTATGATTCTGTGCCAGTTTCCTTCCTTATTACTAAAAAGGTCTTTTATTTGTTATTATAATTAGGATGTTTAAAAGATACCAATTTTTTCTAAAGAGAGAATAGGAAATGATTATGGAAGTTGGCATATCATTTTACATGAGAGACACTGCCTATAATAGGTATTTGGATTTTTTTGCATAATATGAGGAATCTGCACTGCACTATTATAGGACTCCCCAGAACAAGTCTATTAGTGAATATGTAATAATAAATAAATGTACTTACAAATCATTTCCAAAGCCTGTCTTTTCGGAGGCACCAGGAAATGCAAACATAGAACTAATATTAATAATTTCTCAGCACTTTCCTCCTTGTCTAGCAAGGCTAAGGCCTATTGAAATGAACAAAGTATCTCCTTAACTGCTGTTTTAAGGCATAAAACTCAATATTCTGTTGAAGTTGTAATATTTCATGCATCTTGTCATATGACTAGATATAAATGAAGACTGTATCAAAGGATGTTGATGGTTGTCATGGTGCTTTTAAACTGTGGTGTTGTGAAGGATGCAGCCCTTTTAGGAACGATGATGGAGAAATTCCAAGAAAGGTTTTGCCTGTGTTGCTGGGAATAGTAGGATATGAGGAGCAGAAAGTTGGAGGCTGGTTTTATACTTTTTCAGAGTTTATCTTTCCCTCAGTACTGAGAAAGGTATCTGTTATGTAGGCTTAATATTTATTTCTAACTACATAAGTTCACAAAAATATTCTGGAAAAAGTTTGTTTGGGGCTTTTTCCCCTTTCTTAATGATTATTCATATAACAATATTACCAAGGGTGACATGTAGCCAATGTATGGGAAGTCCCTAGAGACTCTGTGTGTATAATATGACCCATAAATTTTCTTGTTTAAAAAAAGAAAAAAAAAAAAAAAAAAAAAAAGGGAAACTTTCATGCTTGATAATCATTACAATTTAAAAGCTCAGGAAGGATGTTAACTGTCTATGACTCTTAATCCATGGATTATTCAGCTGTCACACATGCACACCAAATCTCTATGAAACATCCTCATGAACTTTATTGAGAAATGTTTCTGTGAGTCAGCAGCTGGAGTTCATTTCTCAGCCAAATTTTTTTCTTCCCTCTTATCTCCTTGTGACTCTCCTCTCTTTATCTATTATTTCCTTCCTTTGAGTCCACATAATTACTGGCCCCCAAATTAAAATTCAGAGTTTTGAGCGTGTTAGTTCTTCATTTACTGGATCACAGACAAACTCAGCTATAAAGAGAAGATGTAGTTGCCTGCTCAACCTGCAGAGCCATGAGGTCAATGGCACTTCCCACAGCACATTATGAAAAGGACAAAAGACTTTGTAAGATGAGGCTTTTGGTTCATGTTACTGTTTTGTCAATGGAGCCATTTTAAGTTGCAATTGTCAATAAAATCTTTTCCTGACTCTTCCAGAATGGGTCAGCTGTTTTGAATCATGGTGTGTTAACATACTTCAAATTCCATAAGCTTGATAAAACAATACTGCTTGTCTTACTTGCTTTGAGAATCGTGGTATTTTGGCATGTTCTTTGGAATTTTTATTGTCATAGCCATTATTCTTCCTGCCTTGGGCATATACTTTCATTTTCATTCTGATTTAAATAGAAGGGGAAAAAAAGTGTGTTTCTAGGATTGTTTCCAAATTAGTATCTAGATACAGCATTCCTACATCAAGAATCTCTTCATTTCACAGCTGCACCTAACACAGTAGAATTTAACTTATAAACCATTTTCACCCCAGAAAGCTTCCTTTTAGTCTTTTATCCTGAAAGAAATCTTTTAGAGGACACCCATGCAAACCTTGAAGCAAAGAAGTGGAGGGAATTACAATGAAAAAGACATATACATTTTTGTTGTTGTTGTTGTTTCTCAGTTGAAATTTTTTTAAACAGCTCTAGGCTCTGGGATGTTATTTTTTATTGCTGTTACAGTAATGCCCCAAATATGGCAGGTGAGAATTGTTTCCCTGACATGTAGTCAAACCTGTCCCAAGTTTTGAAATGTTAGTTCATATTCAAAAGAGCTGGAATTACACCCCAATCCAACAAAGGCTTCTGAAACACATAGATAATTTCTCTAGAAGTTTGTGTCATTGATTTCTACAGCTTTGTTTAAAGAACACTCCCCAACCACGGCACTAAGATTTTGCTTGAAGCAAAGTATGCACATAAATCCTATTTTGGATTTTGGGGAAATACATGCATAAAACTGGGTCACAACAGTATGACGGCTGCAGCTTGACTTATCTCCCTTAAATGGCAGTTTTTATTTATATTCACACGTATTTATTTATAATGTATTTAAATCTGCACATTCTGAGTGTATTTTGATATCCCAGTGATTAATTGTAGAGTGATGTGATAAGGTGCATTTACAGTGCACCTGGGACTGCTCCCCTGCAGCCGTGCTCCTGAGGGAAATCTGCTGTCACCACTGAGAGTCTTCCCAGGATCAAAGGTTGAAGGTCACCTGCCTAACAAACCACGAAGGTTCGAAACAGGAGCATCAAACCATGAGAAAGGATGGACCCTCAGCTCTGCTTGGGGAGAGCATTAGCCTCAGGCCATGGACAGTCCCACAACACTAGGCCTTAAAAAGAAGTTGGTTTTATGCCCATAAAAGCCATTTCATAGTTCAGCTGGAGTTTTGCAAGCTAAATTTATTTTTCTCTGCTTCTGGACTGAAAAATAATGCGATTCCCCTGCTCTCAAATTTGAAAGGAATAGAGATGCGAAAATGTCAATACCTTATAAATAGCTTGGGGAAAAAAATTTGGAAGATAATTTTACCACATAACAATGACACATTGACCCTCCATGTGGCAGCTGCAGATGCCAAGATGTTTTTTTGTCTGGACTTCTTTGTCTTGAGAATAACCTGGGTGTGCTGCAGCTAGCCCAGGTTCATGAAATAAAAATATTTAGACCACATTATTTATTCTTTCCAAATTAGACTTTTTTTTATATCTAAAGTGTCACTAATTTCTTAAACTACAAAAAAGCAAACTGTTGTAGCTTCTTCACCTAGACATGATCCCATAAATTAGTTTGGTGGGTGACAAGGGCTGCTTTTATGTAATAGAAAATAAACCCCCCTCATTTTGCAGGTAATTTCATAATTAGTAGACCCTGAGCCAACAGTCTTAGAAGCTTTGCTTTCTGCAAATGTGGGGTTTGTGTGCAGTGAGACACTGAGAAGAATGAAAATGAAATCTGGTTTTCATTGCTTCAGGATCATGGTTCTGTTTTGAAACATCATGTTTAAATATTTCTGGGGCTTCTGTAGTACCACATAAATCCCAGAAACCATTTTGACTCTAGTTTATAGTAATGACAGTACCTAATCTGTTAAGATTTGGTGTTCATATTTGGTAGGCAAAGTTCTATTTGTAGTTTAATTGTCTTATACTAAGAAAGTTGAGTTTGTAGGACTAAGTTGTTGCTAATAATTTAAGAGAATTGCAGAAAAAATATTTTAAGTGTTTAGCATATTAATATTTCTCTTTTTGCTAAAGGAAATCCCTGTTGTTGTTTCTAAGAGGTGAATGGTGTTATGTGAGATAAATCATTATTTTACAAAATAGTGAATACTTATACAGGCTCACAAAAACACTGGGTTTCAGGCTAAATGGCAAGTTTAGGCTCACAAAAACTATTTCTTTTTTAGGGTGCAGCAGTTAATGTTTGTGCAGATGTAATTACAATGCAAATACAGTGCCCTCTTCAAAATATAAGAGTAGTGAGACAAGAATTGTGCTTATGCAATTCTTAACCTTCTCAAGTATTGAAAGTTTCAATGGTTAAGAAATGTCTTAGATAAATGTATGCTTCATAACTTGACAAACTTCCAGCTTTTTACCAAACGCTTGTATATGTTTAATTTATAGTAATAGCAAAGACATGAAGGTGCATTTCAATTTGCTATGGATGTGCAAATTGTATAATTTGTTAGTCTTTTATTCCCATTTGATAGAAGGGGTACAGAGTGGCTCAGGAATAGATGGAGAGAGGTCTCTGGTGTCTTACTACCTGTCTGAATTTGAGTACTTTTGATCTGATTGTGGTAACTCAGCAAGAAAGTGACAGATTAAGATATTTGATTTCAAAAGAAAGCAGCTGAGATGTTTTCCAGCCTTTCTTTCAAAATGTCTGTCGCTCTTTAAGATTTCCTCTGCTTGAGCTGTCTTGATTCTAGGAGCCCGGGCATTCACTAAAGTAACTTTTTCCTTTGTTTTCTTCCCAAGCAATCAGTCACAAACTGTTTCCTGTAAATTAAAAGAACTTTTGTAAGCATAACCTTATTTCTGCAGCACATACAGAACTTTGCCTGGGCAATCAATTTTCTTTCACATGCATACTTCAAAATGGCAATAGGGTTTACATTTTGCTTTGCTGGGAAAAGGACTAAGAGGAAGGGAGAAAAGTAGAAGACGGCAATCAAAGCCTGCATTTTATATTTGATTTCGTGTTAGTCGTATAAGCATAAACCTAGATTTTTAAAAAATTAATATAACATATAAATGTGTTTTGAAAAAGAAGACATTAAACTTGTGTCTTATTCAGCATGTTACAGATTAACTATTATATTAAATACAGTGGAAGGGAAAAATCTATTACATGTTTACTGATCCTTTCATAAGAATTGGAAACATTCCTTTTTATGCTAATCAGCTAGTTATTTATTGGCCTGGAAGTGTTCATGAAGCCAGGAGATGGCCCCATTTAGGGGTTTTAGTAATACCTTTGACTTGCTTGATGCCTTGGGCTAGCTGGGTTAAACTTTGAAACTAGTCAACCTTGTATAATCAGACAGCAGAGTGAAAGCTCCGAAAGATCATCAGGGTTTTGGGACATTCACCAGTGTCCTTTTTCTCCCTGTGATAGTTCCAACACCACAGGCTTCTAAACATGGGGCTCGAAGGCTTGGTTGTAGAAATCTGCAGAGCAGCTTTCTTCAGAAAACTTGTCTCTAGCCACAATGGCATCTCAAATGTCCAGCTAAAATGAGATGATAATAGTACCTTCTCCATCTTGCAGACTTCTGAGGAAAATGTATTAGTCCACCTTTTGAAAGCATTCAGCAGTGGTGTCTGTGAATTGAATGGTTTTAAAGAAGTCTGATTCCTGATCATTCAGTGGCCATACAGCTCAAACATTTTGTACTTCACCTTCTTGTTATCTATTCTCTGCACTGGGACAACACTCTGAAAGGGTCATGAAATTAATGACTAGGAGGTGCCTTGGGAAGTTGTAAGATCAGTCATGCAGCTTCACTTCTACAATTTCCTAAGTTTCAAGTTTGTGGCTTTGCGACTGTAAGAGTGTACAGGGATTTTTTTTTTTTACTTGCAGAGGTTTTTGTTTGGGAGTTGTAGAGAGTGTTGTATCATAACTGCATATTAGTTGTTGCTGTTCACTCAAATAACTGGTCACAAGGTTTGTTGGAAGAGCCTGTGTCCTGCTATACTCATTTCAATGAGACTCAGGCAGCAGTCTGTACTGTTTCCAATTCTTATTCATGATCACTTATTTCTGTTGTCTGTAGATGCCTGCAAAACATAAAGACAGAGGAATCAGACTTACAAGGGATGGCTTTCACCCCCCTGAAGGGATTCCTGAGAATATTAGAGGGATGAAAGCGAAACTCTGTGTTTTCATCCCTTCGGACTTTTTTCTTTTCTCCCCTTTCCACGCTATAATTTCATCTCCTCCCCTCCCAGCAGCAGCAGCTGTAGCTCAGCTCCAAAGGGCCCCTGGAAGCTCTCCCCAGAGGCACCTCCCTGACCCTGCTGGGCTCCAGCCTCAGCTGCAGCAGTCGGGGCTCTTTCTCAAGGCCAGGCTTTCCCCGTGGCTGAGCGCGGCATGAGGCACCAGCCGCGTTTCACCAAGCGTCCTCGCAACGGGAGAGCCGGTTCTTTTTTCTGCAGAGATCTGTTTTCACTTTTCCCAGTAATAAAAATACAAAAGAAATCAATTGGTTTCTTAAAAGGAGCCACAGACTGGGCCAAATGTGTGCTTTCTCTGCTCCCTTTCTCTTTTCTCGAAAGACATTAAATAAGATTGTAAGATAAACTTCACCTCCCACACTACGGCTCCCCTTGACCTTGAAGCAGCTGAGGGATGCTTCTGTGAACACAATTTTTACACAAATGCATCCTAAACTTTGTCATATTTTCTGCTAACAAAAATGGTAGCACTGAACAACCTCAAGTGTTGAAAAAAAATGCCAGGAGTCTTCAGGCTTGATTGGGAAAAATGCTGTTGAGAAAGGAGTTTTTTAAATTAAAAAAAAAATCAAAAAGATCTTTTGAAACCTTCAACTTTCTAAATATACATTGAATAAAAGAATAACTGGATGAATTATTCTGGGAATGAAGAATCGATCATTAGTTGAACTGTTAAGTTGAAAAATGAAAACCAGTTGCACAAAAAATAATTACATTTTGTAAGGAGGAGACCAAAGAAAAAAATTATACTGCCTGTAGAATTTTTAAAAGACACATTGTGTTAATAGTAATGACTAGTATTCCATTTTCTGAGCCGTGTTTTGGTTGTGTACTAGTTCGGTCTGTTCCACACCATTTTTCCCAGAAAAAAAAAAAAAAATTGAAGCCATTTGCAGAACGTGCAGTTCATCCAGAATGCCTTTGGAAGAAGATAATCTTCCTTTCTTTCATTGATCATCCTTCTTCAAAACAGACAAACATTAGGGTGGGAGTCGTGTGCTCTGCTCTTTACTTTTCAGTGGGATCAACAAAAACAAACATGTTTTAAGTTGCCTATGAAATCAGATGTGCATAGAAATGGAGTATTTTTCCCTTTTTTAAACATCAGATACTGGCAGGCCAAACAAACCATGGTTTCAGATACTTATTTCATTTTGCACTTTGCCTGAGCAAAGGTTCCCAGTACCCCTGAGTTTTGTGTGAAAGTGATGCTTAGTGTGCATCAGATCCTCAGCAGATACAATTCTGTTCAAGCCTCTTTTAGTTCCTAGCAGTACAGTACTTCCAGGGATCACCTAGTATTTATTCATGTGATATTTCCTGGTGTGATTACATCTATACATCCTATAATTTAAGAACAGCAAATCCATTGGATAGTAATCATTCCGAAACTGCAATTTCAAACATTTATCATTTAAATATTTTTCTCTAAAATTAATATCTCGTGGTTGCTTTCACCTTGGTTGGATGATGTATGTAAGAATGAACACAAAAGAGAATCAATATAGCTATTAACTGACTTGCCCACAGGATATGATAAATGAGGGGCCAGTTTAAATTCGACTAAATTTTCCTTGATAGTATATCATCAGAAAAATCTTCATGTACTTACAGCATTTTTCATCAAATACATTTTTTTCTACTTGTGAATGAATGGCCTTTATTTTCAATTGTAAGAATCCAAATAGTAGAATTAGGTAATCATGCATATTTAAGAAATATGAAATATGAAGTGTCAATGTCACAAATTCATGGTATTAAATATCAATTGATAAAATAAGCTAAATGAGATGAAGAAGGGCTTGGGAGTGTTTTCCTGTCCGACTGGGAGAGTTTTCCAGTCTGTTTACCAAACAGGGATTCTGCTATCACAGTCAGCATCTGTTGGATCTCCTGCTCTAACCTTTCTGAATTCACTTGCTAATCTTAATTAACATATTAAATAAAGATGGAAGGAGCCTCAAAGCTATACCTGAACCAGTGGATGTGAGGTGCAGTTGCATTTTGTCTGCATATTAGACAAGATTTTGGTATACACCAGCTTCTCTCTTTCAGTTGTTGTGAGAAAGGTACCTGTGGTGTGAGGCTTCAAGGAAAGTGGGAAAGGTTTTGTCTAGGACTTTGATTGGGATGACTCAGGGAAGGCAGGACCCTGAGACACTCAGCCTGAACCTAGTCAAACATAATTATGTTCAAGTTTCAAGCTGAGGAGGAAAGCTCAAATAGGAGCTCACCTGGGGAGAGTTCTCAGGCATGAGTGCTAATCAGTGTAAAACTATTTAACATTTCAGTCAATGCTTGTGGGAGATTTTATTTACTTATTGCAATTTTTTTTACCCAGTTTTCTCTTCATCATTGAACATAACTTTCTTTATATTATATATGTCACTTTTTTAAGACTAAATGCATTTTCAAAATCGTAGCTATTTAGAAAAATAAATACCATAAGGAAAACATCTTAGATGGAGTTTAATTATAATATTTCTAATAAAAAATGTTTCTTTTTTTATTGCTCATTGTTTTGTAGCTAAGGTAAAAGTTTTATAATGTTTAACAGTTTTAGAAGCTTTTCCTGTCTGGCATTTGAAATAGTCTTCACTTCAAGTGTGAAATCTTTCTCACTGAGTAGTTTAATGCTTAAGTTTTGTTCAGTTTTGAGCATTTATGTGCACTTACAGCTTTTTATCTCCAGTGTTAAACTTTCAAGATTATATCCCATCTCCTTGGTCACTCTACAGTTGTAGAACAGCAACACAAGTTTTGGTAGAGAAGAATAAACTGTACAGCTTGAGTAAAAGGAACGATGGGATATACTCAGTAGTTTCTTTTGGTTTAAAGTTGAAATTTTCTCAGTATTTTCTGAGACATTTTTCCTATTTGAAATATAAAATAATAGCATTCTTTGTTGTTCTGCTTTCTAACTAGTGTTCAATGTCAGATCGTTCTCTAGCTGGATGTGTTATTTGATCCAATGTGTTACTCTCTTTTTTTCATATCCAGCGCCTTCTGAAATTACAGTGCTTTTCCAGGAATCTTCTGTAGTCTGGCCTCCTAAAAGGAAATATGATTAATTGCTTTCAATACACTAAATATGTGCTTTCCTTTTCCTAAGGTTCTTGTGTGTTTGTATTGTTCTCCTGCCTCCTTTTCCCATAACTTTCATACCTATATTCCCACCAAAACAAATAAGCTTGAAACCAGTAAAAATATTAAATTCCTCTTCATATTGTTCTGTTTTATGGCAGAGGTTAAGTATACTAGTTGGAATAATCTTGGGTATACCTAAAAATCTTCAGTATCATAACATGCTGAAGTTTCAAACTAGCAAACCCTTAGTTACAGCATGCAGTTATTTAAATTCAGTAGTAGTAATGGAGTATGACTGAGATCTGAGCCACCTCACAATTTTTTGTGATTGATAGGTTGTTTGTACCTGTCTGGATCAGTGGCTCTGTGATTTGCAGTGCCTGGATCTTCTGAAATTCTGTTGTGTAAGACACCTAAACTCCACTCCACCTGTTCAGATTTAAAGGCTCTTTGTAGTGAACTCAAGTTTTCCACCGGAGACCTAACCAGCTTCCCCATTGACCAGACAATAAAAATGTTGCTGAAGGACATTTTCTTGCTCTAGTGTCCCATGTGCTGTGCTCTAAGCCTGCTGCCCATCTGTGGCACCCAGCAAGGGTTGGGGGCTGCTGGCCCCACTGTCAGTGGTGTCACAGCTGGGGCAGCCCTGGGCTGAGGTGCCAGCCAGGACCAGGGAGGAACCCCACGGGCACCAGGGCACGCAGGAGCTTGGCAAAGGCTGCTGACAGCCACCTCAGGGCTCAGGTGCTGTGCTCATTTCAGCACCCCATGGCAGCATGCAGCGCTCAGATCGAAGCCAGGGCATCATCTTCCCTGCTGGAATTTCAGTGCTGGGTAGCAGTCATCCCAGCCTGTAGGGATGAAGCATCTATTGCTGATTTTATCCAGTTTGACATGTTTAAATTTGCTGAGGATCTCTGCTAGAGGCACTTGAGGGCCCCAACAATATGGAACCAATCACGCTAGAAACACATGAGATGTATAATGTTGCTTCAGAAGTATTTTTTATTTCCTGCCCAAAGCAGCTGCACCAACACATTAAATGAAGGTAGGACAAACAAACAGTGAGGGCTTGATAAAGAAATTGCTCTCTTCTCAAGCTGTCACTCTTGCAGTGTTGTACTTTAGGTGAGCGATATTAAAGCTGTGACCCAGTCAGCAATGATATACTTGGGAAACTTTCTACATGTAAATCTGACACAATGGATTCTTAGTCATCTGTGCTTCAATTTTCAGTTCATTACTGATGATAAATGAGTCCCTTATTATGAGAAGCCTAATTTCCTGGTCTCTAGCACTATGAGGGTTTTGGTTTTGCTTTTTAAAGCAGGCATAGCTGGTACAAAATACAAAACACAAAATAGAAATGTTTCCTTCCATTTGCTCTTTAGTTCTTCTATCAGTGCACAAACTGAAGCTTCTGATAAGGTTATGCCTTTCTGTCTATCTCAAAGGTCTGGTTGGTTTTTGTACATAGATATGTAATTTGGTTAATCTTTACCATCTTGATAGTCTTATCCATCAGAATTTAGATGTGGCTGTTTTTGTTATTTACACTGGCATTGTTCTCACGATATTTGTGTAGTTGAAAACTTATCCTTCAGTATTCGTACTTGGTTGCTTTGGGCTTTGTGCTTCCAGTTACAGCTCTAATTCTGGAATTCCTGTGGATCTACTGAAGGTCCCTTTTTGTTTCAAAATTACTGCCTCTAGCTAGTAATTCCTATGCTCAATTTACACAGTATTACAAATTAATAATATTTAGAGAAATGTGTAGCTCCTTGTAAACCCAAATACCTCTTGCTGTGTTGTATGATTTCTTATCTGGTATTAATTTTGCAGAGTTGAATTCTGACAAGATAGAAGAGTTATTGATTGTTCTCCTTCTCAGCTATTTCATTTCATCATTGTTCTATTTTGTCTGGAGTTTAAGTTCATAAACCTGGAGTAATTTTTGACCTTGTGCTTTCTTTTGAGGCTGACATTAATCACACTGAGAAATGAGATTCCCAGCTGGAAGATGCTAAAGAACCATTAGGAACTATTGCATTAACTTACCACTGTTTCATCTTTCCTGGTTCAGGCTGAGAATTATTAACTTGATTAGGACATATCTGTATGTTTCATTATGAGCTAGATAGTAATTGCTAATTCTTTATTTGTGGCTCTTTCTCCCACTTCCCTAAAGTATTCACAGCTGTGCTAACAGAACCCTGCATCCAGTCAATGGGAGCATTTTGCTGCTTTAACAAGAAAGGGTTTCAAGCCTAATATCAAATTTTCCAGGCAAATGCTTACATGCTCCATCATTTGTTTTCTTAAGGATATGATTTTGAGCAGTGAGTAGTCAGCTCAGGTAAACAAAGCAAGCAGGAACACCTGTTGTACAGCTTCTCTCCAAGGCACAAATTTAAAAACCTCCTTTGTGAAATGTATTTCATTACACTGCAAAAAGCAGAAGTTCTTCAGAAGAGCTTTGCAGAAAGAATGTCTGTGATCAAATAACAAAAGGAAAAAACTTCCCTGAAGTCCTTACCTCTATTTAGCATGAATAAAAGACTTTTAAAAAAAATCTTTGGATTAAAAAGAAAAAAAAGGTGTTGTTGCAAGTGAGTTTCATTTCATACATTTGGAAGGCAAATAGGAAAGGGAATTCTGGACAGCTTGACTGACTGCCATGTTGTATGGATATGTGTGTGTGGTTTGATGATGCTTGCGGCTTGCTGTACATTTATCCTTGTAGAGAACACTGATTGACAGGGCATGTTTCTCAACTCCATGCCTTTTTACAAGTCAGTGTGAATGTCTATTTTCCTTGCAAGTCACCTTTTCATTTCACTTCCAAATCATCCCTGTACCTTACCTACCAAATACTTTATTGGTAGGCCACACTGATTTTAATTGTCTACTACAACAGGGTTAAACCTTCATTTTTTTAATCCTTGATTCACTCCATAGGCTGTAGTATACTTTTGCTTTGTACAGAAGACAGGGTAAATAGAATGTGATTGGCTTTGAGTGTGGAAGGACAGGGACCTTCACAGCCTGTCCTGTCTGCTGGCTTTTTTGTCGTAGCCAAAGGGCTGGGATGTGAAAGACAAAAAGGAAGGGAAAGCACAGAAGAGCCACAACAGGACATTTATCTGCTAAGAAATCCATATGCTAAAGGTATCAGCAATCACAATGTGGCTGAAGTCACTGTTGGAAGGTAGAAAACATGTTGGGAACAACAAAATTGTTCAAAATGTAGCCCCTTTAAAAGGAGAGGGAGTGAAACCAAAACCAGAATAGATAGGAGTGTCTTCTGAAGGCAAATAACCTGATTCTTGTGATATCAGGGAGACTTCCTTGCTTAAATAGCTGTGTTAATAGGCTGAGTTAATGTGCCAGTGTCTTGCCTAGCTGGACAGTGTATTAGTGCAAGTATGTCTGTTCTTTCTTTAAGCAAGCATTGACATACATTGATTTGATATCATTCTTCGTGCTGAGCTCTGCAGAGAGACTGGTAAAATGCAAATGACACAGCTGTGTAGCAGATACATCTCTGACAGCTCAGAAGATGACTTTGCATATTCAGAAAAGCAAGGGAATGAGAAAAGGCTTGCTCAGCTCTTGGATTGTGTACATCCCCTTCAATATTCATTTCTATGGTAGTTTTAATTTCAAATCATGTCACTGCAAGGCTGCTGGCATGCTGAATTAGTTCCTGCATTTTCCTTGTTTGGCTGTAATTGTCATTAATGAGGGAAATTCAGCACCTTCCACAACTCAGCTGAAAATTATAAGGGGTAATTAAGCATGGTGGGATTCTTGCTCTGTTCCAGCTCTACAGCAAAGAGCAAGGGAACCCAGTTCTCTGCTGCTATTTTGGGGGTAGTTTCTTTTAAAGCAGTTGCATAATTCTGCCTCAAAACATCCTTGCAGGGCTGAAGCCATGGAAGAGCAGCTCCAGGGGTTAATGCCTGGAGGACTGGGTGTAGTCCCAGAAAATTTAATTCAATAGTTAGGGGATTACTGCAAGAAGTCCAGCAGAGTTGGAGGATTGCATGGGAAGCTCACATAACCAGTTCTTCAGCTGCATATGGTACGAGTTGCTATTATTGAAATGTCTTGATGGTAGTTCCCACAGCAATCAGAACTTTCTCGACAAACATGTAAGTTTACTCGGAAGAAAACAAACTAAGAGGTCTTCTGAGGGAGACAACATTTCCTGAAGCAAGTTAAAACTCGTGGTTTGCAGTAAAGAGAAAATACTCACATGAAGAAATCTATGTCAAGTAGGTCTTATTCATATGCCGTATTGAACACAGTCAAGATGACTGGTGAGCATTTCAAAGACGTCATTTGTTTCTGCGTTTTCTGAAGGAACATTGTTTGTTACCTTGGAGTAGAAAATTCTGTTATAAATCTGGTTCTCCCTCCCTAGAACATGGCTTCTTGTCCTAATTAATCATAGTGCCTTGCACAGGCTACTGATGGGTCTCTTCTCTACCCCTGCAACGAAAGCAGCTGGGGCCACCACCTGTTACCTCACTTCCAGCACCATTTAATTAGCCTGAGTGGCTGATACCTTTGGGTTGTCTGGCAGGGAAAGAAATGGCAGCAGATGCCTAACAGTGCTGCAAGGGACAGCCCAAAAAGTGCAAGGAAAAGCCAGAAAAAGTCGAGGAGCAAGAGTAGGTAGGGAGAGGAAAACAGGCAGGTTTGGCAGCATCAAAGTCTTGCAGTGCATGTTTGTTGTGCTCTCTGCCAAACGCCAAGTTTTGGGAATTCAAGTGTTCAGTCAGAAATGTTTCTGTGTAATTGGATTCATATGTTGACTGATCCCACATAAGACTTCAGCTTATATTTTACTCAGTAAAATATATTTGCTGGATCTGTGTTGAAGTTGCTCAACACTTTTGTTTATTACCTACTGCATAAATAAATTAATTAATTGCAAAGATACAACAAGGTTGTTTCATGCTTGTGCATGATAAAGTCCTCACTAATTTTTTTTTCGAAGTTAAAGGCTGTTATTGAATGAGTTGTGAAAATAAAAGGAAGGAAAGGTTTTTAAATAGCATCCTAAGTGAGGTTTTCGTCAGGATTTTGGTCATGCACTATTCTTTGAAGACAAGCAAAAAAACCCCACTCCAACCATTATATAAATGCTTTATCCTTCCTTGTTTTAGAAAAAATCCATTTCTAAGGGATTTTTTACACTACAAAGTGTTATTTTCTCATCAAAATAATGTATTTTGAGTGTCATGAATAACATTTCTGTACCTGTGTGTAAGTGTACATTTTATTTTAGACTACTTATTGAATTGTTAGAACACACTTGTACAATCTATTAATTAAAAAAAAATCCTTGTGGATTTATTTATGATTCACTTGAGTAAGATCCTCACATTAAGAACACTATGGGAGAGGAAATTCTCTCCTTTTCCCCTTAGCTTGAATCTTTCTTAACTTCTGAAATGAAACAGCTGAGCAGTGTAAATTTTTAATGAAGAATTACTTTTTACTTGTGGAGACTCTTAGCTGATGAACATGGTCATAACTCCCTACATTATCCTACTGAAACAATTTAGCTGGCTGAATGTGCAAGTCTCTAAAAAGATGCTGCATTAAGTCTTATGAAACAGAAAAATTTTGAGCTATTATGAAATACTGGTAAGGATATTCATCAGATTAACAGGTTTCTGATGCAGACCTGTGAGTGTTTACCAAGCTGTGATAGTCTGAAGGGTGCCTAATTATTCCCAAATCTGCACATAGCCAAAAGCTTTTCCTTTTTGTTCCAGATCTGAAAAATAGGTCTACATCCTTGAAAGCTTGTCCATAGTTTTCTAAATAAATATATAACATTAGATACTTTCTCTGTACGAAATTTGCTTCTCGATGGTTTGACTTTTATCAATAGTATTCCTTTAGGCACTGTCCTTACTTATACTCTGAGAGCATAAACTGTTTTGTCATTGTTTACAACCAAGTGAAGAAACAGGAATAAATTAAATATTTTTTAAGACTTATTACAGTGTATTTCTACTGTAACTCTGAAGTAAACCTAGAATTAATCAAAATACTGGAAAAAAACTTGGCTACTAATTTAATTCCTCATCTTAGGCTGTGGTTTTTGCAGTCCCAGTTGGGCTTTTTTTTTCTGATGTCTCTTCCTGAATTCATCTAGATCACCAGAAAGGAATCAATGGGAATTGATCCAATTTGTAGAACACAATTCTAATATTGATAGTAGTTTATATTCATTTGCTTCACCTTAATCTTTTATTAATGCTCATTTGCAAAATGCTGTTCATGCTGTTTCCTTCCACCTTTGTACCCCCGAGCTGCTGATGATAATGAAATTTAGAGAAACATAACAAGAAATAATGAAGTTATAAATTTGAGAATTAAATATGGTAGCAGTTACTACTTTTTGTAGTCAGAGGTTTTTCAGTAGGTGACTTGAATTTCAGATAAACAAAGACCAGTGTAGAAAGGCAGACATGTGAAACTCTTGCAGAAGTAAGAGTTGTGTCCGTTTAGGTCTTTTCAATTTTTCTTTATGTCCACCAGGAGGCTGGGCCAGGGCATCAATACTGAATCGTCTGGGGATTTTTAAGGATCCATCATCAATAAAACGTGTCATCCAGATATATCTCCTGGTTCAAAAGAAGCAATAACTGATGGCATCACTTTCTCTTACCAGTGGGGAAAAAAATCATTGATGACTTGTCTATGAGGAGCAGAGCCATGGTTAAAAACATGGTTAATATAATTTTTGAAGTTAGGATTGTAAAATGCACTTGAATATAAATAGCTGTGAAAATAAGTGTTTCTGTCCAGTTTGAGGTGTTCTGTTATTATTTGGATTTTCTAAAAATTTTGAAGAGCTAAAGATATGTAAATTAAAGCATGAATCCAATAAAAGGAATAACTTAGAGATTTCAGTAGAAATGTCATTGGGAAAGGCTCCTCACGTTCATGTAAATCTTCTGTGCTCTCCAACTCTCATTGGCACCTAAAATCCTTCTGAACCTGTATGATTATACAAAATCCTCTTTATGCTTTGAAGGGGTCATGTGTGCTTGGGCTGACTAAGCCTGAAAACATTCCACCAAAAATCTGGAGCACTCAGTGGCTGGTAAAATTAACACTCTCCTCTTAAGTACAAGTAGATGTTTGTTGAGGTTTTTGTTTGTTGGTTTGTTTTCTGTTTTGTTTAAATGTCTTGCCCAACTTAATGAATGGTTGCTCTGGAAATTTCCATGTAAAGAGGGAATGAGATTTTTTCATCATGATGATGGTGTTCCTCCTCTCAAATGAAGTGTGTCTCAAGTGCTCCTGTGAAAGAAAAGTGAAGTAGCAATTGCTAAGGGGTGGCTTGATCCTTATTTTTTGTTAGTCAAGGCTTCACTTTTCAACTTCCTCTTCCCAAATAAACTTGTTTGGGAGTATATTAAAAAGGAAAAAAGGGGAGAACTCCTTTTGACTTCTTCCTGAAGTTTTGTATACTTATAGATAAAAATATTTTTTCTGTTAAATTTTGGAGGGAGAAGGGTGCACTGTGTTGGTTTTTGGACTTGTTTGGTTATTTTTGTTGTTTGGGGGTTTTAGGGGTTTTTATACATAATGAATCAACCAGTTACTGCCTAGGCATTTTTTAAAGCTTAAGTTTTATTTCTGTGAAAATAGGCTCTTTTTTTGAGCAGCTAAGAAAAAATAGAAACCTTGGTTTAAATATTTCCTGTCTGATACAGAAATTCAACCAAAATGTCCAGCCATATTGGAGAGAGGGACATCTTTTTCAAGGGACATCTCTCTCTGTCACTTCTGTGAAACCTCTTAAGGACTGATTATGATATTTCTTTGAGGAATGAGGCACCAGGTTCAGCCTCTGCTTTGACTCAAACTGAACTGTTAATTCTTTGTGTATCAGGTGAATTGTTCTTGGGTTTATAGTTCATTTGCTTCACATTTTCTGGCATTGTAACAAGTTCAAAAAGAGTAATGATCTAAAATTGTTTATTATGTTTAAGAGAGCCAAGTTGAAAATTGCCTGATCCTACAGCATGGTAGTCATAAGAAATATATCATGTCTTCACATTCAGGACTTTTACTAGCCATTCAACAGAGTGCCTTCACAGCAGTCCTACAGTGAAATGTGTTATTTTAGTCAACACTACTTACCTCTGTTGAGTTTTTACAGAGACTCCCAAGCAAAGCTGGAACTTCTGACAGAGCTGAAATTAAATGCAGCCCAGCACAGAGGGCAACAGCCCAAAATGTAGCACTTACTGTTCAATGAAATGGGTAGAATTCCTCATTAGTGAGTCATTTTCAGCCAGAGACCATAATTTAACATTAGTTGAATATAATTTTCAATATCAGGCGGAAAAGTAGCATTTCTCAAAGAATGAGAGAGTGAACGATGTCTGTATAGTTTCAGATTGTAAATAACAAGTGCATTCTCACTAACAGATATCATGCAACAATCAGTAGCCTCAAAAAGAGACTAATTCCCTCCTTCATTTACTTTTACTGAGTGATTGCAGTCAAGATTTGCAAGCCTAAATAGCTGCAAGTAGTTGTAGCCTGGTTTTTGAAGCTGCTGCTGTACTAGCCTGTTGGCTTTATTGAATTCAGAGCATTTCTGAATTGGAGACTGATCCTGTTAAAACTCCTAAGTGAGCTTTGCCAGGGGCATTGGTTGGTTGTGAGGTGCTGTGAGGAAGATGGCCCATGGCTTGGAATACCATATCTTGGGTAAAAAGTCTGATTCCTTGTGCAATTCTATTTTGTGCACGACACCAAAGATTACAGTGACACACAGACCACTTCCAGTAGCCTTCAGTGCATCTTCTTCCTCCTCAATCATTTTGAGCAGCATGTGGTTAAATCTCCTAGAACGCAATCAATCTCTGGGAATGAAGATCAGAAGGTTCATTGGTTAAATTTGGTCTGGGCTCCCTGTAGTCGATTATAAACCTCTGCGTTAAAAGAGGTAGGCACAGCCTCTGCCACTTAAATTAATAAAAAGTCCCGTCCTTCTGTCCTTTAATGCAGTAATTTAAAACTTTGACCCAATCAACCCCCGAATGCAAATGAGTGAGCAATCTGGAGAAACAGAGTGTTGATCCAGTCAATCTATAGCCATTTTCAGAGCAGATTTTAAAGATGTACGTGACACTGGCCATTAGTGAGCCAGCAAAGATGAATGGGCCAATAAACGAACATATTTCACTTCTTTCATCTGCCAAGATGAAACATCATCGTGGTGGTTCGGCTGCTTTTTTTTGTTTGGTCTTTTATTTTCTTAATTTGCACGACAGTATTTTGAAAGGCATGCTATCAATCCTTTAATTGGCTTTTGTAAAGAAATATATTTTTCCAATAAGTCCCCTTGAGTGGGTTGGTCTTGAGGATTTTGGTTTTCTTAATATTTTTCCTTTGTAACTCATTAAAAAGATTTTGATTTTTAAAGATATTGTCTCTAAGATTGTTTAGAAAACAAATGGAAAAACAAATGTTTGGCATTGCATTTTAAAAATGAGCGTGACTGAGCTAGTAAAATTAAGCATTCAGAAAAAAAAATGCACTTTTTTTTTTAGTTTTGTTTCATATATAATTGATTTAGGTGTTTTGTGGAAGTTCAGAGTAATTTTTAGCAACATGGATTTTGTTGAAAATGAAGTTATTTTCAGTCATTATAGAAGTCCAGAATATGTCTAAGAGAGCAAAATATGTCTTTGCAATAATTAATGGATTATCTGACACCTGTCATAATTTCAATGCCAACAGAGAAAAAAGAAAAAAAGAAGCCCATTGTTGTGGCAGTGTTATTTTTGCAAAGACATTTGCTTCTAAAGTTTTTTTCCTGAATGAGATACAAATGTTTCTTTTTAGGTATTATCCATTGGACAGTGCACTATCAGAAGTAAGCTAAAAGAGGATTTAAGTTTAATAAACAGTTTTAAATTGAGACTGAAAAGGTGCAGTGATATTGTCGACAAATTCCTTTGGGTTGTGCCGTTTCATTTTCAGACCAATTGGGATTTTATTTTATTTTGTTCTTTCGAATGATGTAGTCCATCATTGTGAGTTATATTCATGGTGCTTTGTGGTGTTTTGATCAGCAGTTTATCTTGGGGTCTTAAAACGTGTTCATTTATGCATTTAGCTGACCAGCTGCCTTCCCTTTTCTTCTTTTTCCAATGTGACATTAAAATGGAGCGATCCCTTGCAAGGACCTTTTAGCGGAAATCACATCTTGCTCCGTGTGATGCTAAACCGGTGCCTTTTCCTGGAGGGCTCTACCCCTTTTCCCTGCCCCATCTCCCAGCAGAGGTAGAGCAGCCCCCTCTGTGCTCGCCAAGCCCTAGTCGTCCCCCGCCTCCTCCCCACAAAGAGGTGAAGTCCCCTGGGTCTGTAATTGCCAGGAGATGAAGCGATGATGGGGAGTGATCACAGTCAATAGCTTTGATTAACAATAAGGTGGAAAATTAGCAATGCTAGCATTCAGCTCCCCTGCCTTCCCATCCCCATATGCTCCCCACAGCCTGCGCTGGCTGCTTAGCAGGGTGGCCACTGAGCCTGGCTGGCTGCAGAGCGACACTGGGACTGGGCAGAGGGGGACAGTGGGCAGCTTTTTGGGGACCCTGGACGATGCTCGCGGCCACGTCTCTCCGGGCTCCGCCACGCAGGCAGGGGAAGGACGAGGTGTGCCGTGTGCTGGCACTGTGGCTCTTGCTGTCATGTGTGGATTTAATTGTGTCTGGACGTGTTGTGATCAAAATGGCAACTGCTGTTACTCCTGTGACCCCATCAGCAGCTCTGGTGTTGTTTCCGACAGACTCCGAAGACCTAGAGAGGGGGAACGACAGCGGGACACCACTCCCCACCTCTGATAACGGTGACAATTCGCTGGGCTACACAGGTAGAGTGCACCTTTCCAAAATATTCCTGACTGCCTCCTTCTGACACTGTCCACCTGCATCTGCCATTGCCACCTGTATACGTTCCTTTCATCATCTGTGCTCGCTGGCTCTCTTTCACCATCACCTTTAGGAGTTCAACCTTGTTAGTACTGTTGGGAAATATTGCTGTGTCTTTTAACTAACCCAGGTGACTGTCCTTGTGTGTGTGTGTTAGTACATGTCAAGGATTTAAATGGTTAAATTTGCCTTGTTGAGACAATGCACCCATTATTTTCCTTTGAACTGTATATATTCGTGCATGAGGCAATGCTTCATCTCAAAGAAGTTTTTTCCAAGACCAAGGGGATTTTTCCATATGTTTATTTGGGGAATTTTTTTGCTTTGTTTCTGTTATAAACAAAAGTAAAATACGTTGCAGCAGGGAAGAAAACCCAAATGAGACTAAACTGTGATTGGAAAAGAGTGTGTTTCATTGGCTTCTGCTTTGCATAAACTACAGAAATGTGTCTCTAGGCCAAATAAGAAAAGCCACAGAATAAGCAGCACCATACAGCAGTGATCTCTGAGAAACCCAATCTGTAACTCCTCTGCAGCCTGAAATGTTACCCAGCTCCAGGAGTCACTGACCACAGCCCAGTCTCAGCTGCAGTCACGGGTTTTCATGAACTACAGATGGTCCAGTGTGACTCAGGTATTCCTAACAAAGACAGTCTTGCAGGGTACAAGAAGAGGATAGGCAGGTATAGAAGAGAGAGAGAGAGCAATTTCTTGTCTATTCATAAAACTTCAGGTCCTGTTATATGCCACTTACAGTGATTGCAGCTTTCATCACTTGCCCCTCACAATCATCTCTGCATGTGGTTTAAAACCTTGACACATAATTTTATTTCAGTTTAAAATAAGGTTTTTGCTAAAAAGGTAAAAAAAGTAAAGCAATACAAATTTCCCCTCAGTCAAAATAGATGCTTTTTTTAGGAAAACATCACATGAATCCTGCTGCATGTGGATTATTTAGACTTTTCTACATTCTAAATATTTCTATTAATTTTGTTCTAAATTCTTCCCCTTGCATGCAAGTTTGTCACATGTATATTTGTGATGCATATGGGATCATCATATTGACAAAATATAGCTTAAAGGATGGATTTTTTTCCCTCACTGTAAGTTTTGCTTTCAGAAAACAGGGATAGGAATCATGATCCATGTTTTTTTGCTTAAACAGCCACTAATTTACTTGGCACAGCCAAGACAGTCAGACTCTTTTAATAATAAATTGGCTTAGTTTTACCTGGAGATGAGCAACCCTCCAGCCTCCTCCCCCATCCCTGGTCTGGGGCTGGGGCTCTACAGGCAGATTTTTGCACCTGACAGCTTCACACCTGCCCACAAGGTGGGAGAGGGGCCCTATATGAGCCCCCAAAGCCCCCTTAGGCACAAGAGCAGCAGGGGTGAGAATTTAGAGGGATACCCCAACATTTCTTCCACTGGAGAGGGGCTGGAGGCTTGAGGCAGGCCCTCCCATGACAAGTGCACTGGGTGGGTGATGGCAGGCAGAACATGCAAGGGCTGCAGGCAGTCCTGCTCCAGTATTTAAGGCTCCAGTGTTTAAGACAAGACCTCCACTCTGAGCCTGGGGGCTTGGGGCAACATCCCAAACAGAGCACGGACCCTTCTTCATCCGTCCACCCCGAGCATCCTTGTCCTGTTGCAAGGTGCACACGAGCAGCTGGGCACTGCATCCCAGGAAAGGCGCCTGCAGGGCACTGCAGCTGTTTAACCTGCCTCTCTGGGACTAATGGGGGCATTTGAGAGCACTGACAAAGTCAACCCCTGCTCTAGTAGCTCCCCAGAGGCTCCATTTCCTAACTCTAGGCCATATTCTAATAGGTGTTTTCCAAACAGGCACAAAAGTCAGGATCGAGTTAGAGCCAAACACAAGCTGAACAAAAATTAACACCTAGAAGATGACTGGTCTTGTTTAACTGGAGGTTTTCTGCCTCTATTTGAATGAGCACCAAGTGAAGGAAAGACCAAGCTTTTCATGTTTAAAGATTTAATGATCCAGTGTTTTTTCTCCACTATGTAATAGTAATCAGTAGCACTATATGTCTATACCTTGGTTCATATGGAAAAGCCCTGAGGTATGTATTAAAATTAGTCCAACAGGTTTCTGGAGTAATCAATAAGAGATGTAAAAAAATAATATTCATTGGAATGCAACCTTATAGGAAAAGTTGCCTTTTTTATTTTCCTCCTAATGTTGACCTCATTCATATGGACTAATATGGAATTTATGGATTTTACAGAAGTATTCTTAGATAATTTTTGACCTCTCTTACCTTTCGAATTCTACTTTCCAAAAGGAAAACTGTTCCAGAAGCTTGTTTCTACTGAAAAATCTCTGACTCTTTCCTAAAATCACTTGGATTAAGTCCAGGGTGTCTGGAGCCAGGGGTGAAACAAAGAGCAGTTTATTTTTCAGTTGTGTATCTATCTTCAGGTGGTGCCTGAAAGGACAAAGCCCATGCAAGTTGATAACTGCTGTCATACCATAGGATTGTACTTTTTTGCTCATACTGAGAGCACTGACACATCATGCAGGGCACATCTTCCTCCCATTCCATGTAAGTTTAGCTGCAAGGTATAGAAGCAAAGCATTTGCTTGTATGGGAAGTTTCAGGATTAGAGATAATAACTTTTTCCAACATCTTTTTCCAACATCTTTTTCCTTCCCTCAATGTTTTTCTTGGTGAATATATGCAGCTGTTTCATACTGTTTTTAAGTGGATGCACATAACTCGTAGGGTTATGTAGGGAGGGTTTCAGTCTGTTCCCCTAAAGCCCCCTTTATCACTATTGTTTATTCTCCTAAATCTGCAGATTTTTTTCTATCCATTTAGGCTTTGTTGTCTCCACTGTGGATATGAGGACTTGAGTTGAGAACTAAGGTCATGCCAAACAGTAAACACATCAAAAGGAGATAATAACCCAAAATGTTTCAGATAAATTTCAAGTTGTTAATACATTTCAAGATTATTACAAGGAAATTATGAACTTCTGTTTGATTTCTCATGATTCTCAGTATGCTATAGGACTGAACTCTAGATTTTTTTTTTAATCAATATGGTAAAGTGAGATCCAGTAGGTATTACATTTTTATAGATCATCAGGGTTTTATAATCAAAGCAATTATTAATAGTTATTAACAGTAGACACAACTGGAGAAGCTTTATATGCATATATGTTAAAGATAATGGCTTTCAAAAATCATTTGTCATGTGCATGGGTAGGGGCTGAATAAACCACAATCAATGACACTGGTATTGGACTGAAGGAGTTTATAAGAAAGGTTTTTTTCTTGCATATTTAATAACACTAAACAATAAAAAATACACCTAAAAGCTGATACGACCCCATGGGCAGTATAGATGCTAGATGTAGCTGAATTGATTCAGCAAAAAATTCGGGGTTAAAAAAAGTTAAGAACTTTCAACTGTAATTCTGTCAGCTTAAAGAAATGAGGCTGGAAGATTACCTTGTCTGCATCTTCACAAAAGATCAGTTCTACAGTGTCAAGGCCAGATTGGAAAATAATTGCATAGTAAAGACGTGTAACAGCAAAAATCTAAACAGCTGTTCAAACCACATGCGTAAAGGACAGGCCAAATCACAGTGAAATTCAATAGGATAAAAGAGTATGAGTTAGATACTTTGTGTTGTATTTGATTTGTCCAAAGGAAGACACCCAAAGCAGCTTTCTGAAATGCTGCATGAGCACTCTTGTTTCTCTTTCTACAGACTTTAAGGGGACTTCAGATGACTAGCAGTGATGTAGATACCTAAAAGTGATTGCAAGTGATTTCACATCCCCATCAGCTTGGATCTAAGTTCAGAAAGGAGAACCAGGTGAAAGGCATGAGAGTACATAATGAAATTTAATTTGATCACCAAAGGAAGGCAGGGGAATGGGAGATGCAAGAAGGAATTCAATTCTTTGTCAGATTTAGGCTGTGAAGATGCCAGACCAAGCTATTGTTTAGACAGTTATTTTAGAGGGGAAAGAAACCCTAAAGTTACTCACCTTTTTGTTTTGTTTTGTTTTTAAATTTTGGAGAAAAGAATGGGGACAAACAAAAGGAGAAGGGAAGCAAGGAGAAAGATCTAGCAGAGTTCCTACTGTATATCAGAGGAAGAATATGGGAAGTCATCTGAATAAAATAATGAAAGAACTCAGGGCATGGAGAATTTAGAAAAAAAAAAAGGTCACAGAAGGAAATGCCTTTAAAAAATCAGGGTTTCCAAGAGAAGGGCTTGCATTTAGTCACTAAATGGAGGAGATGATCTGTTGAGTGATGTCCTGTAGTCCTGAAGAAGCTTTGAGAAGTACAACTCTGCAACAGGGAGTAGGGGAACCTGAAGAGCATGGGATAAAGCCATCTTGACTAAAGCTACTAAATATATTTCTCTGTTTAATATTTACTGTTAGAACAGATTTTCAAGGGAGGACTAAAATAATTAATATTTCCACATCAGAGATCACACGTGGCGTGCCAACCTGAACAGTAAAGAAAACGTTTCCTCTTGGCTCACGGGTTCTTTTTCCCTCCCCCAAATAGTGCAAAGGCAGTAGGTGTCAAGTATGAACCTCAGCTATTTTCCACATAATCAGTGGCTGCAGAGTAATCTCTGAGATTGCATTGTGCTGTGCTGTTGAAGTGTGTGCATGCAGGATATCCCAGGAAGTAGCACATTTCCTGTTAAATCAACTGTGACATAAATATTGGGGATCATTTAACAGATCACAGAGGATTGCTTGTGTTGCAGAGGGCAGAAGGATGACTTGTTAAAGTAACACTATATAGTCAAACATTTGCAGGCAAGGATCACCACTCCTCATTAAGTAGCGCCATAACTTTGTAAAGGGATATTTCCAAATATCTTTTTATTCCTAGTTTCCTCAGACAACTCTTCCAGTATGCAAAGAAATCCTGTGGTTCCTGACTGAAAGCTGAAATTAGTCTTCAATTTTTCCCCTCCTGATTTTAATCATGAAAATATTGTGGTGGTATTCTTTTGTATAACAAAAGACTTTTTTTCTCACAGTGCCTTTCTTCTTTACTACTGTGTTGTTGTGTCATCAGGAGAATTGTTCTTAGTGGATCACTGAGCCCCATGTGAAATAGGAGAGGTTGGCCTTGGAGAACATTTTAAGAAATGAAGGGGAAATCTATCTTAATTTCATGGCCATGTCTGAGACATTTATTCCTCTAGAAATAGTCCAGTTATTTTGCATAAGTTATGCTATGTCTTATAGGGTGCTTGTTTTGAAAAGTGGCAGTTCAGAAAACATGTTCTAAAAACAATTTCTTTGACATCAGAGGTGGAAATCTACACTAATGCCCTGTGAGAAATGGGAGTCTGTTTTGCTTTTTTTAAGATTAGTAGAGGTAGTAAATGTACATATGGATTTTGTGGCTGACAGGAAGAGGGGAGAGGAGAAAAAGCTGTGATATGCAACAGGGTGAGAAATAAAAATGTTGGAAAGAAATATTTACTATTTGATATTCTTCCTAAATTATCATCTTTTGTGTAAGTTAGAAAGAAAGATGAGAAAAAAAAAAAAACACATGAGAAAAGCAGTTGGGCTGCAAAAAAGGGACAGATGGAAGTGTAGGTTGCAGAGTGTGGGCATTTTTGTTTTGGAGGAGGCTGTAATTTCAGATGGGAAGCAGGTAGCTGGAGATGTCTGACCAAAACAAAAATCCTATTTCCATGCAAGAATTCCAAGTGAGCTATTGGCACGTCTCATATTGCACTGTGTTCATCGTGGCAGCCACCTGTAGAGAAAAACAAACACTTGTTTGCACTGCAGACCCAACAGACCTCTGAATGAATCACTAGATTAGAGAGCACCAACATTAGTTTTTTTTCAGCTACAGACTCCTTATTGCTAGTGATTATACAGAGTAGACTTCAGCTGGACATTTACATCTCAGGATAGATACAAAGCTTGCAGTTAAAATCCTTTTCCCAGTCTTTCTCTTTTTAAAAACTTGCTAACTGAGCAACTGTGCTCTTGAGTCACCTGGAGAATGAACACAAAGCCCCATGGCACCAATTTTCCAATTTTACAAAGTTACTTCTTGGAGTACATCTGCACGCTGAATCCAGGAACAGATGGGTACTGTTATGCCTATTAAAAATAATAATTAAAAAACAAAGAAAAAGGAAAAAAAAACCAAAATAAAACAAAAAAATACCCCTGCTCTTGTCTATCAACAAAGCTCTCTGTTCCCCATGTCAATCTAAACTGTCAGAAAAGTCCTTTCAGTTTTATCCTTCTCTTTGCAGGCAGTCTTCTGACACAGATACTGAGGACTTGGTTTTAATATGTATTAAAATATAGATGTACTTATAACACCAATCAACAGGATTTCCTGTCAATGAGAGCAGGCAACACTGATATGAAAGCAGCAATAGTTTAATCAAAACTCATTTTAGCCATATTGGGGCACAAGTACTCCCACTTACATAAATCTTGCGTTGCCAATTTTTATGAAAAAGTTGTTAGAAAATCTCCTCCTCCAAATATAGTTATACTTCAAGACAGAGTTTTTATTAAAACAGAAAGCATGGCAATGTCCCATGTTTCTCAAACAGTGAGAGCCAAAATATTACGTGAAGTATTTGTCTAATACTGACTTCAGCAGCAGTAAATGCCTCTATACAGTTGAGGTGCTAGGAATTTTTTGAAACAACCATATCTCAAGAGGAGGAATTTGAGCTTGAGAAGGTGCAGGAAAGAGCTATTAAAATAGTTAGGGAACAGAAAGTTTATTTTGATGGAGGCCTTAATGAAAGGAAGCTGTGACTGCATTTGTTGCCAGCCTTGAGATGTTAGAGAACAAATAGAAAAAAAGCACATGGCTTATTCAACTTGGAGAAATCCAGGTATTGATAAATAGCTACCTTCAAACAGTACTCAAAATCTGGGCTTTTGTAATGGGGGATTCTAAACTTTTATTCATGTTACTCCTTGAAGCAGTTTAAAAATGGGGTTTAGTTTAGGTAGGATAGAAATTTTGATGTGATACAGAAGCAGATTCTAGATCACTTCTCAGCCAGGAGTTTGAAATCTCCTTTCCAAATATTTAAATTTGTGATAAGCTATGAGAGGCCATGCATGCTCGATTTAATTCCCCAGGATGAGCGCTTTAATCTTGAGTTCATGTGTTCTTAATTAATTATAAGACAAGTAAAATCAAAATAAAATGCATTCACAGCATATTATAGCTTCTCTTTTCCATTTGGGCTGTCACAGACAGGAACCCCTGGAGTTGATGAGAGGTTTTCTGCTGAGGGCCTCCTAGCAAGAGCAAAGACAGAGCAAATTACCCTCAGACACTGCTGTCAGTTCAGTGAATTAAGTATGCAAAGCAATTTGTGAAGATGTTCTGAAGTGCAAATTTCTGCCACTAGGTCAAAAGAGTATGAATTATCACAGGATGAGCAAGGTAAGAGGACATCATTCCCCATCTTCATCAGGGTGTTAGACAAGTTAGTCTTTGATTTTAGCCAGGCAAATTGTTTTATTTAAAGAAGCAGGAAGTTAGTCATGCAGATGATTACATTAAATGCATAGCAGTGAAATGCCCTGCATAGATGAGAACATTAATTTATTGTGTCTACAAAAATGTACTTTCATGAGTAGTATAGGAAGATGGTGAAATGTATTTTCTATAATTTAGATATTAGCATTGTTGGTTATTTATCATAATAATTACTATATAGGATCATGGATGTACAGGCTAATCCATGTTGGAAGCAGAGATGGGAGGTCTCAAGTCCAACTTGCTAAACAAGCAGGGTCAGGTATGAGGTCAGACCAGTCTGGTCAGGCCTTCACCCAGTTAGGTCTTGAAAACTTCCAAGGACAGAGCTGGCACAGCCTCTTTGGGCAGCCTGCTTTGCTGGCTGCCTGTCCTCACAGGGAAAAATATTTCTGCTGTTCAGTCTGAACCTCTCTTGCTTTGACTGCTGCCTGTTCTCTCTGTCCCTGCCACAGACTGCTGTGAAGAGCACGTCCCCTCTGCTCAGTGGCCCCTGTCAGGACGGGCAGGGAGGCTGTGCTGTGGCTCTTCAGTCCCCCTGGGATTGCCTCTTTCCCAGGCTGAGCAAGCCCTGCTTCCTCAGCCTCCCAGGCAAGTGCTCCAGCCCTGAGCATCCTGCTTGGCCCTCTGTGGGACTCAGCTCAGTTTTTCAGTGACTTTAATGGGGTGTCAGTAAAAGCTGGATATGCTGCTGGCCCAGAGCCTCAGTGCCCTCCCAGCAGAGCTGCTTCCCAGCCTGTACGGATGCAAGGGGTTCTTCCTGCCTTCCTTTCTACAGCAGGACTTTGCTTTTGTCCTTGTTAAATGCCATGAGGTTCCTGTGGGGCCATTCCTCCAGCTTGCTCCCTGCAGGTGGCAGCCCTGCTGTTGGACATGTGGACTGCTTCCCCCAGCTTGGTCTTGCCTGTGAACATGAGGAAAGTGCTTTCACTCCCTCCTCCAGGTGACTGGTAAGGACTTTAAGCAGGCCAGGTCCCAGGACAGACATGGAGGACCCTCTTTTCTTACATTTCTCCAGGTGGGCTGCAGCCCATCAACCATTAACTTTTGAGGTGGTGTGTCATCAAGTTTTTGCTCATCTGGTGGTTCACACCTCCAGACCATAACATCCCTGCTTGGATACAGGAATTTTGTGGGAGACGGTGCTGAACCCAATAGATGGGAGTCTGAAAACACAAGTAGATTTAGGATTTCCCATCAAAACTGATCTCCCCTGTTTGCAGAGTTTTTAACTGCAGCTCTTGTCTCAGAGTTAATACATTAACATCTATCAGAAGATCCACAGTTACTTTTGTCAGATCCCTCTGGAAGTGCTGCCAGCCATTTATTTTCAGTGCTTTGTGTGTGT